>CM076583.1:688849390-689310797 GCA_034641835.2 Pinus albicaulis
GGCCATCAGGAAGCAAGGCCTATATACTCCAAAACCTACCCCTAGTCGACCTTGGGAATCCATCTCCATAGATTACATGTCGGGCCTACCTTCTACTACTCATGGAAATGACTGTGTTTTCATGGTCGTGGAAAGATTCTCTAAGATGGCCATTATGGCAGCCTGCAAGAAGAATATCACAGCAGAAGCCACTGCTAAACTCTTCTTTGAACGAGTGTAGGTGCACTTTTGGATCCCACAGTCTATCATATCAGATTGGGATAGCAGGTTCCTCAGCACATTTTTGTCCAGCCTCTGGTCAATATTGGACACCAAGCTCACCAAGTCCATAGCTTTCCATCCCCAAACAGATGGCCAAACAGAGGTCGTCAACAGAATGATTGTACACATTCTGTGCATGTACAATTCAAAGCATCCACACAAATGAGATGAGAGCCTCCCCTATGTATAACATAGTTATAAACGAGCTCTCCATAGTTCAATCTGTCATATCCCCTTTCAGGTGGGCTTGGGATTCTAGCCACTATGTCCCATTGATGTAGCCATGTCATTTGCCGCTACTTAGGCCGATTCAGCTCATGTCCAGTTTGAATTTGACAAATAAAATAGCTTCATCGAGCACATTCAACACATCCGCCAATAGGTTCATGATATATTGGATAGAGCCAATGCCAAGTACAAGCAACACCATGATCAACACCGGGTTCCACACAACTTCCAGGTGGGCGACAAAGTATGGCTACATTTGCAGCAGGAGCGCCTCATTAGACCCCACCGGAAGCTTCTCGCGCTCCGATACGGGCCATACACCATCACCAAGGCTATAGGGAACAATGCCTTCGAGCTCAGTATTCCACCATTCCTTTGTCTACACCCAGTCTTCAATGTGGATCGCCTTCGTCCTTACTTCCCACCTCTACTGGACACCTCTAACATTGCAGAACAACTCACACCAACAGAGTTAAACCCAGATTGCATGGAACAGGCCACCACAGATTGTATCATGGACATGAAAATAAAGAACACTCTCCAATAGAAGATCCAACTGTCTCAGGTTGTCAAAGCTAGCCAGCTCCTGCACCAAGGAAAGTCGTTCACTAGGGACCAAGTTCAACAGAAATTTCCTCATCTCATGGAGGAACTTAACACAATGGGGACCATTGCTTCCTAAGAGGGGAGGAATGATCCAAGTGGATATTGGTGGTCACCCTCCTATTCCACTTGGGGCCCCAACATTGTCTCTTTCTTTTTTTCAGTTTCAGCACAACTTACTATTTTTAGTAGTTTTTTGGGTCCTAAACTTCCGGAGCCATTTTGAGGCCCTAAACGATGTTTTTTTGGAAAACAGGGAGCAACATCAATCCATGGACTAATGGTGCTCCCTCGAAATTTGTAGTCCTCGGATAGGTCTTTCTAACGAGGTATGGTACACATCAAATGGAGATCGTATGCCAAAGTTACGTCCCCGAGAAGTTGAAACACCAATTTACCCAAATGGGGCCCATAGTTTTGGCGCTTCATCTCCTAGGGTTAGGGCTTTGGCTGTTTAGGATTTCCCATTGTTTCTAAATAATAAATATACCCTCAAGCCTCATTTTAACTAAGTTCAGAGGCCTATATCCACCACATCTATTCTCAGAGATAGCTACTAGTGCCCTAGCTAGTTTTATTTCCATTCTGTCTGTAAGCAAATTTCAATTCTTTGATATTAATGAAATGAAGTGTTATTTCTGCTGCATCTCTGTATTTATGGTTATATGTTTATTTTGTTGGATTCCTATATAAATCCAAATCATTGCAAAAGATTGGTACTATGGCATACAAATTGGAGCTTCCTGTATCTTCACGAGTGAATCCAGTTTTCCATGTTTCATGCTTGAAGAAGGTTATAGGTGAAAATATTCCTGTTCAAACAATATTCCTAGAACTTGATGAGGAAGGAAAAATCATATTGGAACTTGAAGCAGTCACGGAAAAAAGAACTCGACAGCTACTAAATCGATCAATTTCAGAGTATCTCATCAAGTGGAAGAACTTACCTACTGAACATTCTACATGGGAGGATGAGAATTTTATATAGAAGCACCCAGAGCTACTCTAGCATTGAGGACAACACTTTTTTGAAGGAGAGGGGCATGTTAGGTCCCTCTATTACTAGTATAGTCCCTTATTGTTGTTAGTGTAACCCCCTTATTGTTATTATTGTACCCATGTAACCCCCATATTGTTATTATTGTGCCCTTAAATTATTATTGTTAGGTCGGCTAGGATTACATTGTGGCCCCACTAGGATTACAATGTGGCCCCATAGACTCCTATATATAGAAATGATGTTTTTTAATTTGAATCATCCAAGAATTGTTCATTAATGTAATGTATTTGAGGTTTCCCCCTTGAAGTGGCTTATTTCTAAGGCGTTGATATCTCTTTTCTTCTATTTTTGGAGCTGGTTTCACAACAATTCCATTTTGGACTTATATATTTGAAAAATATGCTCATTGAATTTATGCATCTATATATTTAAACTACTCAACTATTTTATCACACCATAGGAAGTATTTTGATATATCTCCCATTTTAATGGGGTCTATCACATCTAGAGAAAAACACATTAGCCATAAAAGTTTCCCATTGAAACCAAAAGTGATTTGATACAAAACATAGGTTTTAACCTTTTATAGTTGATTGTTTCAAATAGATTTTTAATAAAATGAAAAATATTCAATGTAAAACACATGCACATTAACATATAACTGTGATATTTTCCCTTCTTTCCAACTTAGTGGACATCCTTCTAGAAAAATCCCTTTTAATGAAGGAGCTATATCCATAGTTATCCACTGATATTTGTTCACAAACAACTCTTTCGTTTTGGACTTTTATATCTCAAAACTATGCTCATTGAATTTATGCATCTATATTTTTAAACTACTTGAAACTATTTTATTACACCATAGGAATCATTTCTATATATCTCCCATTTTAATGTGGTGTATCACATTTCGAGAAAAAACACATTAGCCATAAAAATTTCCCATTGAAACCAAAATTGATTTGATAGAAAACATAGGTTTTAACGTTATATAGGTAACTTTTTAAAATAGATTCTTAATTTAAAATGAAAAATATTCAATGTAAAACACATGCAGATTAACATATAATTGTGATAATTTCCCTTCTTTCAAACTTTGTGGACATCCTTCTAGAAAAATCTATTTTAATGAAGTAGCGATATCCATAGTGATCCACTGATATTTGTTCACAAACAACTCTTCCATCTTAAACTTATATATCTCAAAACTATGCTCATTGAATTTATGCATCTATATTTTAAAACTACTTGAAACTATTTTATTACACCATAGGAATCATTTCGATACATCTCCCATTTTAATGGGGTGTATCACATTTTGAGAAAGAACATATTAGCCATAAAAGTATCCCATTGAAACCAAAAGTGATTTGATACCAAACATAGGTTCTAACCTTATATAGGTAATGGTTTCAAATATATTCTTAATTTAAAATGAAAAGTATTCAATGTAAAACACATGCATATTAACGTATAATTGTGATAATTTCCCTTCTTTCCAACTTAGTGGACATCCTTCTAGATAAATCCCTTTTAATGAAGCATATATATCCATATTTACCCACTCATATTTTTTCGCAAAAAAGTCTTGCATTTTGGGCTTTTATATCTCAAAACTATGCTCATTGAATTTATGCATCTATATCTTTAAACTACTTGAAACTATTTTATTACACCATAGGAATCATTTCGATATATATCCCATTTTAATGGGGTGTATCACATTTCAAGAAAAAACACATTATCCATAAAATTTTCCCATTGAAACCAAAAGTGATTTGATACAAAACATACATTTTAATCTTATATATAGGTAATTGTTTCAAATTATAGATTCTTAATTTAAAATGAAAAATATTCAATGTAAAACACATGCATTCTTATACACCCTTATTTCCACGTAAAGTAGTGTGAGTGATTCCATGGGTCCTCTACACCCTTAATAGGGTATAATTGGGACATGCAGTGTTAAATTCTGCAAGTTCTATAGATAGAGTTTGTAAAGGGCCAGGTAGCCTTTGGATGTCATCTTTTCTCAAAGGGGACATATCCAATAAATGCCCCTACAGTCAATCTCTGTAACAGATCTAAATAGAAGTTCTTCATTTTAATATCCATAAACCTCAACCACTTTAACGAAAACTATGTACATGTGTCTTTTCTCTGATAAATTCTTAGGCAAAGTTTTATAAAGCATGTACATGTCATGTTGGCTTTTTCCCATTAACTTCAAAGAATATTTTTTTGTAAGTGCATAAAAGAATTTTTCAAAGCATGTAAATGTCATTTCTTTCAATCTTTAAGGCCTAAAAATTGAACCCAAAGTGGTTGAACTCTCATAGAATTCTAAAATTCCATAGGATTTTAGACTGTCTGTTGAGTGTTGACTTCTACAAGTTCTAAAGGCAGAGTCTGTAAAGCGCCAGGTAACCTATGGATCTCATATTTTCTCAAAGGTGACATATCCATTAAATGCCCCTACATTCAATCTCTGTAACAGATATTTGAATAAAATTTCTTCATTTTAATATCCATAAACCTCAACCACTTTAAGGAAAACTGTTTACATGTGTCATTTTTCTCATAAATTCTTAGGCAAATTTTTTAAAGCATGTACATGTCGTGTTGGCTTTCTCCCATTAACTTTAAAGCATTTTTTTCATAAGTGCATAAAATAATTTTGCAAAGAATGTAAATGTCATTTCTCTCAAGCTTGAAGGCCTCAAAATTGAACCTAAAGTGGCTGAAATCTCATAGAATTTTGAACTTACATAGCATTTTAGTCTGTCTCTTGAGTGTTAACTTCTACAAGTTCTAAGGGCAGTATCCATAAAGGGCGAGGTAGCCTCTAGATCTCATCTTTTATCAAAGGTGACATATCCAGTAAATGCTCCTACAGTTAATCTTTCAAACAGATCTAAATAGAAGTTCTTCATTTTCATATCCATAAACCACCACCAATATAAGACAAACCTTGTATGTGTCATTTCTATTTTCTCAAAGGTGACCTATCCAATAAATGCCACTACATTAAATCTCTGTAACATATCTAAATATAAGTTTTTCATTTTCATATCCTTAAACCATTACCACCCTAAGGCAAACCTTGTAAATGTGTCATTTATCCCTTATTCCATAAAATTTTAGGAAAACTTTAAGGCATGTGTTATTTCTATTTCATTTCTCCCACGAACTCATAAAGGCTTGACTTTTCACATAACTAGTTGTTTTAGCAAGTGCATAAAATTTATTTCTCCAACAAACTCAAGGCTTCCTCCCATTAATTCTAGATGTGGATTCTACCATAAACGTTTTAAGTCAAACTTTAAGATAAACCATGCACATGTCATTTATCTCATGATCATGTGTCATTTCTTCCATGCATTTGAAATAAATTTCAATTTAATATATATTTTTATTGAATTTTATTTTTTTCAAGGATAAGAAAACCATTAAATATGGTTGAAAAATGGAAATTATGCATAGAAGTCTCTTTCTATCCCAATCTACGGAAAGAAGTGATTACATATGTGCTTTCCAATATTGCAACTAGCACAGTCATCCAAAGGAAAATGAATATACCAAGAAGAAAAACAAACAATGAGGCATATTATATTGGATTGATAGAAGGCTTGGAAGCAACTATGGAGTATGGATCAAATGGAATTTTATTTTTCAACAATTTTGAACTTGTGTGCAACCAGATGAATGGCGTGTACCAAGTTAAGAAGGAGAGGCTAAAAGAACTGCATGGGATAGAAAACAATATTGTTAGCCAATTTCAATTTTTTAGTATAAGACATTGTTCAAATGTGAATAAGATGTTTGCTGATCTAGTGCGTGGGGAAATGCTAATTTAGGATTCATCTATCAAATATTAATTAATATATCAATTACAATTATACAGGGCAATTCCAATGCAAGATTCATCTCTCAAATATGAATTAGTTTCGAGACGCTCTTCTTCAAAAATTCAAGATTGATCTCTTGAAGATGAATTAGTTTTGAGATGCTCTTCTTCAAAAATTCAAGATTCATCTCTCAAAGATGAATTAGTGTTGAGACTCTTTCCTTCAAAATTTATTGATAGGCATTGTAACATATATTGAATATGTGTGTGTTTTGTACTTATAAATACATCTTTTTTAATGACCATGTGATTTTTTCAATTATATACCAAGTGTGCTCCCACCACACCATTTAAAGCGCAACTTGGTGAACTTCACATTTGCAAAAAGTTGTGAACTTCACATTTTTATGAAATTAAAATGTCGAGACTTCAACAAATTTTTGTTTAAATGGAGTTTTACTTCCTTTTTAATGACAATGTGTTTTTTTCAATTTTATACCAAGTGTGCTCCCACCGTGTAAAGCGCAGTTTGGTGAACTTATCATTCTTATAACTCTTTTTGCTTAAATTGAGTTTCACACATCAATTAATGCTTTGAAAGTTGTGTTTTACATTATTTGTGTATTGTAAATTGCATTAATTTTTTGAAATTTATTTTGAATTTATTTTAAATTCTAGTCATTTAAAAAAATACATGTAAATGTCAACCCTAGATATATATATCATGGAGGATGAACAAAAAAGATCAATAGAATACCATATCTCTACGATAAGGGGGGATCAGGGATCGAGGGATGTTCATGGTATTTAAATATAATCTTAAATCTCCATACATGTGTGTACATATCAAATTCATTTTTTATTGAATTTGTGAGTTAAATTAGTTGTTAATAAGTTTATTTTTTTTATTTTTTAGGAGATAAGAGGAGAAAGGTATCTAATCGATCCATGGTTCACCCAATCATGATATGGTTCACGCAATTTAATCAATGAATATATACGTGTATTTATATGTATGAATGTATTTTTCAAATGATTATAAATTTGTATTTGTTTATGAAGCTTCTCTCTCATCTCGAGAGGTTGGTGGTGGTTCAAATCCCCTTAGAGGGCCATCAATAAGTGCTAGCAGGTTGCGTGAAGGTGGTGATATTTATTCCCTCGAAGTCCAATCAATGGTTGGTGGTGTTGGTTCTTAGCAGGGTCATTCTGGTTCTCAATAGTTTCAGGGTGTGGAAGATGCTAGCCAGCCACATGGAGGTTGCCATCAATTTGAATATTTTTTTCATTCAATTTGTACAAATTTTCTTACATTTGTTTTTTCTAATATACAAAAATTGATATATTGATGTAGAGGCTGAAAATTCTCTAAATGTTGGTCAAAATAGACATAGGGCAGAATGCTTCATTCAAAAAGAAGTTTTTCCATCCACCACGACATATCTGGCCAACATTTCCAATATACCATGGGAAACAAACATGCAGAAATGCACCTTAGAAATGTGTCGACAACTTCATACAAAATTGCAGAGAGATCTCGTGTCGTTAACTCTACCTATTGAGAGTCAACAAAGCTTGGAAATAGTTACACATTCTTTAGGCAAACTAGTAGATGTGTACTAGAAGCTTGGACCAACCACGGATACTTTTGTGGATGTCATGATAAAAATAAAAGAAATAGTGAAGGGACCCAATAAATGGGAGGTTGTTAAAGAAAGAGTGACAAAAAAATGGAAAAATCTATGTTTAATTTTAAGAAAGGGCCGAAAAGAAAGATGTTGAAGGTGCAATATTTCAGGCACCCTGATATGGCTAACTATTTGTATGATAGACACCTTGCGGCTTATCGAAGACTCCCATGGAATGACGAGGTTCCACTTTATTTTAAAAAATTATTTTATGTAGAATTATTTTTGGAAATGAAACCCAATTACAATGACCTTTCCTCTGAATTTTTTTTTCTTAGGAAAGGTCGATTGTGTGACCATAGGGGCGCTAGGCGGGATGTTGATTTTCCTCGTCCTAAGCCACCATTGTTTATTCGACCTATTCATGTCGAAACTTTGCGGTCAGAGATGGAAGCCACTTCTCAAATTAGTCGAGAACCAAGGGATGCCATCATCGACAATGTTAACATTAGATTGGGTGGAGTCGATGTTTGTCTGAATCGACAAAGAGCATGTGAGAATGCACATGCCAATTTTGTGTATTATACAAATGAACAGATTGACAACATGAGTGTTGAAGATCTGAAAACATATGCAAAGAATTGTCGCAATGGTTGGCATGACCTAATTGTTCATGATGAAGAGGCCATGGGAATGGTATGTGTTAATGGTTAGGATTCAAATATTTTAACACATATATACAATTTGTAATAAACACACACACACACACACACATATATATACATGCATACATTTATCTGTATGTACATTAATCTAACAAAAATGTGTTATTATATGTTAACACCATTTCGAGTTGTCACACTTGATGAATGAGGAAATGTTAGTATCACGTTCGGAGCCTCACATTCAAACAATCAAGATGGGTCTCGTCATCAAGATATGTTGGAAAATGTTAGTGTTTTTTAAACTTATATTTCTAAAATAAATAATTGTGCACACATGTAAATTTTCATGTATATATAATAAAATGTTTTAACAGTTTCCGATTCCGTGTGATGTTTTTGGGATGGCGGTACCTTCTTCTTCCTTAGGAGATGTACCCTCTACTTCCTTAGGAGATGTGCCAGGTTAACAACAAGTATGGACAATTTTTCATTTTTAAAATTTATATGTTTTTAAGTTATATATATTCCACCTCAAATTTCCATTAAAAAATGAGATATATGTATATCTTGAGTTATTTTAAATTTTTTGAATTTTAGGTTTTTGGCGATTTTCTTTTAGAGCCTCTCTTAGGAGATGTGCCAAATCCACCTGCAGAAGTATTCAATTTTTCACTTTTAAATATATATGTTTTTAATTTATAATTTATAAATTGATGTTTAAAAGTTTTATTATAAACTGAGATCTTGATCTTGAGTTATTTTTTATTTAAATTAAATTTTTTAATTTTAGGTTTCTATAGAGGATTTCTTTTCTCCAAGGATTTTAGCGATGGAGATAGGAACATCCACATCATTTCAACCATTTGAACAAGTTGTCTATTTTTTTTTAATATTATTGAAAATAAGTTTATATATATATATATTGTAGAGTTTATTGTTGGAGATGTTCCCATGTGGGACGTTGTAGCTGACGAGCAACAAATGGAGAGAAAACCTCAGGAGGCATTGCATGATTTTTATTTTTTATTTTTTTTTCACATGAAGTTCTATATATTCTCACTCAATTTTAAAGCTTCAAATTTTAATCTTTGTACGTGCATTGTGTACATGTTCCCCATGCTTCACAGGATAGATCATGGATTGAGACTTTGTTGGGAAAGACACTACATCCATCTATATTTGATGGATGATTTCTAGATTTGATTGAGACTTCTAGTCTTAAATTTACTTTTTTATATATTATTTAGATGCAGTCATATACATATATAACTTGATACTTGATACTTGTGATATCTACAAATTTTGGACATATTTTATGTGAACTACAATTGAATAGTTGAACTACTAGTAATGATGTGATCTATAAATTAATGTTTTTCTTTTGAACTACATTTGGCATGTGAAGTAATGTTGTGAATTACAATACATACATACATACATATATATATATATATATATATATATACATACATACATACATATATATATATATATAAACAATCATAAGATTCTAGGTCTTGTTATATGTGTTGAAAAAAATCATAAAATTTTAAAAATGTAATCTATAGTGTACATATATGTCCATTATTTTTCAACAATGCACATGTATAGAAAAGATACTTTTAGTTAATTCGATTCTAGAACATATATATCCATACAACATTTTTTTATCAATCCACATAAAAAATCTATTTGAATAGATAATTGCTTTCTAGAACATATAATTCCATTCTAGAACATATATATCTAGTACTTCAACATTTTTCATCAATGTCAATAGAATTAAGTTACTTTTCATCAATGGATATAGAATTTAGCTAATTTTAGTTAATTTCATTCTAGAACATCTATATTCAGTACGTGAAACATTTTTCATCTATGCACATGGGAAAAATACTTGAAAAATTAGTTTAATTCTAAAACACACACACACACACACACACACACAGATATATATATATATATATATATATATATATATATATATATATATATATATATGCAACAGTTTTCATCAATGCACATAGAAAATCTACTTTCAGTTAATTTCCTAGAACATATCTGAGCATTGGACACACAAATTTTGTACTAGATTTTCTATCAGGAATAGAGATGTGGGTCAAATCCCACCAAAAGTTGGAGAACTGCTCCGAGTCTCTTGTTTTAAAGGAATCTTTGTACAAAAATATAGCGTGGATGATTTATTTACATTCCAAACTTTTTACCAGAAAAGCCCACGAGAAAAACTAGTCACATTCAGTCCATGTATATATTCAGCAGGTGCAACATTTTTCATCAATGCACATGGAAAAACTATTTTCAGTTAATTGTATTCTAGAACATATATATTCAGTACATGAAACATTTTTCATCAATGCACATATATTAAAACTACTTGAGTAGTTAATTGCTTTCTAGAACATATATTTATATATATATATATCCAATACATGCAATAGTTTTCATCAATGCATGTATAGAAAGGCTAATTTCAGTTGATCCTAGTGTGCATGTACCAAAACAATTTGTACATGTGCAAACACTTTCACAGATAACATAACAAGGCAACTGAATTTTTACTTGAGTTGTGGAATTTCTAAAACATAATAAAAAAAGAATAAATTTTTGGGCAGTTCAATCAAAACAATTCCAATGGAATGCCATCTTCAATGATCCATTCATGATTGGATTTTGACATTTTCCATTTCTTAATTTATTTATTTTTCTTTGATTGAACCTCTATCAACTTTATGCGTGTTGCACACACTAAGTGAGTATATTGAAAACTTATTACATTAGGTTCATAGTCTTCAAAGTAAACAAAATCCCCACTTTGAATATTTTCTATGAAAAAATAACCTTTCAGTATAATAGATCCTCTTTCATATGGAAACCTATGATCAGTATAGTTTTCTAATAATTTCATTTTTCTTTCAGTCCAACCCATCAAATAATACTTCACATTTTCATCATTGTCAGTAGGTTCAATTACAACAAAAGAATCTGCTGCACAATAAAACAAACTTAACAAACTTATGTATTTAAATTTATTTCTAGATCTTTATCATTTGAAAGCAATTCAAATGTTATTTTCTCTAACAAGATCAGAAACTCGATCACCATTGGATGATATTGTAGTCTCCTCTAATTGCATTTCTTCAAACATTGCAACAGACATTTTTCCCTTTGTATTTAGCTCTGTATGTTTCCAATAACTTACATACATTTTGTTTCACAAACGTCATTGGATTCTATGTTGTCTATGAAAATACGACAAAAGAAAGAATATTTTCTTTTATCCAATGCAAACACATTTTTGGACAACCTTCTTTTAATTGAATGCAATTTTTGAGTCCTTTTTATTGTTTCAATGTCATTTCCAATTGATCTATCTACTTCTTCGATCCCAATATGCCAAAAAAACATTTATATGGAAAATTCAAAGAAGAATGTAAATATGATATCAAAATACAATCAAAGATAATCAATCAGAGATAATAAAATTTTGGTAAATGTACACTCTTTAAAATTAGATATTCAATAGAAATTAAATTGAATGTACCTTCGCACTTTCGTTGATCGGTTAGCCTCATGGTTTAGAGCAGCGATGCACCATTGAAGAACTTCTTTAGCATTCACAAGTCAGCTTGCAGAGGGATTCATTTGATATGTTCGAAGTGCTCGTTTTATGCATGCCCCTACACCGTCATGTTCTCCTTTTCCATGACCAGTCTTGAAGAAATTCCAACAATGTTTAATGCATGTTTTCTTATGAAGACAACACAACAAAAAGAATGATTGTGTAGATTTTAATTGACCTGCACATCCATCTGACCATATTCAATGTTCAGTGAATGTTATTCCACAAATTTTCAAGGAATCATAAATCTTTCCAAAACAGTGTCGTACAAAATATGTATCATGTGTACGATCATCACTGATATAAAAGTGATATTCTTTAATAACATGTCGATTTTCACTAGTGCTTTCTATATGATCGACGTTTTTTTCAGCATGTCTATATAGAATATGGACGAGCATTGAGACTTGGTCAGAATGATAGTATTCACTCTGAATTTCTTTTTATGGAACAAACGTGTAGTTTTCTGCAAAATCAATTACTCACACAATGGTCTGTGGTGGAAAAAATTCACAGGATTTTTTGAATTGCAAGTCTTTCCACTGAGCTCTATGGGAATGCTTCGTGTATTTATAAATTTCTTCCTCAAACTTTCTGAAAAATTCTATCAGAAAAATTTCTTCTTCTCATAATTCAATTCTTTTAGCACTATTTGTACCTTGAATCGATGTATGGATATATTCATATCTCTTCCATTTCACTTTCATGTTGGACAATGATTGATCATTTATATCAATATGATATTTGTTTTGAAATTTAGTCAAATTTCCAACATCATCATATTTTTTACCACTAACACATTTATTTTCATAAAATAGTTCATCGCTTTGTCTTTCACATAGAATTTGAGATATGAAATCACGGATAGTGGAAGGAGGAGGTGAATTCTTCCAAAATTTTCTACCAAAATTAAGGAATGTGTCATAATATAACTCAAATTCCACATGATGACAACAACATCAAGTGTTGCATACGGTGATAGGTTTTACATACCATGGTTTTTGTTGAACAAAAGCATTGACTGACACATGAATTTCATGATTCTCTTCTTTGAACTTGTTGAACAAATCTATCTAAGTGGTTTCCAAGAAACAATTTTCATGTTCTTTGTACTAATTTCGCGATATTCATCTTCACATCACAACCTTTGCATTTGGCGAAACATGTGAATTTTTCTTCCAATATTCATATATATTTTTTTAACATGTTCTCCAAGTCTATCTTTGTATGGTTGCCTACAAATAGCTCTCCAACAAGCGAGTTCATCATTTACATCTATTTGCAATCGAAATTTCTGATGTTTATGCGAAGTTTTTCATGAGGTTCCTAATGGTCGTGCCATAGATTTTACCAAGCGATTCTCTTTAGTACTTGATGAAACCACTTCCATATGTATGGCTCTACGTACAAGTGAAACATATTTTTGTCTAGATCTTATAATTGAATTTATAACGCTATTTATATTTTCTATCACATTTTCCTTCATTTTTTTATCTTTGGTTGATTTTCGAATACCCAATAAAGTTGTAGCTTCTTTTAATTTCCTTAATGATAAGATACCTTTCAACATTGGGCTTGAAATGTCACATTTTCCTTGATGAATTACATATCAAAAATGTGGTTAACACGATATCATATATAATTTTCAGCTCTTTTATCTCCATATGTGTGAGTGTCAACATTTTCTAACATCTCATCATTGACATTGATTTCATTTGTACATATTAAAATGAATAGTACATAATAAGTTTATATATTCAATAAATAACTAAATTAATAAATATATGTATAATTTCAACATATATATACATACCTTGTGATTCAATTTCTTCACTTGAATTTCTTTCAACATTTTCAACATCTTCAATCATCAGTTCAATATCTCTTTCACTTTCTCTTTCAATATTTTGTATCTCATCATCAATGTTTTGAGGAAAATCTCTATCTATTTACATTGCAAAATATTTTTCAAATAAGTTCAAATAAAAATTAAGCTTCACATTTTACACTAGGAAAATTTTAAATATATCAAACTCATAATATTTACATTTACATACCTGCTTCAACTTCTAGTTGAAGTTTATTTTCCCCTTCAATATTTGACAGTGCTTCTATCTTTCTTTTGCGAGATTCTCTTGTCCCTTCTCTACATTCCTCAGGGTCTCTTTTTCAATCATATTTTCTCGTACAATTCCTTCAATTTCCCATGATAATAGAGTATGAAGTTCAAAACATTTCCTTTAAAAATTTAGACAAAAACTCAGTTAAAAAAAAATCACAAAATATTTAATTTTAGAAAAAATTATTTTAATTTTTTTGCAAAAACTACATACTTCAATCCAAAACACTCACGTCAAAAAATATGAGAAGAAAATGTCTTATAAAAATGAAACAAAGCTCAAAATATTTCCTCTGAAGTCCTACAAAAAAATTTCATTTAAAAAGTTAGAGAGAAACTCATTTTTAAAAATCATTGTAAAAGATTTACTTCAACCCAAAAAACGTACTCTAAAAAAATGTCACTTCAAAAAATGCCTCCAAAAAATTTCCATTGAAAATTAATTCCAACTTCTTAAAAAATGCCACTTTAAAAAATACTTCAAAAAAACCTCTAAAAAAATATGACTTTAAAAAATACTTCCAAAAAATGCCCAAAAAGTGTCCTTTGAATACTAAGCCTAAAAGAGTCATCTCTAAATTAAGCCCAAATCCATACCTTCAAAAAAAATGAAAATTAAGCCCAAATCCATATTTTCAAAAAAAATGAAGGCAAAAAAACATCCAAAAAATGTATGACATAGCTCCAAGAAATGCCCTTTGAATGTTCCTCCAAGGAAAGTCCTTAAACCCAAAACATTTTTTTTCAAAAAGGTTATTTGAATGTACCTCTAAGAAAATTTCTTAAACACAAAATAATTCTCTGCAAAATTAGACCAAGACCTTTGTAAAATCAGACCAAATGTGCGAAAATATGCGAAAATAATGAACGATTTCGTGGAAATTCATATTGTCGTGAAATGGTTTTTTGGAGGGGCTCCGTGGCATTTTCTAGCCCATGGAAAATTGGGAAAAGTTCGGCCGAATTTTTATACAAAATTCGGAAACTTTTATACAAAATTTGGCGGAACTTTCATGTCATTAGACTTGACGGGCTGTCGAACCAAAAAAAAATTCGTCCAATCTTTTTGAAGAGTTTGGAAAAACTAACGCATTAGAAATTATGCAGAACCAAGCTTTGAGTACGTATCTTCAACTTTGGACTAATTAAACTCCATGATACATTCTAAATTAACTATTGGAACCAAGACAAGCATTTTTAGAATTGAATCTATTTCAAGAAATATAAATTTTATGGAATTTCATAAATATTTACTAATTTTAATTAATTTTGTAATAAAACAGGTGCAAAAAATTTATGAAGCTCATTATGATTGAGTGAAATCATAATATTGTATCTTCCAAAATACATTATAAAAAAATTGAAAAAATTATGGTGCATTACATTGGTCCGTCGTCTCTAATGTGTAGTTTTTAGATTTTTAGTTTATAACTTATATGTTAAGAAATATCTTGTGTCATGAAACATATTCAAAATATGTTGTTTTTTCATATTTGACAAGTTCAAAAAATTATATTAATTATCATATGCATCCGTTGGGTTTGTAAATATGATGAAACCGAAGTAGATTGTTGTAAGACATTTTGCTTCTCAAAAACACAATTTTTCAAATAATACAACATTGCTTATTAACATGACTTCTTTTGAATCCTTTGATTGTTAAAAACACACACTCAAAGAAAAATTAAGTTGACATATCAAATATGTATAAAAAAATTCCAAAAAATAAGTAATAAAAAGCTAATAAAATTTCCCATCGCAAAATAAAATTCTAAACAGCAAAGCTTGTAGAAAGTTGGAAAACAAAAAAAAATGAAAGGTTTTTTCTCAAAAGAGTGAAAACTCCAACGTTGAGCTATGACTGTGTATTTATAACGAATGAGGTGACTCACCACCTCCCATGTTACTCTTGACCTTCACAATGACTCTTGAGCTTCTACTATGACATTTCCAATTTCTTCATGACCTCTGAGCTTCTATATGACTTTAGAACCTTCATTTGGCTCTTCGTAGTCCATGTAAGACCCTTAGGCTTCCACACATTTTAAAATTTATTATTTTTTAAAATTAGATAATTACATTCCATAAATGATTTGGAAAAATATATTGAATAATATGACTATGTAATGACACTACGAGAACCCATGACTTGGTGCTATGATTTTGATTTATTCGTGATGACTTTTTACTTGTTCTCGATCTTCACTATCCAAAGTGTCTACCAGCTTCTGTAGCTTGGCACATGAGAGAATATCTTTCTTTGGAGGAGAAAGTAGTGACTTAATGCTCCACTCTTGGGACTAGTGTGTAAGTATTGTAATTGTATATCTTGGGGCTTTCACTTAATATATGAAGCTCTGAGAGGAAACACACTTTCATACATATGTCTTCAATGATTGCGAGACTATTATTTAATTGTTTCTAAGGTATGTTTATGTTAACACATACTAATGAAAATGAACTATTATGTTGGCCTGTGTATGTATCTCATTGAGTTTGTATTGTTAATTTCTTATATGGTATTTTTTTTCTTGTGAACTATTTTTCATCTTAACTAACAATCTCCTTATTTTTTTTGTAAAATAAGCTTATATACATTATGATTGTATGACTAGCAATCTAAATTTACATTCAAAGGTTTCTTGTGTGATATCTTATGTCTATAATTGCAGCCAATTCAAATTCCTAAGTATAATGGAAAGTGGTTGTATTTCTAGTTAGGGCTCCTACTCCAAATTGTACGATGTCTAATTAGGACTTTATATCAACCATACGCCTTTTGTTGTTGTAGTGATATCACTGTCAATAGTAAACATCTCTTCCTTGATTGAGAGGGTGTGATAATGGACACTATATTCTTTTCTCCATGTCTCATGCACTAGATCTTCCTCCATTGAGATGGACTGGTAATGGAAACTATATTATTTTCCTCATGTGTCATGCAATAGATCACCACTAGCAACCATAAGTCATTATGAAAGCCATGAATAAGGAACGGGGTGTGAAGGATTGGATAAGCATCTAAGATATAAAATTTTTAAGGATTATAAAATCCAAGATAGATGTGTAATTTTAGATCCATACTCTTTGATGACCAGGTAGGGCATCCAATATAAGAGTACTCGAAGAGGATTGATATTATTTGGTGATTAAGAATCTAATATAAGAATAATACTAAAAGGACATAATATATTAACATAGAGATGGGATATGTGCATTTAGAGTTAGTTTTGTATGTGTTGTAAATCCTCCTAGACATGATGTTCTCATAAGAGGCTTGTGAAGTAAAGGCCTCATTAACAATGTTGGTTATGATATTTTTTGATCATAATCCACTTCCTGCAAAATTTCACAGGCAATCTGGTTCAGAGCTCTCAAATTCCCCCCCTTGCAGCCTTGGAAAACCATTCTCAAACCTATCGTTACAATTTTATGCCTCCAAAATACATTATCAAAGGCTGGGAATTCATATTTAAAAATATTCGAGGCATAGCTCCTTCGGCCCTGGCCCCTCTGTTCTTTTCCTCCACGAGACAAAAATATTGAACCAAGTGCTAGCTCTATATGTGCTTATCAAAGAGATATCGGGAGTATTTCGAGCAGTAGATCTGCATGATATCAGATGGCATTCATTCGTCTCCACCGCATTCGCAGACTCCCCGACAGTTGTCCGATTAGACCACGAAATCAACGGTTCACGATGCTCCTGTCCTAGTGGTCCCCGTGCTCAAGACATTGTTCAAAACTAGGTGGTACGTATCGCACCGCCTTTTGGCAGTCGGCGGTATTTCTCCTTGGGCCAGCGATTCCATACAGAGCTCACCACGTGTCCCTATGTACGGTCCTAAAACCTCTCTCCATCACGCATTATTGTTCGGTCAAATTCATCCAGCGATATTCACCACAGCCGTCCGATCTAAGGGCCTTCATCCGACGATCGTCATGCCCCGAATCTGCATGGGATTTAACGCAAGCAAATCACACCCCTGGCCCACTGTAAATCACCTCAGACGCTCTTTTCACCATCGATCTCCTCCTGAGATCAGACGGCTGAGATTTCATAGTCCCCGCCATTCACCCCGTCTCCCTCCACGTCATCATCCAATGTGTTATCGCATTTCTCCCTCTGCCATTTATATATTACATTCATATGCTATATTTTAATGTCATGCATCATAAATTCTGGCCCGTTCTTCTGCCATTATTTCCACCACATCTTCTTCGTCTCCACCCTGCATGTCTCCACCACTTCATCACGTTGCTCTGTTACACAGTCGCTTCCATCGCATTGTCGTCCCCCATGCATTTGTTTTCTTCACATATTTGTGTGTTTTATAGGTTTACGATGACCGAAAATTTCAATTATTCACATCCCCCATTCCAGAAGCCGAGGGCGCAAGAAAGGACCGTTGTTCAGAAACAGAATTTATGAAGAAAGTCCCGGGTAATTGCTGCGATAAGACATTCTTTAAAGAATCAGGGGAAAAACCTATCTAACCCTCCGGAATCATTCAAGACACATATTGCACAACTAGAGACATTAACGCTGCGACAAAGAGTATCAGTGGAAGATTGAAGCATTCAATAGCTGCAGTTGAAGATTTCGAGATCAGATTCAATACTTAAACAACAAAGGTACCAGAACAAAGATATCCAGGATCACATAGAGGGTATAATACACAGGAAATAATACTCTCTAGGTTTTTTTTAGCATAATTTATCTTCAGAAAAGGATAGAAGGTTGATATGATTATCCCTATATCGTGTTCCTGAAGAAGTTTTCACTCAAAACATTTATTCCTGAAGACAGGCTACAGAGTACGTGCATCACTACAAAGTCATCAAGCAGTATGGGCGTGCACGTCTCCACCATTTTGTATTAATTATGCAAATTTAATGTTCATCACCTACCTCTTTTACTAATTTTTGGTTTCTCCTATAAAAACTAGGAAGAAACGTATTGTAGAGGTTCCAGATTTTTATTAGAAAATTATGCAGTGAAAGGCTTTTTGCAAACATTTTGTATAATTCTTGTATGAAGGCTCAGAGCCCATAGGGTCTCAGTGAGGAGGAGTTCTATCTGTCAAAGAGGATTCTGGTCTTTGGTATTTCATAGTCTGTAATCTTCTTTATTGTGCTACATTAATAGAACATTTCATTTCATCCATCTTCTTGTATCATGTTTTGGAATGTGAGTGGCTGTTAGGTCCCTATATCGCTAGTATAGCCCCTTATTTTTGTTAGTGTAAACCCCTTATTGTTATTGTTGTACCCTTGTAACCCCCATTTTGTTATTATTGTGCCCTTAAATTATTGTTAGGTCGGCTAGGATTACATTGTGGCCCACTAGGATTATATTGTGGCCCCATGGACTCCTATATATAGAAGGTGGCTTTGTTCATTTGTATCATCGAAGAATTGTTCATTTATGTAATGTATTGGAGGTTGCCCCCTCGAAGTGGCTTATTTCTAAGGATTTTCTATCTCTTTTCTTCTATTTTTGAAGCTGGTTACACAACATTTGGTATCAGAGCTTGGGATTCTAGGGTTTCGCTGCTCCAAACAGGTCATCGTGGAATTTTCGCTATAACATTTTGTCTACGAAGTTTCAGAAGCTGAAATTTTTAGGGTGCGCAGCTGAAATCCTGAGGAAGATTGTCTAAAAATTTCAGATCCTGGTTCGCAATATTTGCGGAGATATCATCTGTGGAAGTTAGATCTTTTTTCAAGCTCCTAAACAGTTCATCGTGGCATTTTCACTATAAAAATTTTTCTACGAAGGTTCAGAATCTGAAATTGGTATGGTACGAAGCTGAAATCCTGAGAAAATGTTTCAAAAACTTTCAGAGCTTGGTTCACAATATTTTTGGAGATATGATCTGTGGAAGGTAGTGCTTTTTCAGGCTCCAGAATTGCATCTCAAAGAGGTGATCGTGGGAAAAGTTAAATAACTCTCTCTCTGGAGATTGGATTGGAGTGTTGTCAAAATTGGTCACAAGTACACGGACTATAGTTTCTTGGCTATCAATTTCAGAGACAAAGAACAAAACAGTGACACGTGGCAAGTCGTACAAGTTTGCTCTACTGAACCAGTCCAAAATTAGGTCATTGTGGGAGATTGGACACAAATTTGTCTTGGAGAATCCAAATCAGGTCAGACCTATGGCATTTGAAAGAAGCTTCAGAGGGCTACTATAGGGCTGAATTTGAGATATCGAAGATTTTCAATTACAGAGAAAATTCAATTTCAATATCGAGCTCCTAAAAGCTAGTAAAAGGTGTGTAATTTTTTTTCCCGAATTACATAAGTCTTGTTTGAAGAATCAAGTCAAAAAATGAAATGGAGGTTTTGAAGAAAGGCATAGAAGTGAAGATGGACGGTTTGAAGAAGGCATGGAAGCTGAAATGGATGGCGTGGAAGGCGTGGAAGCTAAGATGGATGGCGTGGAAGCTAAAATGGATGACATGAAAGACAACATGGAAAACATGAAGAATGATCTAAAAGCAGACATAGAAGGTTTGACAAAGTTGATACAAGAAATGTTTCCTAATGGTGAAAAGATAGTAGAAGAACCTCATGATAAGAACAAAATAAATGTTAATCGTGATTTCATAAACTCTAATGTTGGCGGGAAGAACCACCATATTCCAAAAATGGATATGAGGAAGTTTGATGGAAAGGATCCTGTAACATGGATACTACAGATGGAGCAATATTTTGATCTCCATAACGTGCAAAACACACAAAAGGTACGCATTGCAACTTTACATTTAGAACAAAATATATTTGTATGGTATCAATGGCTTTGCTCTCGTAAAAAAATTGTCACTTGGACAATTTTTACGGAGGAAATGATAGCACATTATGAGGATACAAAGACCAACACCTTCTTTACCCAAAGAACAAAATAAATGTTAATCGTGATTTCATAAACTCTAATGTTGGCGGGAAGAACCACCATATTCCAAAGATGGATATGAGGAAGTTTGATGGAAAGGATCCTGTAACATGGATACTACAGATGGAGCAATATTTTGATCTCCATAACGTGCAAAACACAAAAAAGTTACGCATTGCAACTTTACATTTAGAACAAAATACATTTGTATGGTATCGATGGCTTTGCTCCCGTAAAAAAATTGTCACTTGGTCAATTTTTACGAAAGAAATGATAGCACATTATGAGGATACAAAGAGCAACACCTTCTTTAGCCAATTGGTAAATCTCAAACAAAAGGGTTTAGTGGGGCAGCACATTGAGGACTTCCAAAAATTGAATATAAGGGTAACTGATATTCCAGAGGAACACATGATTGATCTCTTCATAAGCACTCTAAAGGATAACATCCAACATGAAGTTCGTGTTTTGGAACCTGATTCATTGGAGAAGGCATTCAGGTTGGCAAGAAAAGTTGAATGTAAAATTATGGCGACAAGGAAGCCTACCACTCAATTCTATAAAGATGGAAGTGTTGCTACGCCTAGATTTCCACAACCTACAAGGTTGACACCACAACAATTGGAAGAAAAAAGAGCAAAAGGGCTTTGCTACAGTTGTGATAGCAAATACACTAAAAGTCATAAGTGTGTTGAGAAGAAATTATTTTACATAGATTGTGAAGAGGAAGAAGAAAATGAACAAGAAGAGGATATACACCAGGAACCAGCCATAGAAGGGGAAGAAATGAATCTGACCATATCGTGTAATGCACTGGCAGGAATTACCACTCCTCAAACTCTCAAGATAGAAGGACATATCAAGAAGAAAAAGGTAATGGTGTTGATTGATTTAGGTAGCACCCATAATTTTATTCATTGTAAGGTAGCCAAGGAATTAAATTGTTTCCTATACCCAGCACCAGAATGTCAAGTGATGGTTGCAAATGGAGAACTATAAATTGCTCTAGAAAATGCCATAATATCAAGCTAACCATGGGGGAATATGTATTTAATAGTCCAATGCTTTCCATTCCTATGGGAGGTGCTGATGTTGTACTAGGAGTACAATGGTTACAATCTTTGAGGACGGTAGCTTTTAATTTTCAAGAACTTTTCTTGAAATTTTTTTCAGAAGGAAAGGAAGTTGAATTACGAGGTATTGCAGGGAAGCCAGGAAGGATAATAAGCTCTAATGTCATGACAAAGCTTCTAAAGAAAGAACAACGAGGCGTAATTGCACAATTATGCTCACTAGAAGTTCCAACATCAAAATCATCTATTCTTGCAGATCTCCAACAAGTATTGGACAATCATTCCAAGGTGTTTGAAACTCCCAAAGGACTCCCACCTTTTCGTGATCATGATCATGCTATTCATTTGATTCCAGGAAGTGTTCCTCCAAACATCAGGCCTTATAGATATCCTTACGTCCAAAAGAGAGAAATTGAACGTATGATTTCAGAAATGTTAGAGGCGGGTATAATTCAACCTAGTCAAAGTTCTTTCTCTGCTCCTGTATTATTGGTACACAAGAAGGATGGATCATGGCGAATGTGTCCGGATTATAGGGAGCTCAATAAGCTCACCATTAAAGACAAATTTCCCATTCCTGTGATTGATGAATTATTGGATGAATTACATGGAGCAATTTATTTTACAAGTTGGATCTTCGTTCAGGATATCATCAAATTAGAATGAAGACTGAAGATATTCCAAAAACAACATTTCGAACTCATGAGGGTCATTATGAATTTTTGGTCATGCCTTTTAGCCTTACCAATGCACCTTCTACATTTCAAGGGTTGATGAATTCCATTTTCAAACCCTTCCTTAGAAAATTTGTGCTATTATTTTTGATGATATACTAATATACAGAAGGTCTTGGAAGGATCATGTTGAACATGTTGACAGGGTGCTCAAACTATTGTAGGAGAAACAATTATATGCAAAAAAATCCAAATGTTTCTTTGGAGTGCAAGAGGTGGAATATCTGGGTCATATTGTATCTCACGAGGGTGTTAAAGTAGACCCTAACAAAATTAAAGCCATTAAGGAATGGAAAGTCCCACAACCATAAAACAGTTGCGAGGATTTCTCGGGTTAACAGGGTATTATCGCAAGTTTGTTAAGGATTATGGAAGAATAGCAGCACCTCTAACAACATTATTGAAGAAAGATGCATTTTCATGGACTCCTGAAGCAACTAAGGCCTTTGAACGTCTTAAAGAGGCAATGTGCCTAGCACCGGCCTTAGCTACACTAGACTTCACAAAAACCTTTATTGTGGAATGTGATGCCTCAGGAAATGGAATTGGTGCATTTTTAATGCAGGAAGGAAAACCCATTTATTTTGAAAGTCGTCCAATCAAAGGAAAGTATTTACAGAAACCTATTTATGAAAAGGAAATGTTAGCAATACTACATGCACTAAAGAAATGGTGAACTTACCTAATGGGAAGACACTTCAAGGTAAAAACTGATCATGATAGTCTTAAACACTTTTTGGAACAAAGACTATCTTTAGAAGAGCGACAAAAATGGGTCACAAAGATGTTGGGTTATGACTTTGAAATAATCTACAAAAAAGGAAAGCTTAATGTTGTTGCAGATGCACTCTCAAGAAAGAATGAAGAAGTGGAAGCATTGCTTTGTGCCATTTCTATTATCCAACCAGATTGGATAACTGAAGCAAGAGATGAATGGAAGAAGAACAAAGATGTATGGATACTCATTCAAAAGTTGCAGCAAGATCCTAGTACATCTGATACATTTAGTTGGAAAAATGATTCCTTATGGTACAAAGATAGCTTATATCTTTGTAAGAATTCCCAACTAAAACAAAATATTCTTCTAGAATTGCACACTTCTCCTTTAGGAGGACACTCAGGATTTTTAAAAACTTACCACAGGGTGAAGAAAGAATTTTTTTGGGATGGCCTTAAATCTGATATTCAAAATTTTGTGACGGAATGTTTGGTTTTCCAACAGAATAAAGTTGAGACAATTAAGACCCCGGGACTTCTACAACCTTTATCCATTCCAAGTCAACGTTGGGAGGAGATTTCAATGGATTTTATCACAGGTTTACCTAAGTCCGAAGGAAAGAGTGTCATCATGGTGGTAGTTGATAGACTTACCAAGTATGCACACTTTTGTGCATTATCTCATCCATTTAAAGCAAGTACGGTTGCTACTACATTTATGGACAGAATTCAAAAGCTACATGGAAGCCCAAGGGTTATTGTGAGCGACAGAGATCCCATTTTTACTGGAAATTTTTGGACGGATTTATTTTCTTGTTTGGGTACTCAATTAGCTCATAGCTCATCTTATCATCCTCAATCTGATGGTCAAACTGAGATAGTAAATAAATGTTTGGAAGGATATCTTCGTTGTTTTGTATACGATAAACAAACACAATGGGTCAAGTGGTTACCTCTCGCTGAATGGTGGTATAACACTTCCTTCCATACTACAGCAAAAATGACCCCATTTATGGCACTTTATGGATATCATCCAACATCCATCACATCATATTTAAGAGAAAATTCGAAGGTTCAAGCAGTGGAAGATCACATCGAGCATCAACAAGAAGTTCTCCAACTCTTAAAGGATAACCTGAATTTGGCACAAAATCGAATGAAACAACAGGCAGATCAACATCGCAGCGAGAGAAGTTTTGATGTAGAAGATTGGGTATTTTTACGGCTACAACCATATAAACAAATGTCCCTCAAGCAAGCTAAGAAGGATAATAAATTATCGCCAAAGTACTATAGTCCTTACAAGGTGTTGCAAAAGATTGGTACTATGGCATACAAATTGGAGCTTCCTACTTCTTCGCGAGTACATCCAGTTTTCCATGTTTCATGCTTAAAGAAGGTTATAGGAGAAAATCTTCCAGTTCAAACAATATTGCGAGAACTTGATGAGGAAGGAAAAATCATATTGGAACCAGAAGCGGTCATGGAAACAAGAACTCGACAACTACGGAATCGATCAATTTCAGAGTATCTCATCAAGTGGAAGAACTTACCCACTGAAGATTCTACATGGGAGGATGAGAATTTTATACAGAAGCGCACGGAGCTACTCAAGCATTGAGGACAACACTTTTTTGAAGGAGAGGGGCATGTTAGGTCCCTATATCACTAGTATAGTCCCTTATTATTGTTAGTGTAACCCCCTTATTGTTATTATTGTACCCTTGTAACCCCCATTTTGTTATTATTGTGCCCTTAAATTATTATTGTTAGGTCGGCTAGGATTACATTGTGGCCCACTAGGATTACATTATGGCCCGATGGACTCCTATATATAGAAAAGAGGTTTTGTAAATTGTATCATCCAAGAATTGTTCATTTATGTAATGTATTGGAGGTTGCCCCCTCGAAGTGGCTTATTTCTAAGGTGTTGATATCTCTTTTCTTCTATTTTTGGAGCTAGTTACACAACATCCACTTGCTTCTTATAGAGAGAGCATATTGAAGATCCATTGATGCATCTCTATGTAAGGTTCTCAACTGTCAAGGTTTTCTTATGTGAAAGGATTAAAATAAAGGAATTCACCTTTAGATTAGCATTAGGCTTCCATATTTTTTTCCAAATGTTAAATTTCGGAGGCATGTTGGATTAAAATATCAAATTTTCATATCCTACATTGACTAAATAATATGAAGCATTCCAACTTATTTGATCTTCATCCTCCTTTCTCTAAGGCACACAACCTATTAGTCATTCACGGAGCTTGTAAGCCAAACACTGGAGATTTAGTGGAACATTCCATAAGTTTTAATTCATCAAATTTCCATCTTGATCAAAATTGGAAATGTCAGCCAATGTAAAGTTCCTTTGAGCACAAAAATATTCTCGCATGGGAAGGAATTCAAGAAATCGCTCAAGAGGTTGATGGTCCATAATCTTATGAGCCCATAGATTGATATTGTTACCATTTCATGGCTTCCAAAATAGGCCAAAGCAGATGAGGGGGGATGTTGAAAAAAATAATTTCTATATGAAGAAACAGCATTTCATTATCGGGATGGATTCCAAGCATCGATCTCTTTCTCCTTGAACATATTTTTTCTTCAAGACTACTTTCAACCAATATTCTTCTTGGGTGAAAAATATCCAAATTATTTTTGCTCCTATTTCCTATCATTAGCAATGGATATTGTATTAAAAAACCCCTATGATTTTTTGGGGCATTCACCAGAACCCATTTAAGAAAATGGAATTTTTTGGAGCTTTCATTACCACCTTCCCATAGGAATTTTTTATTTTATTTTGCTAAATCTGAAAGGATTCTCGGTGGATAAAGGGGAGTTGAGAATTGGTATATAGGCATAAAAAAGAGGAATACCTTGATAAGAAAAATACGTCCAGAAAAGTTGAGCCATCAAGCACCCTGGGAGTAAAATTTCCCTATAAATTTTGCTAAGACTCCTTTCCATGCTTGATATGAATGTAAATAATTTTTCTTAAGAATCCTTCCAAATATTGTGCTTATTTTAAATGACCTCTTAATCCCCCAATTTTGTCTCCTGTATAAGTAGAATTAAGGGTCTCTCTTTCTTGATCAAAGACTTCACTTACTCCATCCCTTTAATCGACCCCAATCTCTTATAATTCCAAGGGAGGACCCGCAATCCTTACTTATTGTATGGATATCCCCTTGTTGAGGGGAAAATTATCCTCCTTTTCTAATGTTTCTATATCCCTTTAGTTTTGGATCTAGGATTTCCTGTGTTCCCATTTATTTATCCTTCCTTGCTTTTTTGTGCCTTACCTCTTTATTGGTCCACCGAATAGCCTTTCAATGGATCCATTCTAATTATTTTTCCTTCTCTACCTTCAAATTCTCATTAGTTGAGCTTGGAAAGTAAGGCCCCAATTTGGAGCTTCTAGGGGAGAGGAATTGTTACTCTTCTGAGGAATATTCCACTCTTTGTTGCTCTAGTATTGGATCATTTTATAATGGTGACATGGATTCATCATTTTATCTGGTTCATGCCCTAGTACCAAATTTTGTATATGTTTTTGTACATTTTTTTTTAGCATTTCCCCTTCTTCAGTCACCAAATTAAGAGCCTTGAAGTCGTTATTTTTCTCATGTTGGCCTTTACTAAATCCTTCCCCTCCCCCAGAAGTGCATCCATTAGGGGAATTTGGTCCTTTCCCTTTGTTCCCATTATGATCTGGATTCTTTAGTGGATTTTTCTATTGTTTAGTTGGTCATGTTCTCCTCTTTTGCTGTTGCCATTTTTCTCATTTATTCCCTTGTTTTTTTTATCCTCCTACTTAAATTTTCATATTCTTGCAAAGTGGCCATATCCATGGAAAAATTTGCATTTAAAAAGAAGTTGATTGTAGTGAACCTCTTAAGTATGGGTCTAGCTATCCATATTTAGGTTTATTTCTACAGGAATCCCCTTATCAAGATCTACCTCCCTGCATATTCTTGCATAGGAGAAGAGCCCCTCTGGTGGCTCAGCTCGATCAATGTATTTCCCAAGTGCATTTATATTATTTTTAAAATTAATATCATTCCAACAGTGTAGGGGGGGAAAGGGACTTTTACCGAAATAGGGACAATAAATTGGACATCACTTTTAGTGCTAAAATATGGACTCCACCAATCCATATATAACCCGTGGACCCCGTGAAGTAAGGCAAGCTTTGAAAGACCAATTCTTGATCATTCTTATTCTCAAAAAACAAGGTGGAAAATCCTTTTCTGCAGAAATTCAAAGTGACAAAACCCTTGATCATGGGTTTCCAGTTTTTTCAACCCACAACATCATAGAAACAAGGAGGGATATATCCCCATGAATTATCCTACAAAGCCAAATTTAGCCAGTTGTAGGGCTCATTCTCTTGATTTTGGCACAAAAACCTCAACCTTTGGAATTTATTCCATCTTCTTGACAACACGAGAAGGATTTTCCTTTTGTTGCGACAGCTCATTTGTGACCAATGAGTTGGAAGCAACAATATCTAGAGCATGGAGTGGTAGTGGAGGCAGAGACCCACCTGATATGGCCATCTAGCCACACAAAAAATGGTGTATCCACTAAAACTATCAAATAAAAAAAAATTTTATGTCTATGCAATGTTGAGGAAGGTGAGCACTACAAAAATATTATATTTTATTCTTAGGTATGTGTTATATTCTTTGCACCACTAGGCTCAGGCGTTGTTATGTTGCATTGGGTGAAGTGGGGGGGATCATAAGGGGGGTTTGTACGGATATAATAGCCCCACTACAATTCCCTGTAAAATAATAATAAATAAATAAATTAGGCAGACCCAAGGATGGGGAGAAAACCCACCTATGGTTTTGCACATGGTTTTGTGCAAGATGGTTTTTCCCATGGAATTTCGTAGATCCGGTCAAGGGAACTATGGTTATGTTCTAATCCAAGGTTAATGGATTAGGGGTTTATGAATGCTTAAGCATGTATATGATGTATTTTAATATTAAAAGGAACATATGGAAAAATAATATGGTTTCCCCATTTTTAAGTTACAGGAGAAAAACCTCTGTGTATATCTTTTATTCTCACCATCGTATATTTTTCTATTTTTTAAGAATTTCTTTGCAGGTAATTTTTGTGCAAGGTTAAATCCTTCATTTGGTATCAGATCGGTTTTGGCTTGAAGGGGACACCTTTGTGGCTAAGGGTTTTTTCTTAGGCTTTTGTTTGACCCTATTATAATGGGAGATTTGCGGGATCGATTCTTTTGTTGAAAGGAAATGGGGAACAATGGAAATATATCGATCAAGAAATTTAACAATGAGACCTTTGAGTTGTGGAACTTTAAGATGGAGGACATGTTGGTTCATAATTTTTATTGGATCATTTTCAATCCACATACTAAACCAACAACAATGTCGACAAAGGACTGGACCAAGTTGGATTGGAAGGAAAAGATAACAATACAGTTGTGTGTCTAATATTTAGTATTATTGAATGTTTCAGGAAAAGCTAAAGCAAAATATTTGTGGGACAAGTTAGGGATTTTGTATCAGTCTAAGTCCCTAGTAAATAAATTGTTCCTGCAAAAGAAGATATATAACCTTAGAATGAGTGAAGGAGACTTAGTGACAAATCATTTGAATGCCTTCAACATATGGTAAGTCAGTTATTCTCTATTTATATTAAAATTCCAAATCAATATAAGTGCATCAGTTTGTTGTGTTCTATACCATAATCATGGGATAGTCTAGTTTTTTCTATAGGTAGAAATACACCTACCTCGAAATTTGATGAAATAGCCCCATATTTTTTGTTGGAGGAGATGAGATGGAAAAACATGGAGAGCCAAAATGGAGATTCCTTGTTTGTAAGAGGACAATCCTAGAACATAAATAAATAAAAAAGTCCTAAAGTGGGAGATCTAAATCTATAGGGATATCTAAATCTCCAAGAAAAATTTTAAAGGTAAGTTGGAAATGTGGAAAATAAGGGAACTACAAGAAATATTGTAGATCTAAAACTCCTGAGAAATTAAAGGGATATGTTGATGATCGTCCTGCAGAGGTGAAAACAACCTTAGATGAACATGGGGATGTGTACTTTGATTATTTGAGTACACACATAGATCAAGAGCATGGTTGATTGCCTCGGGTGCATCCTTTAATATGACTCCCCATAGGGAGAAGTTCTGTAAATATGAGAAATATGATGGTGGTGATGTCTTCCTAGGTGATGAAAATAAGACCATAATCATAAGATGGGGAAAATTAAAGCTAAAGATGATAGGTGTGTTGAAAATGCTGGAAATTCGTCATCCAAAGGGGTCTCCCTGATATGAAGTCCCAATTAGACCTTAAACCATTTGGATTAGGAGCCCCATCTGTAGTATCAGGCTAGCCACCATAACTCTATGGTTTTCCTCAACATCAATGAATAACATAAGAGAGTATGCATATAACCTTTGAAATCAGCAAGTAATTTGACATTCTGAAACACCAATTGCAATGTGTAAAAGGAGACTTTCACGAGAGGCAAGAGTGAGTCTCTTGAAGGAAAGTAATAGTACTATCCTAAGAGAGGGACATAAGAGAAAGGAAAGATTTCTTAGTTATATAGAGAAATATTTCACATAGATATTGTTGGCTTGTGGTTTTTATGAATATATAAGGCAACATCAGAGTTAAGCAAATGAAGAGAGGGAGTAGCTAAAGTGAAAGCCAAGCACTTCGAGCGTTGGTCGGGCGGACACCCCGTAGTCAAAACAAGAAAGAGCTCTTACCATTAACCTTTTTTCATCACCAACCTCTCCGCTCATCGCTCTTCGCACTTCGCAAATCATAGCATTTACCCTCCACTTCTCATAATTAAACACTCTCGATTGCGATTTCCAGGCGGCCCCACCTCCGTCATGCCACATCACCTTCCAGTCACCACACTTCGCACAACGCAGATCATAACATTTACCTCCCACTTCTCATAACAAAAAATTCTGATTTGCGATATCATTTTGGCTCCCACCTCCATGCCACATCACCTTCCACTCACCACACTTCGCACATTGTAGATCATAACACTTACCTCCCGTTTCTCATAACAAAAAGCTCCTGACTCCTGATTGTGATTTGCGATATAAGTTTGAGCCCCACCTCCCTGCCATGTCATCAATAGCCTTTCCATGGCCTTTGTCCTACTCTTTCCAGTGTTAATCATCTCCTTAACTCCACCATCACTTCTGCCATCTTCCCCTCATCTCTGCTCCCCATCACGCATTCGACGGCTCATGATCTATTTCTACCCTCCCTCAACTTCCAAAGGTTAACGTCAGGGGGTGTGGGGTCCAAAATGGTTGGTTTTGGAAACCACCTCTAGTGATACATGTCGGCCTGCAATGATTTCGCACCCCCACCCCCCCCCCAATCCAAATACCACAAACCAGACAGGCCCCCCTCCGAAATACGGTCTACAGTTTTGAAAGTTAAGCACAACATGGCTTTTTGGTGGAACAAACACAGCTATGGTTTATTCATTTTGTCCAGGAAATCTCCACTAAAGAGCTAGGGACGTGCAACACAACTGGCTGTTTCATAACGGTTAAGTGGAAATCATGAGAATGAGGGAGTGGAGGCTTTCCACAGCAGGTGGAATCATGTGATGGAAGCCAGACTACCCACCAGTTCACAGCCACTCCTCGCTGCCCCATTTTGAAGATTCTAGGATTTGGCCTCCGTGGCCAACTATGTTTTCTCTTTTACTGTTTGATTATGATGTTTTTCTGGTGAAATCTTGATTTCACCCAATTCTATTTTGATTTTCTGATTCGGGAGTGATTGCTTGACGCACGCTATGCGATTTGGTTAGGATATTTTGATTTTCACATGTGTGGTCTGATCATGAATGATTATTCGATCGTAAAACCTCAGGGGGAACTGTATATGTAGAGAGTTCAGAGATGAAAGAAGGGTTCTGAATTTTGGAGAATTTTTGTTGTAGTTTTGTATGACTATGCTCTTTATGCTCTGAGACACATATTTGGGAGAGTTGTTTTGAACGTAATATGATATATAGTGTTGTTTATTTAGATTCCAGATGGAGAAATGAGTGGTATGTATCTGTGTTCTCTTTTTTACCAGTAATCTCCTATTTATGTATAATCATCTTTCAATGTTCTATTGTTTTGATGATTCGTGTAATGTAGTTGTCGGTGGTATGGATTTTAATTCATGAATTCAAGTTTGAATAATGCTCATGTGTTAAAATTGTTGTGCCCCCTTAATTCGCGCTCCACGAATCTCTCATGTTGGTCACATTCCATTTAAATTTGCTTCCTCTGAGTTCTGAATAATTTTAAGCTTGTCTCTCACGGATTCCTTCTTCAGTCCTTCTCAACACCTATGCACATTTCGAAAGCCTTTGATCATTGTTTAGTACTTGGCCCATTTAAAAAAGCCACTGAGCCATACAGCCTCGTGAGCCCTCTCATAGTATAGTTAATTCGCATGAATTGGACTCCAAATTCTTCACCATTCCTGAACCACCCTAACCATTATTCTCCTTATCCATATTCTGTCAGAGGCACCCTTAAAATTTTCTTCATCTAACCTCTAATTTCAAGATGTCCTAGGCATTGGTCTTTTTCAACTCAAGGTTGTCTCTAGGAGCTACAACATATTTTGGGCATTGTTTTTGAGGATACGAATGAAGAAATATTTTCCCTGGGAGACGACATAAATTCCACCCTTCAGACAAGTGATCAGGAAGGGTTGGGAGTTGTGTATTCCTCACCTTGGAAACTCCACTATAAAATAGTCCTAATCAGAAGTAATCCTGTCTTTCACCAGGCTTCACACCAGATTCAGATCCACCATCTACCCCCACCTCTAAATCAGATGGTTGTTTTGGGTTTCCTTTTGAACAAGTATGCCCCCTTGGCCCTAACTCAGCCTCTAAATGATATGTCGCAAGACTATCTAGAGCTGTTGTTGTGGTTTATAAGGGAAGATAGTATGCCCACTCATAGACATATTGAAAACTTCTGCGCTTTTGTTGAGAATGTGAATGTAGAACATTTAGATGTGGTGTTAAGGCTTTTCATCCAATCCTTGGATGGAGAAAATAGGAAGTGGTTCAAGTCTCTAGCCGATAACATAGTCCACACTTGGGAATAAGTGGAGAATTTCTTCACATTGAAATGGGGAAAAAGAGGGACCATGGATACATTCTCACCAAGTTCAATGCTCTAAAGAAGAGACATAATGAGGATGTAACAGATTCATAAATAGGTTCAATAAGCTCTATAATAATATTCCCATTGAAATAAAGCCTCCCCAAGCAGCTGCTAAGGTGGTCTTCGCAGGAGCTTTCGAACTGGATTTTGGGTTCACCCTAAGAGAAAGAAAATTCACATCTCTGCATCAGACCTAGAGTGATGCATTGGAGGTAGAATGAAACTTTGGTTCTACTGGTAAATTAAAGGGGAAGACATAACATGAAACCAGAAGAAATAACAAGAAAGAGGCTTCTACTTCAAATCAGGAGAGGAAATCACGAGAGTATAGAATTGAAGAAATGGATAAGTTAATCAAGAACCTTTCCAATAAGTTGATTAGGCTTGAATTGGAGGCCAAAAATTCCCCTCCTCGTCCCAACCAAATGATTCCTAACCGAGGGTTTAATCCTCAGTATCGGAAGCCCCCTCTATAGTTTTTGCATCGAGATAGGAATGAATAGCAAGACCACATTCAACCTCCTCTATACTTAGAGGGAGAAGTGGAGGGACAGGCTGAGGAAGTCACAGACAACCAATAATATCAATTCCTCACTTACTCTAATGATGAGGAGGGTGGACACATCCTACAAGGGGAGCAAGAGGAGAAGGAATTCCCTCCAAAGGATCAAGATATTGACAGTTACTAGAGACAGTTGGTGGATTTTATGCAAGCTCAACTCCACAAGAAGTATGACCTCTGGTCCTTCAGAAAGAGAACCTGAGGACAAGAAAAAACTGAAGAGTAAATATGAAGAGAACAAACCTCTCCTAGTCGTGCTAGTAAAGGGAAGAAGCCATTAGAATATTCAGCCCCTCATAAGGCCACTGCATCCAATTTCACAAAGCAAGAAGTTGATCCTCCCAAAAATGAGAATTCCACATCTATACCCTTGAAACTGCCCGACCCTCCTAAAGAGAAGTTCAAAGAAGCCATTACAGAAAAAGGGCCCACACCCTTTAATCTCCAAGAAGAACGACCCATGGTAATTTTTGGAATGCATGTAGAAAACCAATTCCTAGCCTATTCTGAAGAAGAGGGAGGCGAGCTTACCCTCCATGAAGAAGGGGAAGATATGGAGTGATTCCCAGAGGACAACACTAAAAATCAACAGCAGTCTAGTGATCCTGTTGTATGGATTAATCCGTCTTGCGGACAAGACCGATCTCCCTAGTACTAAAAGTATCTAGCAACAAACAGCCAAATAGACTAATCTTTCTCTAAGCATATATGATCTATGAAAATATCTATAGAGGTGTTAAGGACTTACCGTTTGTCCAGTGCTTGTTTTAAGTCGTCATTTTCCCTCGCGCGCTTGAAGGAGTTTTCCTCGTAAACCTGCAGTCACAAACAAGAAAAATATTACATAGCACCTGTATAGAAATCATCATAAATCATGCTTAACATAGTGATCAAGGAATCTATGAAATAAACCATTGATTGAAAGCTCATTGAGAAAAATGAGTATATTTTTATTAATTTCAAAAGTAGAAAATCCTTACAACCTGAGCCTTGATGTTGCACAGGACTTTCCGAGGTCCGAAGCAGGAGTCTCCTTTACTTTGATAAGCTCTGCACTCCTCCAACCAAGACAAATAGAGGTATGCAATCTCTCCTCATAAAAGTCTTAGTTAACTGAGTCTAAATCTCAATAGCACTTAACTTCAAATATTCTAAAAGCTTGAAATCCCTTTGAGGCTACCTAATAACTCTTTTTATAGTGGAAAAGAGGAGGTTTTCTGTTCCAAGTATGAAGGGATAAAATCCTCCTTCAAAGGGATAAGCTCCTCACATCAAGGGGTTAGCTCCATAAGGTAAGGGATTCATGCACCTCACAAGAGCGGTTCTGCCACCGCAAGATCCATTCTAGAAGCTTCCATAATTTACTTTAATTGATCTTTTTGGAATTTACTTGCGCCTTTTTAATCTTACAGGGGTCCACACCTATAACAAAGATAAAGTGCGTTCACGAACGCAAGAAACCTGAACATTGGGTGCGGGACCGCAGGCAAGATAGCCAGAAAGTGCGACACCAAAGTTTAGGAGACTTTTAGGAAATTTTTCTGATTTTCAAGGCTTGACATGAGGAACTGATATGTTAGACTTACAAAAGGGAGAATTATGAGTAATAATGAGCTCATACACATGGAAAAATGTCAGGATGAAAATTTTCAGTGTAGCAGATTGCCCCCTAAAGTGCAAAGTCTGGAATAGATGATGCTGAAGTCTGTCATATATGAAGAGTGCAGTACTTTATCATTTCAAGGATCATCCTATGGCCACCCCAGTCAGCACCTGTAAAAACATTCAATGCAAAATATATATGTATACATATCATCGCTGAGGTAGGCATTCCCATACTCAGATTAAAATAACTAAAAACTGATTCAACTGTTCTGATACAGGAATGATTTTGAGTACATGACAGTATAGACATGTGTAAACACAGTATGGATGCAGCCATCTGTTTATAAATAGTCAAATGTATAAATGATAACAAAATTCCTCGCAGCCTGGATGGTAGAAACTAGATCCAGGGTCTTGATTTCTGCATCTCGAACTAGTATGATTCTATCCATGCAAATGAATGTGTCGAAGTCGAACATGGTAGAAAACACTTGATTACCAGTCAATGATGTAAACTGTTAACAAGTGTGAGAGTAGCCACCAGTAATGTCAATGGCTCTCAAAGTACTCAGTACAATCCATGAAATGTGAATGAATGAGCTGAAGTCGAACATCTCACGGAATCATTCGATCGAAGGTTGATGATGTAACACGTCGTCGAAAGCGAGAAACCTGCCATTAAGGCATGTAGATTTCAAGGTACTGACGATTTCTAGATCAACTTCCTAGATAATGAGTTGTTCGTCGATAGAAAGCGATCCGTCGTAGGCAAGCCCACAACACGAAATCATAGATCAAGTTTTGAAAATATATTAGCAAGGACTGAATCAGGGATGGTCAAAATGGATGACAGATATTTTGCAGATGAATGGTTTATTTAAACTGTCCTCTTGAACACATAACGACACTGCAGATGGCTTGGCGACAATTGACCCAAAGCTAATACCCAGAAACCGGATGAAAACTTTCAATGAGGTTTGATTAACTGTTAGGAAAAGGATTTCCCAAACCAGGTGAATGAAAGTGTCGTGTTCAAGAGTGGTTGACTGAATTTTCGAAGAATCAAAATACAACAAACACGCCCATTTTCCTCTCTTTTCCCCCACCATTTCTGGCAAGTACCTCTTTATTTTTGACAAGCTTGAGGAGGATAACATTTGCTTGTTTATAAGCTCATCCTTCGGATGAGTCCAACTTAGTTTAATATTCGAACCCTAAGAAGAAGTGGTCCGTTCCTTTTTGAAATTGAACAGGTCCTTTACTGTTAAATTTTAACGAGTCCAGTATAGGAGAAACTCGGTGTTTTTCAATTTTAGGGAGTCAGAAGAAAAAACTTAAAAAAACTCCATGGGTGTACTTTTTCGTAATTTAGTCTCTCGAGCCCGAAAAAGGATAAAATAATGCGGGAGAGAACTCTATTGACCGTAATTAGTCAACGTATACCTTTTTCGTAAATAGTCCATTTCAGTCCGTAAAAGGGGTAAACTTATACTGAAGGGACGATCATTCATTTACTTTAACGAGTTCGAATGCTCAAGTACTCGGCGATCTTTTCATATTTAGAGAGTCTGAAAAGGGCTTAAAAGAGGACTCCAATGTTTCTCTTTTTCGTGAATTTTGAAAGAGTCCGAAAAAGTGATAAAAGTATGCTCTTTGTTGAAAAATGATCAATTCTCCTAAAAAATCCAATTTCTGCACAAAAACTTGAAACATTACACATACCTGTTTAAGATGAGTAAAAATGCTTCAAAAATACCCTTTTTAAAGTGAAAAATAAATAAATTAAAAATTCATCTATTCGAAAAAACTTATAAAAGGGACTTTTCAACTTCATTTTTACCGTTCAAGTTCAGAGTGAAAAGTAGAAGCTTTTGGGTAAAAACGTTCCTGTGAAGATTCTGGAAAATCTGTCCATTGAAATCGAGAACCGTCAGTCCCGGGTAATCCACGACCTCTTAATATTGCATTTCATCCGTTTACAATTCATTTTTAGGCTTTAAATCTTATTTTTAAGGGGAAAATATGGTTCAAAAATCGCCCGCGGGGGTCCGCAGGTGACACGCATGGTACCTGCGGACCCCGACATTTTCCTGCAAGGAAAAAATTCGTGGGTCCGTACTTTCCTTACAGAGCGCGTGCGTTCCTACGCACTGTTTACAAAGGTAAAGTGTGGTCCCCGCGCGTTTAAATTTAAAACTCAAATTTCTCTTTTGCCACCCAAAATTTTTCAAATTAGATTGTTCTAATCTATCTTTTTATGTATTGTAGGATTAACAAGATGTTGATTTGGAGAGAACGTGAACACGAGGACGTGGATGACGCCGCAATGCTCCATATGCCCACAATGCAAAGATTAAGAGCATGCAGTTAATATAAATTCTGGGCCATCCAAGGCATGAGAGCACAGGTAGAGCTCCTGACATGGCTGGTAAACAGGTGGAACGTGCAGGACCAGTGTTTCATTATTGGCAGCCACCGGCTCGAAATCGAGCTGGAGGACATTTATTTTCTGACTGGTTTGTCCAAGAGGGGCGAACAACTCTCCTTGTTTGGGACTAGGCCAGGTGGCCAGACTGTTGCTAGTCTTCGGCAAGAATTCTGTAATGATGAAGCAGACCCCAGGGACAAACGGATTGATATAAAAACTATCATCCGTCTCAAGCTGAAAGTTATTGCATTTACTGTTACCAGGCTGTGCGGGAGTGCAACATTGCATGTAGCTACCGGTTCTCAGATGCGCATTGCTGTGGACTGTTTTCGCGACACTATTTTCAACTGGTGTGACGCTGTGTTGGCTAATATAAAAGGCCAACTAACTAGAGCAAAAAACGAGAAACTGAATAACTTTGGATATGGATCCATTGTCATTTCCTTTGCTCTAGAGAGGATTCTGATGCTAGCTCCATAGAGTATCCCTGTTGATGCCGGTCGACTTAGAGAACCAAGGATGGTTCGTTGGTCCGCACTGATGGCCCGTCACGGTATTGAGGGCGCTGAGATTGTTCGATTTCCTTCTTAATATTTTCGTTGGCTGGATTGCCAACTTTTTGTCGTAGAAGACTTTCCATACGCCGAGATAGATTTCCGCGGCGACCGAGAGATGACTCTCCCAGCAGGGGAACAGTGGGATGACTCAGGTAAAAAAAAATTTCTTCAACAGTTTCTAAGTTAATTTATTTTTATTTTTATTTTTGATCGTCTTTTTCAAATAATAACTAAGAGTTTTTGAATACAGATGTGGGCCCACGGCGACCAGCCCATATCCAACCTTATGAAAGAAGACAACCAGTTGCAGCCGCACCAGCTCCAGCAGGCCAATCAGAAGAAATCTTGACTGATTTAGAGCATCATCTAGAGCGTTTGACTCTAGATATTCTGGAGACAGACATAGATGACATTCCACTCAGATTGCAGAGATACGTGATTGGTGTTCCAGGACCTTTTAGGAGGTTCCTGTGTAGGGTGGCTCGAGCAGTGGTTTCTTATCGTGATCACCATCAGTGATGGGATGATCGTGTTGTAGACTCATATTTTTGACTTTTTGTGTTATCATTTGTCGATCATTAGGTGTTTCCAACCTATGATCGAAGACGATGTATATTTTTTGAAAACACTTCTATCCTATGATATAACACTATTTACCGGCTATCTGTATACATGTTATGAATGTTATTTGTTTTACTGTTTTGATCACTGCAAATGTCGATTTATCATACTAGAAGCAACTGCGTCCGCTAATGTATTTAAATTTCTTGGAATATGTTGATATTCAATGTAGTCAAATTCACATTCCAAAAGACAAACTCTTAAAAATAACCGTAACAACACTGGATTTCTAATGGCATAAACCCTTTTAAGCTGTAATACAACAAGTTTAGAATCCAACCTCACAATCAAACTCCGAATCCCAAATGATATGGACTCAGATAATAACTCAATCACTGCACTATACTCGGCAATGTTATTCGTTGTTTGACCAAGGCTTACCCTATGCATGGAAACTAACTCGTCAGAGGGTGAATAGATAACCCAAGTTGCGGAAGAAATTTTTCGTGTACTATGACAAGCACCATCAGCAAAACCAATGTAGGTTTGAAGAGACGTCAACATCTGCAATATCAAGAGTAAAACTCAGATAAGCAGGAATAGTGATAAAACATGCTTCTAAATTAGGCACACCTTTCTAATCTAAGACACACCAGTAGTAAAGAAATCTAACCTAAAAAATATCTCCATACCAAGTTTAAGCATAATATCACTTCAGATATAACCCATTTCTGGGCTTATCTAAAGGGATACCATCAAAATCTATCAGCTCATAGGCCCCTTTTGCCAATTTTCGCTTAACAATGAGAGGACCATGCCACATGGGCATGAATTTCCCAGCTCCTAGCTTATCGTTGGCTTGATCATAAACTAAGACTAGGTCTCCTTCTGAAAAATTTCTAGGGGTAACACTTCTATCATACTGAGCTTTTACTCTTTTGGCATGAGCCTCGTTTGCTATTGCAGCGTTTCTTCGATTTTCATCCAATTGAGCCAAGTAAAAAAAATGTTTCTCCTCTTCAGACGTAGCTGGGAGTAACTCTATGGCTAATTTCAAAGATGGAATTTCGCATTCAATCGACAACACAGCTTCCAAACCGTAAACGAGTTGAAAGGGAGTGAAACCAGTTGATGTTTTGACTGAGGTTCGATATGCCCAAAGTGTTGAAAATAGCATGGAATGCCAATTCGTCTTGTGAATACCAATAATTCGTCTGATCATGGTGACTAAAACTTTATTTATGGCTTCGACCAGACCATTGGCTTGCGGATAATATGGAGTGGAACTATCGTGGCGCAGGCCAAGCTGTTCTGTCAGTTCATTCATCATGAAATTCCGAAAATGGCTTCCATGATCAGTAATAATGGCTTGAGGAACACCGAACCTAGCAATTATGTGATTAAATACGAAAGTTGCAGCAGTCTTGACGTCAGCCGAAAATGTAGGCATTGCCTCAGCCCACTTAGTAAAATAATATACTGCTAAGATAATATAGGCATGCCCCCCCGCCGAGTGAGGGTTACATGTAATAAAATCGATACCCCATTTTGCGAAAGGACCAACAGCAATTATGGGATGAAGAGGAGCGGGTGGCGCACGAATCTTGCGATCAAAAAGTTGATAATTGTGGCATTTCCGGACTGCATAAATACAATCTTTGAATAACGACGGCCAGAAATAACCAGCATGCAATATCTTTTGGGCTGTGGCATACCCAGACATATGACCGCCACATGCCCTAGAATGGCAGTCATTTAAAACATTTTCAGCTTCTTCATGAATAAGACAGCGTCGGAAAATAGAATCCGCTCTACGACGATAAAGAGTATCACCAATAATATTATACTGTTGGGATTGGAAACGTATCTTCCATCGCTGAGATCGCGAGATTTCAAGCCGAAAATATTGGGTTTGGAGATAAACAATAATATCTCCATACCATGGATCAAGAGTACTGATAAGAAACAGAGATTCGTCCGCAATGGGCCGCTCTGCCACAGTTTCGGTATCAGTACAGGGGAAATCACACATTAGTTCCGCAAATACCAAAGATTTCTTTGCCCTAGATTTCTCAAATTCCAAGTCAAATTCCTACAGGATGACTATCCATTTGGAATACTTGCCCCCTAGCAATTGTTTGGTCAAAATGTACATCATAGGGTTGCAATCAGAAATTACCGTAGTTTTGCATAACAATATGTAATGTCTAAATCGTTGGACAGCTTGAACAGCTGCCAAAGCCAATTTCTCCACATGCGTATACTTAATCTCAATCGGATGAAGATTTCGACTAAGATAGTAAATCGCATGTTTAGTATGAGATTCGTCTTCCTGAACTAGCACCATCCCAATGGTGGAATGAGAAGCGGCGAGATATAAAATGTAATCCTGGTTGTAGTTGGGAGGATGCAATAACGGTGCATGGGTCAACGCGTGTTTAAGTGCATCAAAATATTGATTAGTGATCTCATCCCAAAAGAATGGAATGGTCTGTTTTAGCAATCAGGTAAAACCTTTTGTAAGCTCGGCGTAGTTAGGAATAAATCGACGTAAAAAGTTTGATTTCCCCTGCAAACTTTGGAGTTGGCATAAAGTCGAAGGAGGAGGAAATTTGACAATAGCTTCGACCTTCGACGGATCGACGCGAATACCTACTTTCGAGACAAAAAACCCCAGTAAACGACCCGACTCAACACAAAAAACACATTTGTGTGGATTCAGCCGAATTCGATAATGCCGACATCTCATAAAGATAGCACATAAATGTGTAAGATGGTCAGCCCTGCGTGATGAATGAGCAGGTATATCATCGAGATACGGTTGCACAATGTGCTTAATGTCATGAAACGCATAAGACATTTCCCTTTGAAAATTTTCTCCAGCGTTCTTCAATCCAAAGGGTAGTTTGCAGTAAGCAAATGTCCCCCACGGACAAATAAAAGTTTTTTTTGGCTGATCAGCAAGGAGTATGTTTATTTGATTATACCCTGAAAATCTGTCCATAAAGGAAAACATTTCACTACCGGCACAATCATCGATTATTTGATCGATATAGGGAGTTGGATAATTGTCTTTAGGACAAGCTCGATTAATATCCCTATAATCGATACATACTCGTATCGTTCCTTGTTTTTTAGTAACAGTAACAATATTAGATACCCAATCCGTTAAGGGAATCGGATAAATAAAACCTGCATGATGTAATTTTTCAACCTCTGCTTTGATAGCAGCAGCTTTTCTAGGATGCATTTGACGTAGACATTGACGGACAGGCTTGGCATCCGGGTAAGTCTTGATTTCATGTACGATAATTGACGGATCAATTCCTGGCATTTCTTCATAGGACCAGGCAAACACATCACGGAATTCTTGAAATAGGGCTTTATAAGTTTGAATTTCTTCTTCAGTACAGGAAGCACCTATATTAATGTTTTCAATTATTCTAGGTTTTACTGAAATGTCAATTGGAATCGTTCGAGAAATATTTTCCAAATTTAACTCAGAATCAAGATTTTTCAATGGATTCTGTGGTTCCTTGACATATTCAGCAGTAAATATTGAAGCGAAATCATCTTCAAAATGATCTAGTTCAGGTAAAAACGAAGATCGGTGATGTAGATCTTCCCATGGTAAATCGTCAACAGACAATAATTCATGAATCTGCTCATCCGAATGAACAGGTTTAGGAAATGTCGTTGTGGCTGAGCTAGATATAGAAAGTGATTCCTCATGGATCCCATTCACTGGATCAATTTCGGTTGAAGAGGAGTCGGAAAATAACTGTACATTCTAATATGCAAGTTCAAATGGACTCAAAGGCATCATGCCATCAATTAAATCTAACTCGGATTCGGAAGGTACGATCCAAGGATCATCAAACATAAGAGAGTCTGACGAAATCATATGAATAGTTGCAACAGAAAGCGATACGTTAGGAGGCGGAATGGAAAAAGTTCCTAGCAAACTAGAATCTTTAATCAAACCTACTCCAACATCCTTGTACGGGATAGTCGCTTTACCAACATGCTGGATTGTTTCTGTAGAGGCTGGGTCGGAAGAAAAATAAGTTAACTGATCTATTGTAACGATCCTTCCTTGATATGGAAATTTTATGAGTCGGAAGACTGAAGAGACAATAGCAGTCATAGCGTTAGACCAACTACGACCCAGAAGAAGGTTATAATCAAGAGGGGCATCAACCACTTCCACATCTAGATTTACAATTTTACCTTCAACCCCTATGGGTAAATCCTGCAAAATACCAAAAGGGTGGAAACATCGACCATCAAAAGCCTTAAGAATCATCGGATATTGGTTCAGTGTACGAGAACCAAGCGATTTCCAACACTGAATCGACATAATACACGTTGAAGCTCCCTCATCAATCACAGTCCGATAGATCAGTCTATTTTTTACTAACACTGGTATTTGAAAAGCCATTTGATGAGGTAGACGAGGTGTACTATTTTCTAGATCGAAGATTATAAGATTAGAATCCTGAATATCAACAGCTCCTATGGCAGACAAAAGCAATTTACGTTGTGCTGGGCATGATTGCAACACTTCCAAAGCCGACATTGTTGAAGGGGAAATAGCTAAGTCTTCAACAATGTTGTAATTTTGAGCAGCTCTCGCATGTGGATTGAAAGCTGATTTACGAACAACACCTTTAGCAGGTGGTTTGATTATTAAGTCTGGATCTGGTTTCTCGATCTGTAGTGGACCATAAATAGGAGGAGGTGTAGTTGATGTATTTTCATTAGAATATTCTACTTCTTTACCATCAACAGGATTCTTAGTACCATAATCTTGCGATCGCGTCGCAATCCTTACATGAGACATCATCCAAATGGGCTCTTCTGAAGCAGTCGAGGTAGAACCAACCATCTTACTATCTTGAGTTGGAAAGGGATCCTTCAAGACAGCAGGTTGTGAACCTTTAACGAATTTCACAACCTCGGCCCGATGTGGGCATTCCTTAGTAAAATGATCTTCATCACAAATGTAACAAGGATAACGTGGTTTACGTTTTTCGTCATTGGATTCATTTTTATCAGTTTTTTCTTTCGAATTCTTTTTTTTTTAATTCTTCCCTTTCTTTTTACTACTGGATTTAGATTTAGCTGTAGATGTCTCCACAACATGAATATCGGCAGAAATTTCGGGGGAAGATTCTCCTTTCGGGGAATCAGGTAAAGTTATAATTGGAGAAGAATTATTTGAAGATTTCTTCTTGCTTTTAGTATTGACCGTACCAATCATACCGTCAGCGGCATGAGACCCTGAAGGAGCAGCAACTATTTGACCTTGTTTTGGAAGGTCTGGGATTTTTTCATGTAAAGTACCTGACTGCGTATAAACGAGGTCAAGGTACTGAGTTTGAGCAATTACTTTCTCTTCAGTAACAACACTAGCCTTAGCTACATCTTCAGTTATCTTGGGTAACAATGATTTAACAAACCATTCTGCCAAAATTTGATCCGGAATATAAACTTTCACCAAACGTCTCCTACGTCGCCATTCATGAATATGATCAAAAATATACGTAGATGTGGACTGTTTTAGCGAAGTTAATAATTTTGTGCCATTGTCGTATCTGACTGGCAACTGAAAATGAGTCAAGAATGCAGTTTCTAACTGACTGAAGTTATGAAACGAGCCTCGTGGTAACTCAATGTACCATTTGGCTGCAAGACCAATAAGAGTTCTTTGGAAAAGACGTAAGCAAATCGAATCATCAATGATTGAATTAGACGCACACCAAAGGTGATAAGTCATGACGTGATTTGATGGATCCTCTCCTGACTTGCCTTCGAATTTTGGTATATCACTGGGAAACTTATGCGGCATTGGCGGCCAATACGAATAATAAAAAATTGGATCATTATTAAGGCGCGTCAAATCAGGTAAATCCAAAGTTGCGATAAATGGTAACTGACGATTAGGGTCACGAAAACCTTGAGTAGCCAAAGCAGTTCCAGGAGGTGGATACCCAGGATAACTGGGAATCAGATTAGCATTAGGAATTGTATAACCTCCTGGAAAACCAGGATTAACCAGACCAAACTGGGGTTGTTGAGGCTGTTGATAAGTATAGCCAGGGTACGGTTGATACTGATAGTTTGGATTTTGTGTATAGGGACCGAATTACGGTTGTCCCTGGTACGGTTGATATGTGAATTGCAGTTGACTTGTGAAAACTGTACTTGTATCGGCTTGTCCCGTAGGCATCTGAACCGAAGTCTTAATCGAAGATCCTGACTGGGGTACAGAGACTTGAGGGATTTGCACGGATGCAGGGATAGACAAACTCGAGGTTACAAATACTCCAGAAATAGGTGTTACAGGTTGAACAGACGTAGCAGCAGTTGCAGCAGTTTGAGGCGAAGTCTTAGGTGAACTAGGACCAGCTTGCTGAACAGGACTAGGTGCAGGAGTTTGGATAATAGGCTGGACAGGTTGCTGAGTTGGACCAGAAATTAAAGGCTGTCCAGGTTGATAAGGCAACTGCACATTAGGTTGCATAGGCTGTTGATATTGGGACGGATCCCACACCATATTCATTCCGGGGTATTGTCTCGCAGAAGGTTGAACGTAAGGACCATAACCTGGTTGAACGTAAGGTTGATAAGTAAGTGGTACATTTCCGGCTCCTTGAATAGATGGCTGACCAGGAGGCTGTTGGAAACCTTGAATTGGGTACTGACCTTGAGGTTGATAACCATGAGGCGCGTACTGAAGCTGGGGTTGATAAGGAATCTGAGGAGCATATTGAGTTTGAGGTTGACCTTGGGGTATATATTGTCCTGAAGGTTGATACCCTTGAGGTGTGTACTGTCCTTGGGGTTGTCCCCCAAAATAATATGATTCCACAGTTTGTCCTGGGAAAAATTTACATTGAGGTTGCCCCTCAGGTGGTAACTGACTTCCTGAAGGTTGCCCCCCAGGCGGTAACTGACTACCTGAAGGTTGCCCCCCAGGCGGTAACTAACTACCTGAAGGTTGCCCCCCAGGCGGTAACTGACTACCTTGAGGTTTCCCCCCAGGCGGTAACGGATTTCCCTGTATTGGCCCTCCAGACGGTAACTGACTGCCTTGAGGTTGAGGATTCGGAATATTACCAGACATCATATAGATTTGCGCTGCATTCGACGTTTCAGTTTTAACACCACTATTACCAGATGACAACATTTGTTCAATTGGTTGAGGAGCTTCTCCTGAGAAAGTACCAGACAGAGCTTGATATCCCAAAGGAACAGAAGGATCACTGTGTAAAAATGATTCTGGTGTTTGGGAAAACATGGACGACTCTCTGGCCATAATGGATGGCGGATAGTAACCTCTGGGTGTAGGATGAAATGGAACTTGAGGTGGAGAAAAAGCAAGACCCGGATTCTCTAAAAAGTTTGTTAAGGATAGATACCAAGCACTAGTTCGAATAGGGCTGTAGAAAATAGATTCACGCTCCCTAAGATTTAAGGATTGAGGGGAGTCGGGAAGAGATATATCTTCGTCTGGATTAGTAAGTTCTTTAATAGAAATAAGACCAGTTGGAAGATCGTCAGTGACAATATTTCTTACCCTAGGTAAATCAAGATCACTAGAAGTTGGTGAACTAAATCCTAAGGATGTTTCTAAAACAGAAAGTTCAGTTTCAGGTTCAGAGATTTCAGGTTCGTCAGCCAGTTCACTAGAAGCAGGAATACTACCAGTAACTTCAGAAACTGAAATCAGTTCTTGAATGTATTTTGTTGTAGGTATTTGATGATCAAGATGGAAAACTATGGATGAACTTCCAATTTCTGTTGATCTAATCCTACCACTACTGGATGATACCAGAGCATGAATCCCTTCAAGCTGACTTGGTGAATATTCAGGGGGTTTCCCTTGTAGTCTCCGGGATTGTATCGGTAATTCCGCCACGATTAAATATTAACTAATCACACGGAAACAAAGAAAATTTCAATGAAAACACCTAAAGTCTCTAAAGAAACAAACAGCTGAATCACACGCTTAAAAATATGAGAGTTCAAACCACACACAAACAGTAGCTTTCCGTACTAATAACACTAGTTGGTGATGAAATCCAACTTAGTAGAAATTTAACACAGAAAGGGCAGTTGGAACAGTTACCCCGACAACCTACTTAATGAAACAAACTGGCACAAGTTTCCTCACAAAACCATCTCGTGTGAAGAGAACCCCCCAAAGAGTCCAAGTGGGTCTAGTCGACGTCTGCTCCAGGTACAGTGAGATCTTTCCTTCACTGTCACCTTAGGAAATAATATTAAGATAATGGACATTAAGGTTACCAACAGTAACAAATATAACTGGGGGAACAGTCTACAATCCGATTTCACGCGCAAGGGCAAAGTAGCAAGCTAAATCCCCTTGAAGGCTCCTCGACATGGTTAATCTGAGGTTTACCGACAAGTGACCCCAGGCTCCTCGACAATGGTTAATCCGAGGTTTACCGTTTGTAATACGCGCAAAATCTTCTATCTTCCCCAATGAAACAGAATTGATTGTATCAAAGGTTCGGACATGATCTCGTGATTGACTTCTTTAAGAGAAGCTTCCCAGATTATACAAATTACAATTGGATTTATCTCCTACCGCAAGATTTGTCTACTTTTTTGTTTTTACTACCTTGGAGAGTTAACTACTCCCTACTCCAAGATACTAGCCTAAGTTATGTTGGTGATAAGAGCCCTAGAAAATAAAAATATTGCTAGATGAATTTTAATTAAGCGTTGCTTTTAAGAGTTGTTTCTTAATTCAATGGGTGCGGAAATGAAACTTTGATGGTGTGAAGACTCGATTTCCAAAAGACACTAAAAATTCACCTAAAAATGATAATCAGATTGTTTTCTTTCAATGAAATTCTAATTAAGGAAAAGTTAGAGAATGCAACTCTTTTTAATAAACAATTCCTTTTTTAAACATAAAGAATACTTGAAAGAAAATGTTTTTGTCTTTTCCAATAAATTATCAAAGCTCACAATAAAAATCCTTTCACTTTCCAAAAACTCGAAGCTACAAAACAATTTTCCTTCAAAAGAAAGCTAGAAATTTTAAAATCACTCAAAACTACAAACTAATTTCGAGATCTACAAAGTTTAATAGCACTCGAAACTACAAACTTTAATAATCTAAATGAATAAAAGCTTTAAGATTTTTTGAAGAATGTTTTTACTTAGTTGTTCAGAAAACTAAGGATCTATTCGTCCAGAATAACAAACAGATCAAAAACACTCAATTATGTTTTTATTCAAAATGAAATTCAAAAACCAATAACAAAGTTTTTTTCGAAGATTTGCAAAAAAACAGGTAACTCTATTTCTCAATAAAGAATGATTTCACAATCAGGTCAGATCCAGCGAAAAGACAAAAAAGACCAAGGTAATCTGAGGTACTTCAAAATGTCAAATGCTTCAAATCGCTACAAAGACCAATTGAAATTCAATCCAAAACGCAAAACTTCTAGAAAATCATCAAAACACCAATACTGCTGAGACTTATTAACAGAAAGCTTTTGACAGAAACAATCATCAATCTGGGTAGAAAAAAAAAACTGAAAATCAAAATCAGGATAAACTAAAGAAAGAAATCTAAATTTTTTCAAAACTTTAAAAGGGTCCGCAGGCTCCAGGCTATCACAGGTGCGGTCCCGCACTGTTTACACAGGAAAAGTGCGAAACTGCCCGCATTGTGAAAACAAGGCAAAGTGCGGTCCCAAGAAAAACTAGAGAAAAACAGTAAGGATTTCAAAAAAATTCAAAACAGAGAAAACCTAAGCTACCCAGGCAGATTTCAATCAATCAAAAACCAAGAAAAACGTTTCCTCAAATCAAAATAAAAGAGAACCAAAAACAACAAGTTCTTTCCCCAGTGGAGTCGCCAATTTGTTGTATGGATTAATCCGTCTTGTGGACAAGACCGATCTCCCTAGTACTAAAAGTATCTAGCAACAAACAGCCAAATAGACTAATCTTTCTCTAAGCATATATGATCTATGAAAAGCTCTATGGGGGTGTTAAGGACTTATGGACTTACCGTTTGTCCGATGCTTGTTTTGAAGTCGTCGTTGTCCCTCGCGCGCTTGGAAGAGTTTTCTCGTAAAGTCTTTTCACAAACGAGAAAAAATATTGCATAACACATGTAAAGTCATCTTAAACCATACTTATCTTGTAGTGATCAAAGAATCTATGAAATAAACAAGTGGGTTAGCTCATTGGGAAGAAAAATGAGTATATTTGTATTAATTTCAAAAGTAGAAAATCCTTACAGCTTTGAGCCTTGATGTTGCACGGGGACTTTCAGGGTGCGAACGGGGGTATCCTTTACTTTGATAAGCTCTACACTCCTCCAACCAAGACAAATAGAGGTATGCAATCTCTCCTCACAAAATTCTTAGTTGACTGAGTCTAAATCTCAACATCACTTAACTTCAAATATTCTAAAAGCTTGAACTCCCTTTGGGGCTACCCAATGCCTCTTTTTATAGTGAAGGAAATTTTTTTGTTCCAAGTGAAAGGGATGAATCATATTAGGGATAAGCTCCTCGCATCAAGGGGTTAGCTCCATAAGGTAAGGGATTCATGCACCTCACAAGAGCGGTTCTGCCACCGCAAGATCCATTCTAGAAGCTTCCAGAATTTACTTTAATTGAGCTTTTTGGAATTTACTTGTGCCTTTTTAATCTTACAAGGGTCCGCACCTATAACAAAGATAAAGTGTGTTTAGGAACATAGGAAAGCTGAACATTGGGTGCGGGACCGCAGGAAAGATAGCCAGAAAGTGCGACACCAAAGTTTAGGAGACTTTTAGGAATTTTTTCTGATTTTCAAGGCTTGACATGAGGAACTGATATGTTAGACTTGCAAAAGGGAGAAGTATGAGTACTAATGAGCTCATACACACGGCAGAATGTCAGGATGACAATTTTCAGTGTAACAGATCCGGAAACAGAGGCAGCAGAGCTTAATTTTCTAGATCCACAAGAACATCCTCAGCAAGTAATGTTTCCTTCAAATATTAAAGACGAGTCAGATTTTCATGATGAGTTAATGAGAGTTTTCAACTCCCTTGCAAGGTTCTGTGTGACAAAGAGAAAGGTAAAGAACACTGATATCACTTGACTATCGTGGATAGTGAGGAAAAACAATTGGACCCCTTGTTGTTTGAAGAGAATCACTTTCAACACACAAGAAAAGCAGCAAATTGGAATGAGGTTTGTTTTCCTGTTAGAAATATTATAGAAGATCTTATGTTGCATGTTTACCATGATCCTTTAGTCAGTGTATTGCAGTCATCAGTAAAGGAAGAAGATGATGTATGTATCAGGATGTTTGTCCTACCATGGCAAGGTAAAGTTAAAAATTGGTTTGAGAATCTTCCAGCTGCTAGCATGAGCAATTTTCATCAATTCATGCAAGTTTTCCTAGGTCGATAGGTAATCATGGGAAATATCTTTCTTATCATAGAAGAGTATGGACATTTAAAAAGGCAGCCTGGGTGACATTACAATATTTTTTAGCCAAGTTCAATAAGGTGTATCATTCAATGCCTGCTGATATAAGGCAACCACTAGGAGTATCTCTATTGCACTACCCAGATTCCTTTAATCTAGATATGGCATTCCAAGTAAGAGAAAGGGACACTGCAACCCTTGAAGAAATGCAAAATATTGCAGTTGATGTGGAAGTGAACCTGTTGAACGGAGAGGCAAAGTCTAAAATGGAGGAAGAATTGATCCATTTTGATTCTCTACCTTTATGATTTAATTCATCTCAGATTTTGAAAGGGAATCTTGGTCACATTTTTGTTGATAATCATAGGAGAAATCATGAGATGTCAGCGGAACCAACACTGCAGTCATCTAAAGCACTTTGTGACCCAATAGATGATATGTTGGATGGTTGGAGTTTTCAAAGTCAGTTTTCATGTACACATCATAATTTCAGAAGCTGCTACAATATGGATATGATCGGACAGTCTACCCTATTGTCTGGTTCAGTAGGAGTATCGACACAAAATCCATCAGATAAATTGAAAATATGTTCCAAGTTTTTTGAAGACATGGAGAACACATGTGCAGTACCAAGTTTTGAGGTTGGATCGATTGGGTCAGCATATTCAGAAATAGGTCAAGATTATCTTGATCTAGTGGCTATCTATATTGAGAAAGTATTCATCTCAAAGCCACCATACCTTTCCATCATTTTTATTGTTGTTCAGGTTTACCAAGCTCCTTGCAAGGAAGATCAAGTTGGGAATTCCTATCAAATACCATTAACAGCTTTGTTCCTAAGTTTGGTGAAAAATAGTGAAATAACAAAGTTATTAGAGTAGTTGCTTACCTGGTTACACTGGCATTATTGTATCATTTAGAATAGCAGTAATTCCAGCATATTAGGGTAGGTAGGTGTGAAAATAAGCTCAGTGCTATGATAATTTTTCCAGTTTTAGTTTCAGATTGCTTTGCAGTTTTCAGTTCAAGTTTGTTTCAGATTTCAGTTTCAGCATGATTCAGTTTCAAGCATTCAAGATTTTCAGGGTGCAGCACTGATTTCTGTTTTGATAGTTTGCAGTGCACAGCTCAATTATAGTTTCAATTCAAATTTACAATATGTATTTACGACTCCATGCACCCAATAGAACACAAGCAAGTGGTCTATGAGTTCTTGACACACTCCAATGAGTGCGTTGTCCCCAATGGAGCCAATGTTGGCTTGTGGTTTTTATGAATGGATAAGGCAACATCAGAGTTAATCAAATGAAGAGCGGGAGCGGCTAAAGTGAAATCCAAGCACTTCGAGTGCGGGTCGGGCGGACACCCCGCAATTAAAAGAAGAAAGAGCTCTTACCACTAACCTTTTCGCATCACCAACCTCTCCGCTCACCACTCTTCGCACTTTGCAAATCATAGAATTTACCCTCCGCTTCTCATAAATAAACACTCCCGACTATGATTTTCGGGCGGCCCCACCTCTGTCATGCCACGTCACCTTCCACTCACCGCACTTCGCACATCGTAGACCATAACATTTACCTCCCGCTTCTCATAACAAAAACTTTCGATTTGTGATATGCGATATCAATTTGGGCCCCACCTCCTTGCCATGTCACCTTACACTCACCGCACTTCGCACATCACAAATCATAACACTTACCTCCTGTTTCTCATACCAAAAAGCTCTCAACTCCTTATTGCGATTTGCGATAAAACTTTGGACCCCACCTCCCTGCCACATCATCAATAGCCCTTCCATGGCCTTTGTCCCACTTTTTTCAGTGTTAATCATCTCGTTAAATCCACCGCCACTTCTGCCATCTTCCCCTCATCTCTGCTCCCCATCATGCATCTGGCGACTCATGATCTATTTCGGCCCTCCCTCACCTTTCAAAGGTTAACGTTGGGGGGGTCCGAAATGGCCGATTTTGGAAACCACCTCTGGTGCTACGTGTTGGCATGTAGTGATTTCACACCCCCCCCCCCCATCCAAATACCACAAATCGGACAGGGCCCCCTCCAAAATACGGTCTCTGGTTTTGCAAGTTAAGCACGACATGGGTTTTTGGTGAAACAAACACGGCTATGGTTTATTCAGTTTGTCCAGGAAATCTCTGCTAAAGAGCTAGGAACGCACAGCACGACTGGCTGTTTCATAATGGTTAAATGGAAATCATGAGAATGAGGGAGTGGAGGCTTTCCACAGCAGGTGGAATCATGTGATGGAAGCTAGACTTCCCACCTGTTCACAACCACTCCTTGCTGCCCCATTTTGAAGATTCCAGGATTTGGCCTCCGTGGCCAACTATGTTTTCTCTTTTACTGTTTGATTATGATGTTTTGCTGGTGAAATCTCAATTTCACCCGATTCTGTTTTGATTTTCTGATTACGGGAGTGATTTCTTGATGCACGCTCTGCGAGTTGGTTACGATATTTTGATGTTCACATGTGTGGGCCGATCATGAATGATTATTCGATCGTAAACCCTTAGGGGGAAATCTATATGTAGAGAGTTCAGAGATGAAAGAAGGGTTCTGAATTTTGGAGAATTTTTGTTTTAGTTATGTATGACTGTGTTGTTTATGCTCTGAGACACATATTTGGGAGAGTTGTTTTGAACATAATATGATATAAATCGATGTTTATTTGGATTCCAGATGGAGAAATGAGTAGTATGTATCTGTGTTCTCTTGTTTATCATTAATCTCTTATTTATTTTTAATCATCTTTCAATGTTCTACTACTTTGATGATTCGTGTAATTTAGTTGCTAGTGTTATGAATTTTTATTCATGAATTTGTGTCTGAATAACGCTCATGTGTTAAACTTGTTGTGCCCCCTTAATTCACGCTCCATGAATCTCTCATGTTGGTCACATTCCATTTACATCCGCTTCCTTTTAGTTCATGGGAGATAGATTCTTAAGACTTTTCAGTCTTTCTCTCACGGATTCCTCCTTTGTTCCTTCTCAACACCTCTGCACATTTTGAAATCCTTTGCTCATTGTTTCGTACTTGGCCCATTTAAAAAAGCCACCAAGCCATACAGCCTCCTGAGCCCTCTCGCAGTATAATAATTCGCCTGAATCAGACTCCAAAATCTTCGCCATTCCTAAACCACCCTAACCATTACTCTCCTTATCCATGTTCTGTTAGAGGCACCCTTAAAATTTTCTACATCTAACCTTTGATTTCAATATGTCCTAGGCACTGGTCTTTTGCAACTCAAGGTTGTCTCTAGAAGCGACAAAAAATACAATGAACATTAAATCAAATACAACACACATTCAACTAGTACCAAAGCCAATGAAGTAGTTCAATTTCCTTAGTACATATGAAACAAACATATATCGCGAACATCTAAAGAATAGCCTTACAATATTCATGGTACATGCATGAAAATTTGTTGGCTCAATGAGCTTCTTATTATTAGGTGAGATACAAGTACATTGTTACAAAGGTCAGACACTAGCTCCAATAGTGGAACATTAAGTCACTCCTTGCTTCTCCAAAGAATGATATTCTCTCCTATGTCAAGCTAGAGAAGCCAAGGCTAGCTCTCCAAAGTATATTACTCAAAAGGACCTATTCTTGATTTATGAGGTTTATTTTATAACAAGAGGAATGACCTTTCATATCCCCTATGACTCATGGGTTACCCTCATGACTCTTAGACTTCTAATGTAACCTTTGAACTTTTATATGACTTTTGTAATTTTCCTAAAGACTCTTTTGTCCATATATGACTATGTGACTTTTTATATTCCACATATGACCCTTGGACTTTCACACATTAAATTTTTTCCTTTCCTTTTGATAATTACATCATTACATCCAGAAATGATGTGGCAAGACACATGGACACATATGTCAGTGTGATGACACTGATACAAGTCACAACTTGACAATGATGACATGGACACAATGATGAGGTGGCAATGCCAAGTTTTTCTTCTTATTGCTTTGTCTTAATTCTTTGTGAGAGGTTTGTTGGGTACTTCATCTTCATGAAATATTTTCTTTGTTCTTCATCTTCACCCTCCAAGGGATTGAATGATATGGAGGCTTCATGAAATCCTGATATTTGGTCTTCTATCATAAACCAGTGTCCCTTTATCTTATTTCTTGATGAATTCTTAATGGTTCCTACTTCACAAGTGTCTTCTAGCATAATCTCCTTCTCCTCCTCTATGAGCATTGTCTTTTCATGTCCAAATGTAGTACCTGCAAGTGAAATCACTCATGTTAAGACAAAATCATTCTGGAGATATCCTAGTCCAATTATCTTCATGAAAACCATTGAGTGAACTAGAACTATGTATTGAATAAGGAGGAAGGTTGAGATATTGTGCAGTACGCAGTTCCAAAGTATAGGAGTGAGGGACTGAGGCTTGCAGCTACGCAATGCCGAGCAACTAGAGGGATGAGAATAAGGATTGTGAAGTTGAAGGTCATAGTGAGCAGGGCTTGCCCATTGTAACTATGCAATGTGTAGATTAGGAGAGAGGGAGATCTAGTGGATAGCACGGTTTCACAGTTTAAGGAGACAGGGTGGCAGACTACTACTTGCAACTACGCAATGCGCAGAAGGAGACTGAATAAGAGGCAATATTGCAGAATTATGGAGTTTAGGATGAAAATATTGGGCACTGTGACTGAAAAATGCATATTCCTTGGAGGAATTAACTATGAATTGTGCAGTTCCAGGAGGCATGGATGCATGCTTGATTATTTTAACTGCGCTATTCATAGTTCAAGGGGGTAGAGTGAGCTCGGGCTGGCCAGGCATGAAATTTTCTGGAATTTACTAAGTTTGGGATGAGTGAGGTGGAGATTAAACCAAGGTTGTAATTTAACATTATCACACACTCAGCATAATTGAAAACACAAAATTAAACTCTTAGCACTCAGAATCAACATGATCCCCTTAATGCAATGGAAAGAAACATTTTCCTCTAAGTGCGACACTTAAGATATACTTTGCGGAAATAGTGACGACAGTAGTATGAAAATGCATAAAACTTTGGGAATGAGTCTAATAGATATCTACATGATAGATAGGACCCATTGGTACCAAATTTTCCTCTTGAAATGAACCATAAATTATTTTTTACAACATGCGACACTTCCCATGCCAAAAGACAACACTTGTGAAAGTAACAAAAAAGTGCAAACGACACTTGAAATGATTAAACAAAGGTAACATGCCAAATAAAAGATAACATAAAAATGGCACTTATTAAAGTGAATTCAAGCAAAAATGACATTTGTGAATGTGAAAGTGGCACTTGCGAAGAAAAAAAGGTATTCCAGAGCGACAGTTGAGAAAACTCACCGAAATAGAAGTACAATTACAATCGAAGTGAGGAATATTTTCCATGGATAGTGCACGCTAATTGTCAAGAGATACACAATGCCTATATAATATTGCCTAAAATCTGTGTTTTTTTTAATTCATCGAACACGGAGCATGTGTGAGAAAGTGACTTTTACACTTATAAGAAGACTTAATACTTTTCAAAACATTACATGAGTATGAAGTGACCATGGAACGATAGATCGTAAGGATCTTAGTAGGCTCCAAAATTCAAGTGTAAGAAAAAAATTAGAGGGAGATTTTCATAGTGACAACACTTGGCGACACATTGGTAGAACTATGGCTTCTTTACTAGTGTTTTGGCCTCAATCTTTCAGGAAGTATTGATTTGCATTGAAGATTACCCCAGCTTTGCTACTTACCTTGGATAAAGATATAGTCCCTTATTTTCCTTGCTCAGCTTCAAACACATCAACATAAGATTAGTCACACCTCAATTTTTTCGATAGGGGAAAACGATAATAAGTATATCAAATGTTTGACATTCAGAGTTAAGCACATTCCCCGATGTTTCTCCACTACCAGCGAGCCTTTTTAGTACCATGACAGAGTCACCTCAAGGAAACAGAAGCATCGCTTCACTTCAAGCAGGAATGTTCAGTAACCCAACAAAGTTTCTTGTTTCACCTCTCTACGCAGGAATCCTTTCTCTTCTTCACCTCTTTATTTAGTTACTAGTAGAATGTGCAAAGGAACTTATTTATTTTGAAGGTGGAAGAGGGATCTCATCTTATTTATTTGCAAGATAGCTTGTTCCTTGTTTAAGGGATTTGAAAGATATCTGAATTTAATATGCTTATTTTAAATTTTTTTACTTTCCCTTCTCTACTCGGTTGAGTCTTCATATCAAAACATTATTCAATACAGGGATAAGTCTAGAAAGAATATCCCAATAAATATACAGGCTTCACAATTTGACCAAAGGCTTTTCATCTGGAGTGAATCGTATTTTCCATTCATACATCATCGAATTTAAATATATATAAACCCAAATAGATAAGAGGTATCACATTAGCCAAGTGTTGTTCATCATCACAATTTCCTTTCAAAACTTTGCCACATTTTCCTCTGAGCCAAAAGAAACATGTTTCACGTATGACTTTATTAAACAAAACACAAAATAAAATATATGATTAAACCATAAAATAAGATCAAAAGAACAAACAAAATGGAGACAACAACATGTGAGAAAAAAAAAAAAAAAACAAACAAACAAACATGGAAACTAGATAGAGAGAAATTGAATGATGAGTATGCAAGGGTAACTATAATGCAAATAGAACTACTCCTAACCTACCCACCTATAAGCTAAGGGATAAGCATAATGAAATTTCCAATGTATCAATCGTTGGCTTGAGGGGTCCTGACCCAAGTTCAGAGTTATCACGCAACCAAAAAAACCCTCCAACTACTCGCCCTTTCAGCGGTGATCTTCTTGCACAAACCAAAGTCTCATCTGAAGCAGTATGAGGGGGTGTTGGAACCAGGTTTCTGCACCCTAAGGGAGATTTTTGTGTGGTAGGCCTAATCAGACTAAATACAGATAATATAATAGATTTGTGCAACCAGAGTAATAAATCTAACCCTTTCGCATATTTCTATATAATACTTCAATATATTTCGTGAATAGTAATTAAGTGTACTTCATTAAGATCTATTTATCAACTAATTATCGTGCATAGATGCAATTAACCAATTACAGAAGTAAATACGCAGTAATAGGATAGATTCTGATCTATAGCATATAACAAATAATCAAGACAGTCAACCACATAAGACTCTGGGTTCGCCAAAAATGCCTTCTTTATTAAGAGATCTTTCAATTCAATACAATCACTCTTCTACGCACACAGCAATAGAGTCTGCACACAGCTCAGGACTTAGGTCTCCACACACACAGCTAGCAGGAGCCTTTCTACCCAGACAAAACCCAGACTAACAAACAACATTAATAAATATCATTCATTCATCTATCGATCGATATCTCTCTCCTTGCTTGACTCTTACATATTTATATTAGCAAAACACGCACATAGCATGGTCTCAAACTATGGTTTAAGACCCATGGTTTTTCTCTTTAACCCATTACAATAACTAAGGGACTTTGACCTGCCCCAAAGCCCCTTTGACCATTTGTGTGTAGCACATACAAAAAAACTTAGACAAAATTATCCTAAAAAGTACCCCAAGGGGTCGTGCTCCAATAAGCCCCTGACACAATCTCATGATTCATCTCGAGTCACTGCGGGGCAGTTGCCTTGATTTTTTCCTTCCATGCGTCAACATATCTCTTGAGTGGCATGTTGAATTCAATGCTCTGCGCGGTGGCACTTTATGCTTCATCTACCAAATTTGCTATCGTTGGCCCCCCAGCTGCTAGGTTGATGCTACGCTGAGTTTGTTGTAGGCTTTTGAAGGCGCTATCAAGGTTCTGTGATAGCTACAGGGCTTCCTTGGCCCAATTTTGCATCCATGTCTCTAGTATCTATTCATGGCGGTGCAGATCCTCAATCTCTATCTGAATGGCCTTGCCCTCATGAAGTCTAGATAGCCTCTGCGTTGTTACCAAGGTTGGTGCCACCATTCAGATCTTTGTAAACTACTGCTCTTTGATTCTAAGTTCATTCCTTAGTTGTTGGACCATTGGGTCATTCTGAACAGATGTCCAAACACCCATGACCTCATCCATAAGTGTACCACATTCTTCCACTATTGCTGCTACACTGTTAGTGGATGCCTTTACTTCTATTGCACGTTGTGCTTGGACCTCCGGCAGTGTCTCTGGCTAGAGCTTCATTTGCAGCTTAGTTATCTGTTGTTCAAACTTGGCGCATATGGTCTAGATATCTGTGCACAATTATTTTAGCATAGCAACCGGGCTCTCTAAATTTGTTGTTTGTGCAGCTGAGGTAGGGGCAGTGACCTTTGGCAGGTCACCGCACAAACGATCAATCATGGCTTCTAACGTGGCATGTCAATCATCAGCTGCGCGGTGTGCCTCCTCTATAGTCTGGTGCTCCTTCTATAGCCTTGTTGCTTGCTCCTGAGACTCGGCAGTGGCTCAGAAGGCATCGGCCTCTCGGTACTACAACTCATCCATGATCATGGTGTGGATAACATGGAGTTTTCCTCCAAGTATCATCGCTCGGTTGATGTTAACATCTCCACAAGCTTTCACATGAGCACACAAGTCAGACGACTCAACTGTAATGGAAGGTCTTGGAACCTTAATCATTCGGTTTTCCAAGGGGGATGGTAGCACCGTACTTATGGGTTGCGCGCTCGTTTGACAAATGCTAGATGTCGGCATGCTTGCTTGCTATAGGCTCACTTTCTTCATGCTCTCTTGAATTGTGCTCGCTTACATCTTTAAGTCTTGGAGACCCTATTGTACTCCCTCGAGAACTAACTTGTATTCTGCTTCCATATCATTCCAGATATCCTCAGTGGTAGACTTGACCATGTTCTCAATTTCAGTGAAGTCATCTTTGGTGAGGGTGAGGTCCTCTGTTCTTCCCAACTTGGAACCCTTCCTCTTTTTCTGCGGACCCACAGAGGCCTAAGAAACTCTCTTAGTTCCTTTGGTTGTCTGTGATGTAGGGGCCTCGGTTCCTTCACCATCTTTCTCCTTGGCTTCATTCTCTAAATCAATAGTTTCTCCCGTCGTGGTAGGCTCAAGTTTTGTCCCTGTATATTTTCCTTTCTGCTAAGTTTCCTTGGTTGTGTGTGGTTTAGTAGGGGTCTTCGGCACTAATGAGGAGGCACCCACAGTGGTGCACGGCTCTAACCATGCAAGCGGCCATTCTGCTGTGATGCGCACCAGGTCATCCTCCGTGACTGGATATGGCAGTTCATAACAAACTCCTTCCACAACGCCCTTCGCGAGGATGTGCATGTTATGGAATATGGATTTAAAATCTGTAATATTCTTGTACTTCTCATAGAGGGTCAGCGAAAACCGCGAATTTGACTAAATTTCCTCGAATAATGCAGAGTCGAACAACACCCAACAGATCTTGTTCTCCATGACTCTGATAGGGATCTTCGAATTCCATAAGGTGGCATAGCGCACGACCTCACACAGGTCTGGCTCAATGTCAATGAATTGGGTATCTTGCGGCGTCTTCCACCCGATTAGTGTGATGAGGAGAAATAACCAAGCATAATATAAATTCTTCCCTTCTTCCTATACTTCGCGTACATTGGCCAAAAATTTGGTACAAAGTTATTGGGACCAATTAAACTGCATGGCCTTCTCACATTGCCCTGCTAGTGCAATGACATCGGCAGAACTTCCTTCGTCTGGAACTTTCGCATCACCTTGCACGCGAGGATTAGCGTGCCAATCTGGACTATGGGATCATTGATTTCATGTACCAATAAACCCCAGGTATTGTGCGAGACCTTGAACTTATCCTTGACCTCCTCAACAACTCTGCGCTCTTGGCTCTTTCCACCAAAATTTGTCACAGGGTCCTCCCCTAGTTCGGTAAGTTGGTGATCTGATGGATCAGTGAAAAATCAATGGTAATCGGCCCTCCTAGCCATAGGCAGTCATCATGTACTAGGGAAAGCAGTTGGCGCACACATGTGTCATTTTTTGGGCTGCGCTCGAAGTGTGGAATGTGCAGGAGGTTTAGAAATTCATATTTCTGCAGGCCCAGCGCCCAAGACTTCGGTTCAACTCTTACTACCCCACCGTCATATGGGATCTTCTCGAAGTACATGGTGGGTGTAAGCTCCGGGAATTTCTCCTGGTCTGTTAGGTCCCAGTCCTCCATCTTCACCAGTGGTATCTTTCAGAACATGTCGCCTTCGACAAGAAAGTTTTCTAGGAGTAGCAACATGTTGATGTATGACCGCACCTTGTCTAATTCCTTTTGGACCTTGGCCAAGGATTTGCGTGATGCGACATACGAAAGCAACCGCGTGATGGAGTCGACTATCTACATAATATCTTCTTCCATGATTGTCTCAGGTAATTCCTCCATAGGTTTCTTTTTTCGCTCTACAATGGTTGATCAAGGCTTGGCGGGGAGACTTTCAGGACCCCGAGGACTGTCCCTTCTTAGATTGGACTGGTGCATGGGTCTCAGCAGCTTGCACATGGGTCTCTTCATCGCAGAAGGTGTGGGCTTGGTGGCAGTCATACTGGGCAAAATAAGATGACCCAAACCTTGGCGATGTAACTCCTCCTACAAGGCCAAACATAAGCTTCATACAATACTCAGAGAGAAGAGAGCATAAATCACATAGATAGCATAGAAATCAAAGGGAACTAATGCAACCCTTTTGGTCATATTTATAGCATAGGTTCATCTTAAACAGTCCTCTACTCATTAATTTATCCCCATAAATGCTAAAATGACTCCAAATTTGGCATAATATCCTCATTAATTTCATTTTAATCGCTCCTTAAAAAGGTAATAACATTGTTTTGTCCAAATTTATTGTTCCAGCAGCTATATTCTGGCACCTTTACAGCCTAGTCAACCTTTTCGCTCAACTACTGTGCGCGCTCGTTGCACCTGTCTGTGCATCTGCCATCCTTGTTGCGCAAACCCATACTTCCGACCATATAGTCATTTGGTGCGTGCAGGGGGAGGGTTATCCCTATATGGTTTCAATCGACTTCCATTCATATACCCAGGAAGGTCTTCTCCACTTAATGTGGCCAGGCATACCGCACCTCCTTCTGTGATTTCTTTAACAATATAGGTCTGAGCCAATGCATTTTGAACATCCCTGGGTGGTGTGCAAACTTGTTGTCATATAACAAAACCAAATCCTCTTCTTTAAAGACCTTATGTCTAATGTGTGTGTCATGTAAATCCTTTTCGCACACCTTTTTCACTTGTTGATGGAAACCTGCAATGAATCAGTCCTCTTCCACCGTGAACAACTGTGACAATCACTCTTCCATAATATCTTTCTCAACCATATTAGTAATCGTTGCAACGCACAAAATTGGGACAATATACTCCATAGGAATAACAGCTTCCTACCCATACACCATTCTGAAAGGTGTCTTCCCTATCAACTTCTTACATGTGCTTCCATATGCCCATAGAACCGCAGGTATGTGCACATCCCAATCATTTGGATTAGCAGTGAAAATCTTAGTAAGTGCGGTCTCCAATATCTTATTAAAATCTTCCACCGCACCATTCACTTGCGGGTGATACAGAGTACTCTTCTGGTGATGAATCTAGAATTCTTCAGCCATAGCTTGAATAGTTTTATTCACAAAGTGTGTACCCCAATCACTCATCAAAATATTAGGGCACCCATGTCAAGTAAATATGTTCTCAAAAATGAAATGTGTTGTTGTGTTTGCACTACAATCCTTCACAGGCTTAGCCTCAGCCCATCTGGTCACACAATTTGTCGCAATGATTATGTAGTGCGCACCTATCTTCTTTCCTAGAGGGTTGATAGGTCCAAAAAAATCAATGGCCCATTTTTCAAAAGCTTGCAAATAAATTTGAAGGTGCAGGGGTATCTCATCGTTACGCTACAGTCTCCCCATCCTTTGGCATACATCACAAGCACGGAAATACTCATGTTTGTCATTGTGCACCATCGGCCACCATAAAACAGCTCATAAAATCTTCTGCACAGTTGCTTTCCTTGCATAATGACCTCCTGCAACCCCTCCATGAGCCTCAGCTAATATATCTCGTCTTTCGAATTCCAACACATACCTTCTTAGGACTTCATCTGCTCCCATTTTGTATAACTCACCAACATTCAAGGTAAAGTCAGTAGCGTGCGTGACCAGCTCTTTTTTATGTTTCAGCGTATATTCCACGGTCGCACTTTTAGTGGTGAAAAAATGAATGATATCTACAAAGTGATCATTGACTAATTTGATGGAAAATAGTTGCACGTCTGGTAAACCATCTTCCAGGGTAGTTGGATCTTCTCCACTTTCGATGTGTGATAGATGGTCTGGCCCAACGTTCAATCTGCCAAGTTTCATAATTACTTCAAAGTCATATTCATGAAATAACAACAACCATCTGCAGATCATCCCCCCCAACATAGTCTTGTTGACCAGGGACTTCAGAGCAGAGTGGTCATTAAAAATATTAAAATGGCCTCCAACTAGATAGTGGCGGAACTTCTGCAGTGCGTAGACCATAGGTAATCCTTCCCTTTCCATGGTTGATTAGTTATGTCCACGCTTGATAATTTCCTACTTGCAAAGGCAATAGGGTGTTCAATTTCCCTCGCTACTCGATGCACTAAGACAGCTCCCAGCGCGATGCAGGAGGCATCAACATGTACATGGAATTCCTTCGTCCAGTCTGGAAAGACCAATATGGGAACAATGACCATCTTCTCCTTAAGAAATTCAAAGCTCTTCTGACAGTCCCTGTCCCAGCAAAAATGAGGCATCATTCTTTAAAAACTTATCCATGGGAACAGTGATCAACGCGTAGCCTTGAATGAACTTCCGATAATACCCTTTATACCCAAAAATTGAGCACAATTGCTTCACATTTGTAAGAAATTCTAGATTAACAATAACAGTGATCTTTGCGGTATCCACCATCAATCCTTGCTGACAAACAATATGACCTAGAAAGATCCCAATTGGGACGCATAATATACACTTTTTCAGATTGAGAGAAATTTGATACTTCAGGCAGGTATCTAGCATCAGCCGCTGACTCGACACATGTTTCTTCAATAACCCAAATACAGTCCAATCATAAAATTATACTTCTAATAATTTATGGATGTATTATTTGAACGTAGCTACTACCACGTGAAAGAAGATAGCTAGCGCATTCTTCAGACCGAATGGCATGACGGTTTACTGGAAGGATCCCCATTCTGTCACAAAGGTTTTCTTGCTTCTTTCTTCCAGCGTGATTCTTATATGGTGGTATCCTGAGAAACCATCCATGAATCAGTAGGCCTCCTGCCCTCCTACATTATCCAGGATTTCATCAAAGAATCGGGTCGGGAATGGGTCATGTACGCAACCATCATTAAATTTGTGCAAATCCACACAAATCCTTATTTCTCCCTTGGTCTTCTTGTCCTTCACCACCATAGGGCTCACCCAATCTGATTCTTCCACTGGTTCTATGATCCCTACAACAACCATTTTCTCCAATTCCTCTTTGAATTTCTACTTATATTTAGGATTCAACCTATATGGGCGCTTCTCTATAGGTCGCACATGTGGTTTCAAGGTGATCTTCATTACCCCAAGATCTCCTACTATCCCCTTTAGCTCAGAAAATTTCGTAGGGAACAACTCCTGATATTCAGTCAATAGCTCGACTACCTTTCCCATCGTATCATCATCCTAGTAATCCCCTATTTTTGCTAGCTTCGGTTCTTCCTCTAAGCCAATATTGACTTGTTGAATCTTCAGAGGTTTAGGTACATCTAGTGACTTAATCATAGGCCCAGCAATTGCGTGTTGTCCTTCAGATTCAGGGATCGTAATTTTCCTTAGGTCTTCCTCATTATCTTCAACTGAAAATTTTCGACCATTAATTATGTCCTTCATCTGCGCATCCCATGTTGGCACGACACACTCCACCATCGGTTTTGTGGTGTCAAAGATGACTCCCTAAATATCTTGCAGTGCCTAATCTAAGAATTTGAAGTCGCTTTCAAAACTAAAAGTCGGGATAAAACTTTATGTTAGCGCAGTCCATTCATTGGTTTCTTGTAGCGGCTCAGTTTAGAGGTACCAATCCGTAGGAACCTTTCCCAAAGTGTGGATGAATATATGCACCCATTCTAGTTTCAATTCTTCGCCCCAAGCTTTAGTCCATCTAGCCAAATGTTTGCACGGATTGCCTTCGCTTGAATAGTTCTCTCCCATTTTGGTATTTGGATGCTTAAATCGTAGATGCATCATGTGGATGCATTCTTCCCAGTTAGCCAAGTTTCCCTTGTGTGTCTCCCACCAGCGTGCTTGGGTTGAGCGCAGTGTTATATCAAGTGCATGGAACCTTTGTGCTTTTGGAATAGATTTTTCAAGTTCTTATAAAAACATGTTAACATTAGTCAAACCATCATAATAAGGCAATTCTCGTACCTCTGAGGATATGCACCGAAGAGATTTTGTCACCTAATTGTAGCACATTGTTGAGACTTCAAAGAGTCGGTTCTTCCAGTTCTCCTATTCCTCATCTGAATCTGAAAAGCATGAGCTATCCTTCTCCCATTTGAGTCTTCCATCGGCTGTCGATTTGATCCAATATTCATCTCGTGTAGTCAACTTATAGATATGATTGACATCATCATATGCGTGCACCAGCTCTGTATATATTTCTTCTTCTACAGGATCTAGGGGAACCACAACCCTGGTTCCATTATTCTCAAATACCATACTTTTGCACTTAAGATTGATGATGCCACCCATATCGATAGCCCAGTCTAAACCCAACAGTGTAGGATAGGGATCGGTATCATCAAAAATTTGTATAACTTCAAATTCTGTGAGTACCCTTATTCCTTCGATATCTACTACTACTTGCGAGAGCCTTCCTAATGGGATAATATTTTTCTGATTTTCCATGCGCAACTGGATAGTATATCATTCAAATTAGGTTATCCCATTCATTGCAAAGTTTTCTTTGGTAAAACATTCACCTCAGATCCCAGATCTAGAATGACCTGATCCATCTCATATGCACCAATCTGAGCAGTCAAGTGCATTTCCCGTCTATTTCTTATGAATATTATTAACAGCCTTCTGCTCCATCAAAAGTTATTATTTCTCTACGGAGTTGTCTATTAATGCTTGGAGGTTCTCGACTGCCTTCTTATTGTGCAACAATTTAATACAAGCCTATAGGAAGGTATTTATTTCTTCATCTACCCCAACCACGTCCATAGGTTTGCTCGATGCTTTAGACATTAAGGAGCCCACTTTTGCAAAATCCTTCTTTTCTTCTACGAAGCTTTCTTTTTCTGATTGTAAGTTGAATCCTTCCTTTTTTTCGGGTGCTTTTCAGATCCAGAGATCAGCATCAGGATTTGTTCCTTTGTCTGCACTAGTGGCTGCACCACTCCTAGTGACGATATTCACACTTGGTTCTTCTTCGCACAGCTCAGCTCTTACCATCTGAATATTTTGAGTGGGAGTCTGTGTTTCCTTTTCCTACATTTTTGCAATCAAAACAGGGCAATCTTCAATAACATGATCGAATTGTCGACAATACCTGCAAGACTGTTGTGTTGGGTTTGGACAGTCGCACACATAAGGCCCACATCTCCACAATTATAGCATATGAGATGCCCCCTTCCTCGACTAGCTCCTCCTCCTCTTCCTCGTCCTCTGCTTTGGAATCCACCACACCCAAATGGGGATGCTGGTGAGGTTTTTTCAGCGTGTATCCTATATAGGTTAGCTCGGTCAATCATCAATCGAAGCTTCAACAGTGTTGGTCATCATGTCCCACCGATGAGAAAAATTTGTAGAATGGTTACTTAAGCTCAGGGATATATTTACTAATCCTCTAGTATAATTATGTCGTATGCATACCCATTGCTTGACAAATCATGCACCATAACGTAGGGGTTCCACTTGGTCCTGAAGTTCTCTTTAGCAGGCTTGTTCCTCTAGCTGAAAGATAGTCATTGATTACAGGGAATTGATCCTTGTGATGCCCGGAAACTTTGCAGTGTATACACCATACATATGTTCATGCCTCCTTTCCTTTATCTTTGTGAAAACTCTGTATTTCTAAGTGCATTTCCTCCAACGGGATTTATATCCGTTGGGTCCCAATCTACGCAGTTGGTACCGGCGAAGCTTCTAGCTTCATTGCAATCTCTATAGCTTTGACCTACGTGGAAATATTTTGTTGACTTAGGGGTTGGCGCATATGTGGTAGCATTATAGAAATGAACCACTCTTTGTGTCGGGTGTCATCAATAGTAAATCCTCCATCTCTGATTGTGCACTTCATCAATTGATCCACGTCCCACACGGATTCGTTCAATTCTTGGTGAATCTCCTTCAACTCAATTACAGATTGAGCAAACGATTTTGGCCTCTTGAATTGTTCCTTTAATGCGGCTTTTAGATTATCAATAGTTGCATTAGGGTTTTTCGCCACATACCTAATGTACCAATCCAATGCACGGCCTTGAAAAGCGGTGGCCAGCTGAGCTTTCTTAACATCATCATTATTAACATGTTGCATTGTCCATACAGTGCCAGTAACATTCCAGAATTGGTCTGTGTCTTCATTCCTGATACCACGAAAAGTGGGTAACTTCATGGAGGTGGCCATCTCAGCGTCTGGTGGTGGAGGTGGAGGTGGAGTGGATGGCTTGTTAGAGTGAGATGAGTTTGGAAGTGGAGTGGATGGCATCTGAACTATGGCCAATGACCCAAGACTACCCTAATCTTGCGATTCCTCTTCTTCAAAGTGTTCAGATTCACGAGAGCTATTGATTTCATACTCTTTGTCACTATCATATTTACCTTTGAGAGGGTTATAAACAAAACCTTCTTCTATATCTACTCGGTAAATTCTTCCACTACGCGTAGTTGGGACTCTATGGGACATTCAGTCAATATGACTGCACAGATTACCCTGTTCACACAATAGCACTTTAATCCACAGCTTCAGAGAGCGTAGGAACTTACCTCTAGGGCCCTTAAAAACTCTTCGTTTAGCTTCACAATATGATACAAATTGATCAATAGAGAATTCGGTCACAAATCCTCCCAAAACATTATCGATCCAATGATCTACCATGCAGGTGATCTTGTTGCTAGTTTCCTCTAATTGTTGTACCAACTCTGGGGTCCACTGAGTGATCGCGTCATCCTTTGTGCAGGTCTAGAATTCAATAAGCCGAGACAACCACTCATGGAACTTGGTTGCAAAGGAATCAAAGAAAATTTTGTGGACCTCGGTGTAGATATACCTTTGTGCCCAATCTTCGATAGATAATTTATAGCTTTTGTTTTCTTGGATCGCAAATTCACGTATCTTCTTGTCAAGCCAATTTTTCAGTTCATTATTTTTCAAACGCCAATACATCAAATCTCCCTCAAAATTATCCTGGTCTCGGCAATAGAACCATTTTTTGGCTTGAGGGGTCCTGACCTAGGTTCAGAGTTATCACGCAACCAACAAAACCCTCCAACTACTGGCCCTTTCGTCAGTGATCTTCTTGCGCAGAACAAAGTCTCACCTGAAGTAGTATGGGGGCATGTTGGAACCAGGTTTTTGCACCCTGAGGGAGATTTTGATGTGGTAGGCCTAATCAGACTAACTGCAGATAATATAATAGATTTGTGCAACCACAGTAATAGATCTAACCCTTTCGCAAATTTCTATATAATACTTCAATATATTTCGTGCACGATAATTATGTGTACTTGATTCAGATCAATTTATCAACTAATTCTTACACATAGATGCAATTAACCAATTACAAAAGTAAATACACAATAACAAAATATATTCTGATCTATAGCAAATAACAGATAATCAAGACATTCAACCACATAAGACTATGGGTTCTCCAAAAATACCTTCTTTATTAAGAGATCTTTCAATTCAATACAATCTATCTTTTGTGCACACTGCTCAAGACTTAGGTCTCCACACACACATCTAGTAGGAGCCTTTCCACCCAAAGAAAACCCAGACTAACAAACAACATTAATCAAGATCATTCATTAATTTATCGATTGATATCTCTCTCCTCGCTTGACTCTTACATATTTATATTATCAAAACGCGCACATACCATGGTCTCAAACCATGGTTTAAGACTCATAGTTTTTCCCTTTAACCATTTACAATAACTAAGGGACTTTGACCTGCCCTAAAGCCCCTTTGACCGTTTGCGTGCAAAGATATAAATGATTAAAAACAGGTATAAAATAGGGTGCAACAGAAAAGATAATAACTCAAATAGCTTTCACAATAGATTGAAGGTATTTGCTAAGGGATAAATTATGTGCCATAACAATTAACCTTAACCACCTGGTGTCCTTACCTTTTCGATGAGAACAATAGTCATACAAACCTCGAAGGCTTCTTGTGGATGGATCTTCATCGGTGTTTTCCTTCTCAACAAGCATAAAAAAAGATTGAAGCTTATTATTAGCAAACGGGCTTGCTAATTAAGATGCTTCTATCCAGTTATAGATTTGATCATGAAATTCAAAACAATCCTTTTGAAACCCTTGAAATTATTGAGAGAATGAAATTCCAATTAGCACACTCAAATTATAAGGATAATCGATAATATCAACCGATGTAGAACAATTATCATCATGTGTACTAATGGGAAAATGATTCATCGAGTGGCAGTTTTTAGGACCAGTGTTATGACTAGATTGATGAATTAGCATATGATATTATCGATTCTCCATTGGTTTCCTTCATTTCCATTTCCATACCATACTAGTAATATAAAAGCTTGAGGAATTAGATACAATTTTGGCCTCGTAAATCCAGGGAAACATTTGAAACAATATGTTGAAAAAAGGTTAGAAGGATATGTCAAATCAAATCTAGTATCCATATAAGCATGAGGGTTTTGATCCACTGAATGATACAAGAGTTGAATGTTTCTCAAAAGGATTAATTGGTACATAACCAAAATGATTAGTTTAATTACATTCACAATGAAGATTAGGAGTGTCTTGTTTGCCAAAGCACTTAACAGATATGAATCCTTCGTCCATTGTTTATCTTTATCTTAACAATAAGAATGGCAGGCTTCATATTTATGGGCATGCATAAAGGATACACATTCCAAACTCGAATTGGATACAAGAAATTTGCAAGGGAATGTTTCAACTAAAGCAGAATCTTTTATCTGATCAGAAACCTTAATTTGAAAGTTAGAAAAACTATATATGAAATACCAAAAATATTTCAAGGATGAGTTTGCATCCAGTGAAACAATACAAAGGAAAGAATTTTGTGAGGAAATCTAGATCTGACATGGTTTGGGAATCTCACCAGAATTGCGAGAACTCGACATAACTGTCAACGAAATTTAAAGTACTTAGACTTCCTTACAAGTTCCACAAATTTGAAAAGTTCAATAGCCACATTTTAAGGATTGAGTCAGACCGCAAATTGCTTATGGATAGATGCTATCAGTTAAGTTAAATGAATTATTATTATCTGGATGGAAACCATCTACATCTATGGTTTGATCAGATTTTTCAACTTCAAAAAATATATTACTCAAGTCATAAATTTCTTCTAATTGCAAATTTTGAGATGTATAAATTGGAGAAATCTCATGAGCAACCTGATTTGAAGCGGAAGAGGAAATTTCCATAAGAACACCTTCTTTGACCAAATCGGATTCTAAATTGAGATCTTTGAAATTAAAATCTTCTTAAGAAACCAAAATATCAGTTGGTGCACTTGACTATTCATGATCATATACTTCAATAGAGTCATCACCATTAAAATGATGGTTTCCCAAGACTTTGGATTGATTAGGAAAATTAACCTTATTTGATTAAGTACTGAGGTTAGTAGATACTAAATCAACCGAGAATGAAGGAATATTATATTAACATAGAGGACTTTGAAAAAGAGTATAAATATAGAAATAATCTTCAACTTTCTGCTCCTCTACTTGTGAAATATGATTTTCTTGCACAAGATCACTGCCTGGATTTAGAAGAGACTAATCAAGCATATCAGGGGGAAAGGGATCATGAGAAAAAGGTGATAGAGGATGATAGGTATCTAAACCAGATTCAAGACTAGAATTATGAGTGTTAGTATCATTTTGTAGAATGAAGGTATTAGTATTCACCTTATGCTCCATAAACCATTCCAAGGTTTCCTCCATTAGATCTAGATAACGATAGATGGATGCAGGTTGAAGGGACAGATCAGCCATTTGATTTGAAAATTTCCCAATCTTGACATCATCACAAGGAGGCATATGTATCGAAACTGAAAAAGGAGGAGGACAAGGGATAATAGGAATAGTTGGTTGATCCTATGAAATTAAAGGTGTCTCATGATTTACAAAATTTGGGGAAGCAGAAACATCAGGGGGTTCAGATTCACCATGAAAAGAGATATGAACCAAATGCTCAAAATTTATTTTAAATAAATCCCAATTTATATCTTATTTAAGAAACTCATAATATAATTGAAGGAATCGATTAGAAAAATCCACAATTGAATCATCAGGGTTCATTCTTATTTGATCCATCCTTTTGTGGAAATCCTGGTAATCATACTTATTGAACACTAAATGAAGCTCCTTGATGAAGTGTTCAAAAGAATGAATGGAAGCAACTGGTAGGATAAAAATCCATCATTAAAACGACCTTCAAGTGTGAGGAATAAAAGAACACAAGCCACATCTTCGTAATCGATTTCATAATGTTCACATAACATAAGAAAAATATATGCATGGTAGGCTATGGATATATCACCCTCACCATCAAACTTTAATTGAGACAAGTCATAAATAGGTTCATCGAGGATAAAAAAAAAAAAATCCATTGGATCTATTGGAAAAACGCCCCGAGAGTATGATTTGGGGATGATACATTTAAGATAAGAGGTTTAAAATACACTCAATGGGCACAGCTTATCTTCTAGACCTCCTAGTGCCAATTGTTGATGGTGTTGCAAATCTTTCAATCAAGGGGTTCTCCTCAATATGAAGTCCCAATTATACATCACACCATTTGGAGTAGGAGCCCCATCCATAGTATCGACACGACCACCAAAACTCTAAGGTTTTCCTCGCCTACAATGAAAAACATATGAGAGTATGAACATAACCTTTGAAATCAGCAAGTAAGTTGACACTCTGAAACACCATTTTCAATGTGTAAAATGAGACCTTCACGAGAGGGAAGTAAGAGTGAGTCTCTGGAAGGAAAGTAATAGTACAATCCTAAGAGAGGAACAAAAGATCAAGGAAAGATTTGTTAGTTATATAGTGAAATAGTTCACATAAACACAACAAACATTGAAGCAAATACAACACACATTCAACAAGATAAGTACCAAATCCAATGAAGTAGTTTAATTTCCTTAGTACATATGAATAAAACATATACCGCAAACACCTAAAGAACAGTCTTACAACATTCACGATACATGCATGAAAATGTGTTCGCCCAGTGAGCTTCTGATTATTAGATGAAAGATCCAAGTACATAGTTACAAAGGTGATACGCTAGCTCAATTAATGGAACATTAAGTCACTCTTTACTTCTCCAAAGAATTATCTTCTCTCCTATGCCAAGCTATAGAAGCCAAAGCTAGATCTCCAAAGTTTGTCACTCCAAAGGCCCTTTGCTTAAATTATGAGGTTTCTTTTATAACAAGAGGAATGACCTTTCATATCCCCTTTGACTCTTAGGTTACCCTCATGACTCTTGGACTTCTAATGTGACCTTTCGACTTCTATAAGACTTTTGGACTTTTCCTAAAGACTCTTTTGTTCATATATGACTATTTGAATTTTCATATTCCACATATAACTCTTTGACTTCCACACATTACATTTTATCCTTTCCTTTTGATAATTACATCATTACATCCAAAAATGATGTGGCTAGACACATGGATACACATGTCATTGTGATGACACTAGTACAAGTCATAACTTGACAATGATGACATGGACTCCGTGATGAGGTGGCAATGCCAAGTTGTTCTTCTTGTTGTTTTTTCTTCAATCTTTGTGAGAGTATGTTTGGTACTTAATCTTCATGAATTTTTTTTTTTAATTCATCTTCACCCTCCAAGGAAATGAATGATATGGATTCTTCATGTGATCCCAACATTTGGTATTTTGTCATAAACTAGTGTCCCTTCATCTTCTTGCTTTGTGACTTCTGTATGGTTCTTTCTTCACAAGTGTCCTCTAGCATAATCTCCTTCTCCTCCTATTTGAGCATCATCTTTTCATGTCAAAATGTAGCACCTACAAGTGACATCACTCATGAAAAGACAACATTATTCTGGAGATCTCCTAATCCAATTATCTTCATTAAAACCACTGAGTGACCTGGAACTGAGCACTGAATAGGGAGGAAGGCTCGGGGATTAGACAATGCATAGTTACAGAGAACATGAGTGAGGGAATGAAGCTTGAAAATTTAAAATGCACATAAACAAGAGATATGATAAGCAGGATTGTGCAGTTGAGGGTCACAGTAAGGTAGGCTTTCTCACTATAACTACAAGATGCATAGTTCAAGAGAGAGGGAGAGCTAGTGTATTGCATAGTTTCATAGTTCAGGGAGACATGGTAGAAAATTGTTGCTTGCAACTGCGAATGTGAAAAAGGAGACTAGATTGGAGGCAGGATTGCACAATTCTGGAGATCAAGAGGTAATTCTTGGGAACTGTGATTGCGCAATGTGCATTCCTTGGTGGAAATAATTATGCATTGTGGAGTTCCAAGAGGCACGGATGCATGCTTCAGGCTTGAAACTTTGTAATATGCAGTTCAAGTGGGAAAAGTGAGCTCAGGTTGGTCGAGCATGAAAATTTCCAGAATTTGACTAAGTGTGGGATTACTGAGGCAAAGATGAAACCAAGGTTAAACTTGAACATGATCGCACACTCAGCACAATCGACAACACAACATTAAACACTCAACACTCAGAATCAACATGATCCCCTTAATGTTATGGTGTTTTCTGGATAAATCCCTCTTGCAGACAAGAGCGATCTCCCTAGTATCCCAACAGATAACTAGAAACAAAAAACCATTTGAATACCTCTTTCTCTAAACTATTAGCATTCATTTTATTATAACTTAGAAATGAGGAGGTTATGCTCCTACCTTTCAATGAGATGTTTGATGTAGACCTTGCATTTCACTCCAAAGAAGTCCTTCAATGCTGATAAGAACTTGTAATCACAAACAAGCAAAGAATCAAAAGCACCTGCAGTGTATAGTAATCAAAAACACCAGTTCAACTTAATGATAAAGGAGATTAAGAATTGACATTGTTTCAATGAATTTAAAAACAACACAATGATAAAAAGAGATCCATATGTATTATCAAGAATTATAAAGAAAAATCTTACAACCTGAGCCTTGATGTCGTAAGCCTCTTCCAATGGTCTCCTTCCCTTCCCTTGATGACTAGCTCTTCATACCCAAAACTAGCAGCATGAGTTTACAAATTCAGATCCCAAAAGCCTCCCATTCCTTTAGTCATGTGCTGAATTTATAGGGAGGATGAGGAGGTTTCTAGTTCCACTTTTCAAGGGATATGATCCTTAAGAAAATGAGTTTAGTTCCATATACCAAGGGATCAGGTGCAGGTATATAGCGGTTTGAGGTTTCTAATTTGGATAATATTCCTCAACCAAAGCTTCTAGAACTTACTTTTTTATTTTACGTGTGTGAATAGATCTGCGCACTTTTTAGTGGAAGAAACTGCGCAGATCTGCGCAGTTTTTGTTCAGAAAAAATGCACATGCACAAGTTTTGTTCTGGAAAGTCGCGTAGGTTCTCAAAAATGGTTCTAAAAAAACATCGTTTAGGACCTCAAAATGGCTGTGGAAGTTCAGGACTCGAAAATTGCCAAAAATAGTAAATTGTGCTACAATTAAGGAAACTGAAAAACTGAAAAAAAAACAATGGTGGGGGTCCAAGTGGAATAGGAAAGTCGCCACCAATATCCACCTGGATCAGTCCTCCCCCCTTAGGAATCAATGGTCCCCATTTCTTTGATTTCCTCCATGAGATGAGGAAACTTATGCTGAACTTGGTCCATGGTGAGCTACTTGACTTGGTGCAGGAGTTGGCCAGCTTTGAAAATCTGATACAATTGGATTTTCTGCTGGCAGGTGTTCTTGATCTATGTGTCCATGATGTGATCAGTTGTGGCATGTTCAATGCAGTCATGGTTTAGCTATGTTGGTGTGAGTTGTTATTTAGTGTCTGATGTGTCCAGTAATAGTGGAAAGTATGGCTGTAGGCGGTCCACATTGAACACTGGGTGCAGGCCAAGGAATGGGGGAATGCTGATATCAAATGAATTGTCTTCCACAACCTCAATAATGGTTTAAGGCCCATATCAGAAGGATCTGAGCTTCCAATGAGCTCCGGTTAGGTGTTCTTTCTACAAATGCAACCAAAAATTTTCACCCACCTGGAACTTGTGTGGCACTCAATGTTGATCATGTCATTGCTTGTACTTCACATTGGAGCTGTCCAATATGTTATGGGCCTGTTGGAGGATGTTCTGAATGTGCTCAATGAAGTTATTCACCTTGTCAGCTCTTGTATGGGAATGAGTCGAATCTACCTCAGCAGCTGCAAATGGTATGGCCACATCAATGGGACATAGTGGCTGGAATCCCAAGCCCACCTGAAAGGGGTTGTGGCCAGTTGAGTTGTGGAGAGCCTGATTATAGCTCTGTTGGACATATGAAAGGCTTTCATCCCATGTGCATGGATGCTTCGAGTTGTACATGCGCAGAAACTGTATGATCATCCTGTTGACGACCTCTGTTTCGCCATCAATTTGGGGGTGGAAATTTGTGGACTTAGTGAGCTTGGTGTCCAGCATCGACCAGAGACTTGACCAAAATGTACTGAGGAACCTTTTTTCCCTATCTGAGATAATGGACTCTAGGATCCCAAAGTGTACCCACACTCGTCAAAGAAGAGTTTAGCATTGGCTTCTATTGTTATATTCTTCTTGTAGGTCGCCATAATGGCCATTTTAGAGAATATGTCGACGACCACAAAAACACAATCGTTTCCATGCTTGGTAGAAGGAAGGCTCGACATGTAATCCGTGGAGATGGATTCCCAAGGTAAACTAGGGGTAGGAAGCAGAGTATATAGGCCTTGCTTCTTGATGGTCGGTTTGGAAATGGTGCATGATCTGATGTAATTCCCAACATCCTATCGAAGGTTTGGCCAATAGAAATACTTATGCAGTATTGCCACTATTTTATCGACCACGAAATGTCCACTGACCCGACTGTAGTGCGCTTCCCAAATCATATTGGCACACTCACTTGAAGGAACACAAAGGTGTTCCACGTGGCATAAGAGTGCATCCTAAAGGTGAAAATTTGGAACTTACTTACTGATCTGGAAATGAAAGTATTTGTTTTGTTGTTCAAAGTATTCATTTCCATTATATTAAGTGTGCAAAGTGTTTGAATAGTCTTGCAAGTGAAACAAAGTTTTTTTGATAACTGTTTATGAATTTTGGTGTGAGGGATTGTTGTTTAAATTTACTGTTTAACAACTTTTATTTGAATAACACAGCCGAATAACTTCACCATAAACACATAGAAACATGATGAGGCAGTTCACCCCTCCTGGGCTACATATGTCGGGTCCAAGGCTCCCAATGGGCATGCCCTTGATATATTATGATGCTCAAATTGGAAATACAGTGAAAATAAGGTCTAAAAATACCAAACCAGCTGTAAAAATGAATTCATAATGCAGAAATCAGTATAAATTGACTTTTGTTTCACCTCAAATGGTTAAACATAGCCCAATACAGCTCCAACACCCTCTAGGCCCTGATGGCTCTCCAAGCTTATCTGAAGTAAAAATGGCTGAAAGACACCTATGTTGGCTTTGCAACCTATTCCAATAGCTCCAGAATGCTAAGAATACCCAAAATCAAAAAAAAATCGTCCCAAAAAGGTTCAGTAATGTGAAAGTTATGACCAAAAATGTATTTGCCCAATCTAGCCTAAAAAAACTCCACCAAATTTGGATTAACTGGAGTTAACTCCACCAAATTAGCAATCCTACTGAAAATGGGGGCTTCACTCCAGAATTGGCGCACATTTTATGTGGCATTAAATGTCATAGTTCCGGGCGGTCACATGCTAACCGCACCTGTCGGAAAATTAAATGTTAACTGACCATATTTTATAACTGTGGCTTTAAATATATAGTGGTGGCCACATGGTGGGGTGCTAACCGCCACTGTAACCGTCGGGCGGGCGATGAGCCCTTGGTCTCCAGTGGAATATTGCATGAATGCAGGGGCTGGCCAACTTGCCGCCCGTTTAATACACATTTAAACTTCATATATGCAATGTGAACTATGGTTGTTAAGAACCATCGCGAGGCGAGCCGGTCGGGCCTGTGGTCTGGTAGCCGCTCGACCCAGGGTCGAAACCTATAGATGCCATATAATATTTCCATATGAAAATCTCTTCCGGTCCTGGGGCCATGTGGCAGCCTCTGGGCCTGCCACATGGCAGTTGCTGATTGGCTTAAAAACAAAAAGTCAACCAAATCCTCCAATCCGAAGATGCCACTTGTCGAACGATGATTCGTTGCAGATGGAATATTCCCAAAATATTCTATGGAATATTTTTTTTTAAATATTTTTAAAATCAAATTCAACCCTAGTCAAACTAGACTTTTGCAAGAAATTGTGAATTTCAAGCTTGAATAACTTTCACATACAGTTTCGGATCTGAGTGTCGTTCACGACGCCATGATCCTATCGACGAGGACTATCCAGTCGTTCTAGTTTCAACCAATTCTGAGCAGTTCCAATTTTGAGCATTTTTTTCAACTTAGGACAAGATCACCTGATCACACCTCCCAAATGGGAATATTTTAGACCCACAAAATCTCTATGATTACAGAAAATGAAGATGAGGAGACTGATTCTCCACTCTTCCCACCTTGAACCACTGAAATCTTCCTAACTTCATCAAATTGAGCTTCTCATAAAAAGAAATATTGTTCCTTGAATTCACTGACCGACCGTTGCTAAAATTGACTGAGTCATGATGCAAATTTTTGACATTTGTTGAACAGCAACTATATTTTACAGAATACATATTGTTTCTACAATGGTCAAGCTTCAAAGAAGATTGAAAATAAGATTCACCTTGCCAACTGTCCACATGGAAAAATTTTGTTGTGTGAGCCATGTACTTGTGCTGAATCTCGACCAAATTTTCTTGCCATACTAATCTGCCATTCTGAAACCAGCAATGACTCTTGCTGAAATTTGTGCCCTTTTTTCTTGCATGCCTTTCATCTCATGGACTCTTGCACCGCTTTGCACTGACACTTCGTTCTTTGCACCGATCGACACCAAAGGTACCTTGTGCAACTTCTTATCATCTTCTTTCAAAGATGAACTGTTATCAGACTGAAACATATCATCATTTATATCAACAATATCATGAAAAGGAAAATGTAAAAAATATTTTTGTTTAACCATCAACAAAGTCAGATTTTGACTTGCATTAACTAGCCTTTTCAATTTCCCTGCATGGACTAAAGAAGATTCTAGCTTCTTCTTATGTGCTCTCACAATGTACACTTTTCCATCCTTGAACAAATGATACTTGTTCTCATGGCGATGGAAGATTTCCTTTCTGTCAAATAAATATGGACTACCCAACACAACACCTGTAATGTCAAGTGGTACTACGTCTAGTTCAACCCAATCAACATAATGAGCTGTTATGGCGAAGTGCAACATGCACTTTCTTGACACTTGTAAATTAGCATACTTGCAAATCCACCCAAGTGGATAAGGCTTTGGATGTGGAATTGTCTCAAGTTTCAGCTGTTTGACCAAGTCTTCTGAGATGAGATTAGCTTGAGACCCACTATCAAATAGTGTGTCTATCTTTGTGTGGTTTGAGATTATCCTCACATGAAATAGCTCTATCCTCCTCTTTTCATTTTGAGTTTCTATGTGACAGTTTAAAGTGCTAGAACCGGGATTTGTTTCTTGTACAACCTATTTCCCCTTTATGTTCTTTAATACCATAGCGATACTTTTAGTCTCATCACCTGATTCAGACCCTAAGTCCTGTTCAATAGTTGCAACAATTTTTCCCTTTTCTTTGGTTTTGTCTTTATTTTTATATTTCTCTAGTTTTAGCTCCAGATGAAGCTTCCAACAGTGGTCTTCATCGTGGCTTGTTTTTTAACAGTTCTTGAAAAATAATTTATCTTTTTCCTTTCTAGATTTTGCAATCCTTTTTCTTCCTTTTCCTTTAAAATCACTACCCTCATTCACATCAAAATTGTTTTTCCCTCTAGCCTCTAAATGCGTAGCTTGTACATAAACTTCGTCTAGACTAATAGGATTGAACATAAGGATAGTATGTATAAGGTAATTATGTAAACCACCTATATATTTCAGCAAAGTATCTTGACTTTGTAAGTATACTCCTAACAACAGTGCTCTTCTCCTAAACTCTTGAGTGTATTCTTGAACACTTTATCCTTTACGTTGTCTAAAACTTTTCCAATTCATTATAGCCTTTTGTAAATGAGCAAGAGTATAAAATTGCTTCTTAATTGCAGAAATAAATTCAGCCCATGATAAAGTAAGCTTACTATGTTTTCAAATTTCATCCTTGATCTTGGCTTCCTGCCATACGAATGTTGCTCCATCCATTCTCAATGAGGCTAATTGAATCTTGGTGTCGTCATCCTATAGGTTTTGTATCCTTAAATAAACTTCCAATTGTCTGATCTAATTGTCAAGTTTCTCTGCATTGACTTCACCTTTAAACATATGCAATTCAAATTTGACGTCAAGCTTTAAAAATGGACTTTTACCAGTGGTTTTAGATTTATGAGACTGATTTACCGAAGTCAAGGAAGATGATGTAGAGGAAGAGGATGAAGATGGGGATGGTGGATCACCATTTCCTCCATGTCCTTTCTTTGACTTGTCATCACTCTTCTTTCCTCCTAAGGAACCCTCTCCTTCTTTCCGATTTTTAGACCCTTCTCCAATAATCCTATCATTTCTTTCTTGGTAGAGGATCCTTACCATCTCAGTCATATCCAAGAAATCTTTCTGGAATACCCGTTCTTCTTCCTTGGGATCCATCTCTTCAGGAGCTTCTCCTTCTCTTGAAGACATGCTTGAAGTTGCTTCTATGGCTCTTGGAGGTGGTTCTCTAACCCTTCTTGGTTGTGGATTAGTTTTTGCACTAACCAATTTTCCTTCACCCCTCTTGAGTTTAAGCCTAGTAAGCATCAAAACTTGCAAACAAATAACTTTGCACAAAGCAAATGCTGAGTAAAAACTCTAGCTTCTAAGGCTCTAATCCTGAGCTCTAATACCGACTGATCTGAAAATGAAAGTATTTGTTTTGCTGTTCAAAGTATTCATTTCCATTATATTAAGTGTGCAAAGTGTTTGAATAGTCTTCCAAGTGAAACAAAGTGTTTTTGATAACTGTTTATGAATTTTGGTGTGAGGGAGTGTTGTTTAAATTTATTGTTTAACAACTTTAATCTGAATAACATAGAAAAATAACTTCACCATAAACACACAACAACCTAATGAGGCAGTTCACCCCTCCCCTCCTGGGCTACATCTGCCCAGTCCAAGGCTCCCAATGGGCATGTCCTTGATATATTATGATGCTCAAACTGGTAATACATTGAAAAGAAGGTCTAAACAGACCAAACCAGCTATAAAAATGAATTCAGAATGAAAAAATCAGTATAAATTGACTTTGTTTTTACCTCAAATGGTTAAACATAGCCCAATACAGCTCCAACATCCTCTAGGCCCTCATGGATCTCCAAGATTATCTGAAGTAAAAATGGTTTAAAGACACCTCTGTTGGCTCTACAACCTATTCCAATGGCTCCAGAATACTGAGAATACCCGAAATCAAAAAAAAAATCGTCCCAAAAAGGATCAGTAATGTGAAAGTTATGACCAAAACTGTATTTTCCCAATCTGGCCTAAAAAAACTCCACCAAATTTGGATTATTTGGAGTTACCTCCACCAAATTAGCAATCCTGCCAAAAATGGGGGCTATGCTCCAGAATTGGCGCACGGTTTATGTGGCATTAAATGTCATAGTTTCGGGCGGTCACATGCTAACCGCACCCGTCGGAAAATTAAACGTTAACTGACCAGATTTTATAACTATGGCTTTAAATATATAGTGGTGGCCACATGGTGGGTGCTAACCACCGCCATAACCGTCAGGTGGGTGGTTAGCCCCTGGTCTCCAGCGGAAGATCGCATGAATGCGGGGGCTAGCACATAGGAACTGGCCCCCTTGCCAGCTGTTTAATACACATTTAAACTTCATATATGCAATGTGAACTATGGTTGTTAAGAACCATTGCGAGGCGGCCTGGTCGGGCCTGTGGGCTGGTAGCCGCTCGACCCCGAGTCGAAACCTGTAGATGCAATATAATTTTTCCATTTGAAAATCCCTTCCGGTTCGGGGGCCACGTGGCGGCCTCCGGGCCTGCCACGTGGTAGTTACTGATTGGCTTAAAAACAAAAAGTCAACCAAACTCCAATCTGAAGATGCCACTTGTCGAATGATGATTCGTTGCAGATGGAATATTCCATGGAATATTTTGTGGAATATTCCAAGGAATATTCCTAGAATATTCTATGGAATATTATTTTTTTAATATTTTTAAAATCAAAGTCAACCCTGGTCAAACTGGACTTTTGCAAGAAATTGTGAATTTCAAACTTGAATAACTTTCACATACAATGTTGGATTTGAGTGACGTTCACAGCGCCAGGATCATATCGACGATACCTATCCATTCGTTCTGGTTTCAACCAATTCTGAGTAGTTCCAATTTTGAGAATTTTTTCAACTTAGGACATGATCACCTAATCACTTACCCTCCAAGAGTATCTAGAATGTATTGTCGAATTCTGGATCACTTTTGTAGAGATGTGTCCAACCCAAAGTCTCATGCCCACAAGAGTCGAGCATAATGGTAAGCGCCACGATCGGCGGCCGACTGAGGCGATCTGCAACATTATTGGTGTTTCCCTTCTTTTACTTGATGTTCAAATGGAACTGTTGTAGGTATGTGGACTATTTCTGATGGCAATCATTCTGCAACTTCCCTTCTGTTTGTATCAACTACAGGAGTCAGTGATCTGTGTGGATGATCATTTCCTTCCCCAAAATGTAATGCTTCCATTTTCGATAGGCCTACACAATGGAATACATTTCTTTATCATAGGTGGTATTATCACTCGGATTGAACCTCAGGCTGAAGAAGGAAATTCTGAGGTAACCTCAAACCATGCTTAGCCAAGTAGCTAGCCCTACTAGGCCAGGGGATGGCTCTCTCCATAAAGATCACAGCCAGGATGACTGAGGAAAGAAGATTTTAGGCTAGGTATAGTAGCTCAGGGTTTTTTATTTTGATTGTGTAGGGTTTTGCTGGATCAGGAGGAGACAAACAGTTAAGGCAAGGAAATTAGGTCAAGATTTGTAGAGTGTTCTGTGGGGCAAGGTAGGTAAAAATGTTTAGCACTTTAGGGTTTTGATGATGGGATGGTCAAGACTGGTGAGGATCTATAAAGATCATGGTGAATTCACTGTTTCTTTCTAAACTGAATAAATTACAAATTATGAATGTTTACCCAAAACAGAGCATAGAAATTATGGATTATGTTCATCTAACTTGAAAACATTCATTCAATAGCAATGAAATGATGGATTAAATACACAAAACATTATAACATATGATGCACAAAAGAAGAAACTGAAACTAAACACAATACCACATGGATCCCATAAAAATAGCTGCAAATTTGATTAGTGTCCAGGCCAAAACTGATACAAAGTATGTCCCTTGAGATGCCAAACCTCCAAGTGATTCCAACCATTACAATGACTAAGTAAATACATCATATAGACCTCAAAACCACTCTCCCTAGCCTCAAGGAGTCGAATCCATGAGATAGGAATCAGTTTCACCTACTCCCAAACAAGAAACTGAAGACTAGGAAGACCCAACAATTTGTCTCTAAAAGAGAGGACATTGATTCATTTGACCTCTAGAGGACTTACCTAATGTATCTACCTTGGATAAAAGTAAAAACATGACATTTACATTCACCATGACCATTTACATCAGTAATTTCTTCATTTTCACAAGTAAAAAGTCAAACTGAAGTGAAACTTCAAAATTTATTGAAGATGGTGAAAATGCAATTTTCCTGGCAAATGCGTAGCGCCCTAATAGGAAAACTAGCCTCTTTTACAAGCAACTTTTGGAGACCTTCCCAGTGTCCAAATCAGCTCTAAGATAGCTCATTTTAAAGCTATCTTAGTATAGTTTCCAAATATGCCTCCATTTTCCAAAATGGTGCTCATCTACTCTGCCAAAAAGTTAATATTCCAAGACTGGTAAACGCGCAGCACCTAGGTCAAAAAGGAGGCAGAAACAAGAAAATTTGGTGGTTTTTTGCAATTTTGAGGGACAAATTCTCCTCCAAATTTTCTGAAACTTGCTAGGGTTGATGTATTCATCATTTTGAACATGATGGTGGTGGCCATTTTTCATTTGGATGCCCCAAAAAAGAGCGCAACACCCAGGGCACTGCGCATTTGGTTGAATTTATGTGTACCAACAAAATACCAAAAATGCACTAAAGTGCCAAATGTGCCAAAATTTGCCAAAATTGTGAGTTCACTTGCTTCTCAAGTGCTTGAGGTATGAAGAGACACCTTAGCAAGTATGTATAACCTCTCCTTCTCCTTTTTCTTGGTCAAAGCTTGAATTTTTGCATGGGCTCATTTGAGCTTAGCCCTTGCAATTTTGTTCCTCATGGCGTAGTGCTTTGCCATTTTCCTATGAATTTTATTGTCCTTGCTGGCCTTCTCTAGCAACCTATCTAGATGCAAATTTTCTCTATCAAGCCATGACTCTCTATCCTTTCTAATCTCTAGGGAAAGCAGCTCACTTGGAGTGAGTTGCTCTGCCAACTCAGCTTCTCTCTGTCTCTCAAGGGCTAGAGCTCTTTTCAGCCCTCTATTATTTAGTTTATGTCTTGGAGGCTGATCCTCCTCATCATCAATCTCACCAAATCTGTCCAAGGTTTCCTCCAGCAAGGCCTTAGCCTTTTCTGCCTCTCTTTGTGCTTTGATGGTCCTAGCCTCATTGATAATCTGCTTGGTCTTTAGCTGTTGATTTTCGTACTCAATAAAATCAATCACATACTTTTCTCTGTCAATATTAGCTTGAAGTTCACTAATATTTACTTCTTTGTTGCTGATTGTTGCACTAGTGATTCTGCCCTCATCCTCCTCATCAAGGTCAATCAGTTGAAATTCCTGTTATGTTTCATGTTTATCCTCCTGTTCATCAATGATTGGCTCTTTAGCCTTTTCCTTGCCTTTGTCCACCTATTTTGATGATGAAGAAGGCATAGCCCCTTTCACTCCAAGTGAAGAAAACACATTCTTGTGCCCTCTCTGATAGGTTTTAGGAAATGGCTCAACATCAGTCACATTAGCCCAAATTGCCTCAATGTCCTTCTCACTGCTTGATGACTCAGTATCATGATGTGATGATGAAGGGTTATGGAAAGGTGAAGAAGTAGAAGCAACATGAGGTGAATGCAACTAACTAGGTGATGATGTATGAGCAGCAGGCTGAGATGGAGGAGTGGATGTAGGAGGATGAGATGATGAAGGGATACTCTGCTCATGCTGACTAGGTGGGGTAGTGAAGACTTCATTTGCTATGAATGTGTCCCATGAAATGTTCTTTTGCTCAAGTTGATGCATGACTATCATATTAATGATGGAATGGTGAAAAATACTCTGCATTTGATGATTATAATCCCTCTTTTATACAATGTATGCCATGTTGTCAATGTTACAGGAGATATAGTAGGGTATGCGAAGCATTCTGACTCTAGTGAAGTGCATGAGGAGTCGAGAAAACCTCCCCTCACAAGTGAAGTATTTCATGATTATTTTCATCATAGGGACATATTGGTCAAGAAGATGAGAGAAGGGGAAAATGGTATTTTTGTCATCCTTGTATCTAGCTTTAAGATATAGTTCACAGTAGCTCTGATCAAGGTTTCCTTGTTTAAACCATTTCTCTCCCACACTAGGGATCCCTGTAGCAGCTGAAATGGCATTAGTGGACATGGTAAAAGTGACCCCAGCAAGAGTGACCTGCCTATTATGAATATTTGTAATGAAAAACCTTGTCAACATAGGGTGATACTAAATCTGCTGCACTTTCTCACAAAACTCAAAACAACCAACATGTTTAAAAGATGACACGTTCAGAGGAGAAACCATGAGCTCCTTTGTGGTTACTAGTTCATATCTGATGATTTTCCCTCCTTTTTGGTTACTTCTCTTTGGTGTTTGTTCCTCACTGACACCTCTATCCTCCTCTTCAGACATTTTGAATTTGAAGGCTTTGGAAACCCTAGGCTAAATGGAATGAGATGAAGGGAGTGAGAGGTGAAATGAATAGCTTAGGAAAATGGAGGGAGTGAATGTAAATGAAGACCTAGGTCTATGAAACCATAGGATTTAATAGTGTTTATGAATGATATCTTTTTAGGGACAAAAATATGGATATGATGCATGAAAATTGGGAAGGAAATGAAAACTAGGGTTTCATAGCAACAAGCACTTCAAATTTCTTATGAAACACCAAATATATTAGAGGAGAGGTGTCTTAGAGTTCACTTACTATTTAAAATCCCTTTGAATAAATTTCTGAGGAAATGAAACTTTCTGGAGGTTGTGAAACCTTTTGAAGCCCTCCCTGTGCAAATGCGCAGCATTTTGGAGGAACGCACAGCGCCCGGGCAAATGCGCAGCGCCCAGGCAAACGAGCAGTGCCTGAGTGCAAATGTGCAGCACCTGTGTAATTTGGTCTGGAGTTTTCGGGAAAATGTGCATCGCCTCTAGGTAAATGTGCAGCACCTAAGAAAACGTGTAGCGCCTGGGTGCAAACACGTAGTGCCCTTGAATTTTTCTCAAAATGCTCAAAAAACTTGAAATTTTCTCCTCTGCTGGAAAATTTTGATGGCTGAATGGATGCAATGAATTGATTTTAGGTGTTTTGAAAGGCTTTATAGCGTAGTGGATTTGAAATTTTAATTTGAATCACCCACTTTTCTAATGTTCACTTTTCCCTTTGGACTTTGGCACTAATACTCTTTAACTTTCTAACTTTTTGGCATTGCAGGTTTATCAAACATGGAGTTTGGCTTTCTTTTCTCCACTTAGGCTGGAAATGATTGCATTTTACAGCTTGGGATTGAATTTATTACATATGAGAACATAAAATTACATTTGGAAAAACATAAATAAATTACATATTGAATTTTATATCAAAATGACGTTTTGATATAAAAATCATTAAACTGAAAAAATACAACTTTGAAAGTATGATAATTACATCATGATGATCTTATTTAGTCCCTCTCATATATGTTCTGAATTTTTCTGAAATGAAAGAGTGACCTTGAGAAATAAAAAAACTAATGACCTAATGGCACTTCTTTAGACCTGACTTTCATGAATGAGATTTGATTTAACAAGACTTCCTAGTGAAAGATAATTTCCATGGGGTTGTTATGCTTAAGGAGACATGAGAATGAGTCAGCAATGTGAATCTCAGAGGGAGAGTGAAGTTTATTGACAAGGACAACCACCAGTGGAACAATTTTATATCATGACCTAATGGAATGATTGAAAATTTCTTTAGAGTGGGACACCTAAGATGCACATGCAAAATGTGTTTTGATCCCTAGTGGAAGTATGCAAATACTGACACTAAAATTGGCTCCATCTGGGGATGGTAGCTCCTTGGGGTTTCCAATAACACCGTAGACCAAGTTCCTATCCATTGGGCATGGATTCAACAACTAAAAACCAAACTGAATACTAAAAACTTGACTCGATAAACTGACTCAAGACTAATTTAAAAAGATGCTCGGAATTGAGCTTATTCAACAAAACCTACTCTAACTGATCCATTCATCACTTGATCAAGTGATGTTGCAATGCCAGATTAGCCAATCAAGCAACTGTAACAATAATGATGTTGGGCAGTGCTTGAACTAGAACACAATTGGGCATTCTGACGACCATACATGCACACAATGTCTCTGGCTTTGTAAAAGACAATATGTTCTATTATCACTGAAAAAATATTCCATATATGTTGCAACGAGATCATAGAAACCAAACTCTTTCTGCCGCCCCAACTCTTCAATACATGCCTCCAGCTGCAAATTGTCAATGCAAACATCCAAGGGCAGTGTTACCTTTCTTTCCTTCTGTTGGAAAAGGTTCCCAAAGAATGGGACCTGACATTCCAGATCCTAGGACTGTATTTGGGTCTCCAATTTAGCTAGATCTTTTTTATTTTGATGGAAAACTCTTGCAAACAATTGAGCTTAATTTCATGGCTAGATCGACAGGACTTCAGATAAGAAGAAAGAGATGAAGCAAAATTCTCATCTACCTCAATATCTGTGCACATATCTTCCCATTCTCTAAATCCTTGAATAGAGGTTGCCTCTATTTCAAATTCTTCCTTCTCCATCCATGTTTCCAAAAATATACGCCACAACTCTACAAATGACTTAATAGATCTTACAGACAAATTTTCAATACATTGTCTACATTTCCCTTGAAAAGAATCATAGAGCAATCTGATGAAGACATCTTCTTGTTTGACTCTAATAAGTTCAATAATTTTTTTAAAATTTGCTACATGTTTAAGAGTCAAAGTTAGATCTTCTCCATTAAATATAGGCCCATTGCTCTTATGCATATTTCGGTAATTGATTAGGAAAACCAGGAAGATTAAAAAAGTCGATACATGAATACCTTGAAAAAATAGAAATGACATCTAAGTCCATCATTTAGCTAGTGGAGCCACCATCAATATTTCGATACTCGAGATTTCGAACAATGGAGTCGTCAAGTGAATGTTTCAGCCTTCATATGTGTCTGACCGTTGTTCACCATCAGCAATCAGATCTGCAACTTCAACAATGTTTCCCGCAGAAGATTTGTCACCTCATTCCCCAGTATGGTCACCAAAATGTTATCACTCAGACTAAACCTCAGGCTAAAGAAGGAAATTTTGAGGTAACCTCAAACCACGCTTAGCCAAGTAGCTAGCCCTACTAGGCCAGGAGAGGGCTCTCTCTGTAAATTTCATAGCTAATATGACTAAGGAAAGAATATTTTAGGCTAGATATAGTAGCTCAGGGTTTTTTATTTTGATTATGTAGGGTTTTGTTGGATCAGGAGGAGTCAAACAGTCAAGGCAAGGAAATTAGGTCAAGATTTGCAGGGTGTTCTATGGGGCAAGGTAGGTACAAATGTTTAGCACTTTAGGGTTTTTATGATGGGATGATCACGATAGGTGAGGAGCTAGAAGGAGCATGGTGAATTCATGGTTTCTTTATAAACTGAAGAAATAACAAATTATGAATGTTTACCCAAAACATAGCATAGAAATTATGAATTCTATTCATCTAACTTGGAAATATTCATTCAATAGCAATGAAATGATGGATGAAATACACAAAAAATTCTAACATATGAAGCACAAAAGAAGAAACCGAAACTAAACACAATACCACATGGATCCCATAAAAATAGTTGCAAATTTGATTAATGTCCAGGCCAAAACTGATACAAAGTATGTCTGTTGAGATGCTAAACCTCCAAGTGAGTCCAACCATTACAATGACTGAGGAAATACATCATATAGACCTCAAAACCACTCTACCTATCCTCAAAGAGTCTAATCCATGAGATAGGAATCAGTTTCACCTACTCTCAAACAAGAAACTGAAGACTAGGAAGACCCAGCAATTTGCCTCTAAAAGAGAGGAAACTGATTCATTTGACCTTTAGAGGACTTACCTAATGTATCTACCTTAGATGAAAGTCAAAACATAACATTTACATTCACCATGACCATTTACATCAGTAATTTCTTCATTTTCCCAACTAAAAATTCAAACTGAAGTGAAACTTCAAAATTTGCTAAGATGGTGAAAATGCAATTTTCCTGGCAAACGCATAGCAGCCTAACAAGAAAAATAGCCTCTTTTGAAAGCAACTTTTGGAGGCCTTCCCGGTGTCCAAATCAGCTCTAAGATAGCTCATTAGAAATCTCTCTGAGTCTATTTTCCAAATATTCCTCCAGTTTAGAAAATTGTGCTCATCTTCGTTGTCAAAAATTGAATCTCCCAATGCTGGTAAAAGCGCAATGCCTAGGTCAAAAAGGAGGCAGAAACATGAAAATTTGGTGGTTTTTTGCACTTTTGAGTGACCAATTCTCCTCCAAATTTTCTGAAACTTGATAGGGTTGATGGATTCATCATTCTAAACATGATGGTGGTTTCTATCTATCATTTGGATGCCCCAAAAAAGAGCGCAGAGCCCAGGGTGCTGCGTGTTTGGCTGAATTTCTGTGTACCAAAATTACTCAAAAAACCAAAAATGCACTAAAGTGCCAAATGTGCCAAAATTTGCCAAAATTGTGAGGTCACTTGCTTCTCAAGTGCTTGAGGCATGAAGAGACACCTCAGAAAGTATTTCTAACCTCTCCTTCTCCTTTTTCTTGGTCAAAGCTTGAATTTTTGCATGGGCTCGTTTGAGCTTGGCCCTTGCAATTTTGTTCCTCATGGCGTAGTGCTTTTCCATTTTCCTCTAAATGTTATTGTCCTTGTTGGCCTTCTCTAGCAACATCTCTAGATGCAAATTGGCTCTATCAAGCCATGACTCTATATCCTTGATAATCTCTAGGGCAAGCAGCTCACTTGGAGTGAGTTGCTCTGCCAACTCAGCTTCTCTCTATCTCTCAAGGGCTAGAGCTCTTTTCAGCCCTCTAGTCTTTGGTTTCTATCTTGGAGGCTGATCCTCCTCCTCATCAATCTTACCAAATCTGTCCAAGGTCTCCTCCAGTAAGGCCTTAGCCTTTTCTTCCTCTCTTTGTGCTTTGATGGTCCTAGCCTCATTGATAATCTACTTGGTCTTCAACTGCTAATTTTCTTGCTCAAGAAAATAAATCACATACTTTGTTTTGTCAAGATTAGCTTGAAGTTCACTAATATTTGCTTCTTTGCCTTTGATTGTTGCACTAGTGATTCTACCCTCATCCTCCTCACCAAGGTCAATCAGCTGAAATTATTTCTCCGTTTCATGTTTATCCTCTTGTTCATCAATGATTGTCTCTTTAGCCTTTTCCTTGCCTTTGTCCACTTGTTTTGCTGATGAAGAAGGAATGGCCCCTTTCACTCCAAGTGAAGCAAACACATGCATGTGGCCTCTCTGATAGGTCTTGGGAAATGGCTCAACATCAGTCACATTAGCCCAAATTGCCTCAATGTCCTTGTCACTGCTTGATGACTCAGTATCATGATGTGATGATGAAGGGTTATGGAAAGGTGAAGAAGTAGGATCAACATGAGGTGAATGCAACTGACTAGGTGATGATGTATGAGCAGCAGGCTGAGATGGAGGAGTGGATATAAAAGGATGATATGATGAAGGGATACTCTGCTCATGCTGACTAGGTGGGGTAGTGAAGACTTCACTTGCTATGAATGTGTCCCATGAAATGTTCTTTGGATCAAGCTGATGCATGAATATCATCTTAATGAGGGAATGGTGAAAAATACTTTACATTTGATGATTATAATCCATCTTTTGTACAATGTATTCCATCTTGTCAATGTTGCGGGTGAGATAGTAGGGTATGTGAAGCATTCTGACTCTAGTGATGTGCATGATGAGTCAGATGTGATATGAATAGAGTCGAGAAAACCTCCCCTCACAGGTTAAGTATTTCATGATTATTTTCATCATAGGGACATATCGGTCAAGAAAATGAGAGAAGGGGAAAATGGTCTTTTTGTCATCCTTGTATCTAGGTTTAGATATGGTTCATAGTAGCTCTGATCAATGTTTCCTTATTTAAACCATTTCTCTCCCACACTAGGGATCCCTGTAGTAGTTGAAATGGCATTAGTGGACATGGTAAAAGTGACCCCAGCAAGAGTGACCTGCCTATTATGAAGATTTGTAATGAACAACCTTGTCAACATAGGTTGATATTGAATCTGCTGCACTTTCTCACAAAACTCAAAACAACCAACATGTTTAAAATATGACACAGTCATAGGAGAAGCCATGAGCTCCTTTGAGGTTACTGGTTCATATCTGATAATCTTCCCTCCTTTGTGGTTAATTCTCTTTGGTGTTTGTTCCTCACTGCCACCTCTGTCCTCCTCTTCAGATATTTTGAATTTGTAGTCTTTGGAAACCCTAGGGTAAATGGAATGAGATGAAGGGAGTGAGAGGTGAAATGAATAGCTTAGTAAAATGGAGGGAGTGAATGTAAATGAAGACCTAGGTCTATGAAAACCCTATTATTTAACAGTATTTATGACTGATATGTGTTTAGGGACATGAATCTGGATATGATACATGAAAATTGGGAAGGAAATGAAAACTAGGGTTTCATAGCAAGCTCTTCAAATTTCTTATGAAACACCAAATATATTAGAGGAGAGGTGTCTTAGAGTTCACTTACTATTTTAAAGCCCTTTGAAGAAATTTGTGAGGAAATGAAACTTGTTGGAGGTTGTGAAACCTTTTGAAACCCTCCTTGTGCAAACGCGCAACGTTCTGGAGGAACGCATAGCGCCCAGGCAAACTTGCAGCGCCTGAGTGCAAACACACAATTCCTGTGTAATTTTTTCTGGATTTTTTGTGAAAACGCACAGCACCTCTAGGAAAACGTGCAATGCCTAAGCAAACCTGCAGCGCCTGGGTGAAAATGCACAGCGCCCTTGAATTTTTCTCAAAATGCTCAAAAAACTTGAAATTTTCTCCTCTCTAGAAACTTCTGATGGCTGAATGGATGCAATGACTTGCTTTGAGGTGTTTTGAAAGGCTTTATAGCATAGTGGATTTGAAATTTTGATTTGAATAACCCAATTTTCTAATGTTCACTTTTCCCTTTGGACTTTGGCACTGATACTCTTTAACTTTCTAACTTTTTGGCAATGCAGGTTGATCAAACATGGAGTTTGGCATTCTTTGCTCCACTTAGGCCAGACATTATTGCATTTGACAGCTTGGGATTGAATTTATTACATATGAGAACATAAAATTACATTTGGAAAACATAAATAAATTACATATTTAATTTTATATCAAAATGACATTTTGATATAAAAATCATTAAACTGAAAAAATACAACTTTGAAAGTATGATAATTACATCATGATGATCTTATTTAGTCCCTCTCATATATGTGCTAACTTTATCTAAAATGAAAGAGTGACCTTGAGAAATAAAAAACCTAATGACCTAATGGGACTTCTTTAGACCTGACTTTCATGAATGAGATTTGATTTAACAAGACTTCCTAGTGAAAGAGCATTTCCATAGGTGTTGTTATGCTTAAGGAGACATGAGAATGAATCAGCAATGTGAATCTTGGAGGGAGAGTGAAGTTTATTAACAAGGACAACCACTAGTGGAACAATTTTATATCATGACCTAATGGAATGTTTGAAAAATTCTTTAGAGTGGGACACCTAAGATGCAAATGCAAAATGTGTTTTGATCCCTGGTGGAAGTATCCAAATACTGACACTAACAGGTGGGATACTTTCGAACTTTGTCTGAAATTTTCTCACTGTGGTATGCCACTGGATGCCCCTGCTGAGTAAGTATTACCCCAATATCATTGTCATAGGCATTTTTCTCGATCTCAAATGGTTACTGCAAGTCTTGTAATGTGAGCACTGGTGCAGAGCAAAGGTGATGCTTCAACTATGTGACTGCCTTCTGTTGAGATTAAAACCAAAAGAATTTTTATTTTTCTCCTCCCTTGGTGACTTGAATCAAATGCCAAGTGATAGTAGAGAACCCCAACATGAACCTGCAGGACAAATTGGCAAGACCCAAAAAGTTGTGAAGATTTGTTAGAGTGGTTGGGGCTGGCCAATTCTGAATGACCTGGATCTTGGCTAGGTCCACATGCACCCCCCACTCATCAATAATGTATCACAGATATTGAACCTGGGTCCTGCCAAAAGTTTGTTTCTCCAAATTGGCACACAACTTGTTTTTCCGCAGTGTTCGGAGGACGTGTCGAATGTGGTGGAGGTGCTCTTCCGAACTCTGGCTAAAGATCAGGATGTCATCCAAATACACCACCACGAATGAGTTAGTGAATGGTCACAAGATGTCATCCATCAACCTCATGAACGTTGCGGAATCATTTTCAACCCGAAAGGCATGACCAGTCATTCATAAAGGCCCTCATTATCTTTGAAGGTAGTCTTCCACACGTCAGAGGGTTCGATTGGTACCTAGTGATACCCAAAATTTAAGTCGATCTTGCTGAAATATTTGGCCCCCTTGAGTTGGTCCAGAAGGTCATCAATCTGTGGGAACCGATACCTCTTCTGCACAGTGATCCTTTTCAGCGCCTGATAGTCAATATAGATTCGCGAAGTCCCATCCTTCTTCTACACCAACACAATCGAGCTCCCACAGGGCGATGAACTCGACCGGATGTGACCTTTCTACAGCAACTCTTGAATATTCCTCTTGACTTCTTCATTCTCTAGAACAGAGCACCGATAGATTGGTCTGTTGGGTAGCGGCACGCCTGGGATTAGATCGATGGATTGCTTAACCTAACAATGCAGAGGTAACCCTGCAGGTGAGGTGAATATTTCCCTATATTCCTCCATGACCTTGCCCATCTGTTGTTGTCGTGTGGAGGAGCCCTGTCTGGAGGTTGTGGCTACATTCTTCTTCTTTCCCTTAGGGCAGATCATTAGAAAAATAAATTTCCCGATTTTTGAAGTGATCTTACTGCATTGTTTTGCAGTGATCAAAGAGATGGTGATAGGTGGTGCTACCTCTGGTATCCTGTACAACTTATTTCCCAAAGTAACAATAACAGCACGAGGCCTATACTCATACATAACATGTCGCTTCCACAAGTATGGTTGGCCTAATAATACATCACAAACATCAAGAGGATAAATATCATATAATACCTCATTCATGAAGGGCTTGATGTTGTAGGGAAGGCGAAACTGTTAGCTGACGTGGAGATCTCGTCCTTGTTGAAGCCACCTGATGGTGTACGGTTGTGGGTGTGTTGTGGTCAGAAAGCCCAACCGCTTCATGACCTCTGCTGAATTGAGGTTATTTTGGCTCCCGATGTCGATAATGGACTGTAGCGGGGAACCCTTCACCCACATCGGGGAGTGGAAGATATGTCCCACCCCCCCCCTCTTTTAAATCTTCAGGTTCCTCCTTTTGGATCTTGGTGGTGGTAATAATGGCGTTGGGCTCTGCATCGATAATCTGCTTCCCTTTTTCATTCCCCTTGTTAGGTTCTGACTTAGAGTCGAAACATGCATCTATTTCGGAAGCCTTCAGCTCGGCCACCAGTGACTGCTTGGCCCGACACTCACTTGTGTTGTGAGTGGAGCTCTTATGGAACTAACACCACTTTCCTGTGTCCTTCTTTGGCTTTGTGGTATTGTTCTTTGCTTACTGCTTTGGCGGGTTGTCCTAGGATGCCTCGCCTTGGATTTTTCCTTTTTTCTCTAGTTTGGGGGCACCTTTCCCTTGATTTTGATTCGCATATCCAAAGTCAAGTTTCTTCTGTTTGAATTTTTGCTCAATCTTGGTAGCATACCGGTATGCTGCACCAAATGAGGAGATGTCAAGGAACTTAATTTAATCCTAAATGTATATGTGCAAACAACTGCGGTACTTCAGCACCAAATGTTTCTATGAATCTTTGATACCCAACATTGTGTGCAGGGTATGGAACAGATTCATCAGCTCATGCACATTTTGATCCCTTTGCTGCCGCAGCCTAGTCTATTGTATGTACTTGTCCTCATATCTCCCCAAAGGATAATATTGTTCCTTCATGGCATCTCAGAATAATTCCAAGTTGGTGCATCCAAGAACAAGGAGGTTTCCCTCTCGACCTTGTACTCACAGTAGGTTTCCCACTAGTCCTTGACATAGGGGGCAACTTTGAGGAGTGCAAAGCTAAAATTTTCCCGATTGGAAAATTCATGAATGGATAAATATCTTTCTAATATATTCAACCATATATTTACAACATCTACATCTATTTTTCCCTAAAATATGGGAATGTCACAGTTTACTTGTACCTTAAAAGGAGTGGCGCCTCCAGAGTGGCTACTGGATGAAGGTGCGCCAACGATGGGTAGTCGTTGAAGGATCTGGGCAAAGTTATAAATCATCACGTTCCTTTGTTTCTCAAAGGATCTCCTTCTCCCTCATCTTTATTTTCTTCCACTATGGGAGGACATCGAGGTTTTCGAGGATGATCTTGCAAAGGTTCAATCAAATCGAGCCCTAACTCCCTATATCGGGACCTCTTAGGTGACATGCAAAGAAAAATCGAAAAAAATTAGACCACTCTAATACCACTAATCCAGAACTATCAATAAACGCAATAAAATATAGAAATAAATATAAACGTAGAGATGCATCAAGAATAACACTTCATTTCATTAATATAAAATATTGAAAAATGCTTACAGACATAGTTGAAAATAAACTAGCTCGGGTGATGGTAGCTTATCTCTGAGAAGAGATATGGAGGCTACATGCCTCTAAAATATTTTACGATGAGGCTCGAAGGACTATTTATTATTCAGAAATAATGAAAAATCATAAACATCCAAAAACCTAACCCTAGGAGATAAAGCGCCATAACTATGGGCCTTGTTTGGGTAAATTGGTACATCAACTTCCCGGGGACGTAACTTTGGCATAGGATCTCCGTTTGACGTGCACAAGACCTCGTTAGAAATATCTATCTGAGGACTACAACTTTGAGTGAAAAAAAATAGTTCACAACCCATTTTGGTCCTATTTTTTACAAAAAACGTCGTTTAGGGCCTCAAAACGGCTCTGGAAGTTCAGGACCCAAAAAATGCCAAAAATAGTAAATTGTGCTAAAATTAAGGAAACTGAAAGAAACAATGGTGGGGGTCCAAGTGGAATAGGCGTGTGGCCACCTATATCCACCCGAAACAATCCTTCTCCTTTTGGAAGCAATGGTCCCCATCGTGTCGAGTTCCTCCATGAGATGAGGAAACTTCTACTGAACTTGGTCCCTGGTGAGCCACTTACCTTGGTGCAGGAGTTGCCCATCTTTAACAATCTAATACAACTGGATTTTCTGCTAGCGAGTGTTCTTGATCTGCATGTCCATGATCCGATCAATTGTGGCATGTTCCATGTAGTCGAGGTTTAACTATGTTGGTGTGTGTTGTTTTGCAATGTCCGATGTGTTCAGTAATGGTGGAAAGTATGGCCGAAGGTGGTCCATGTTGAACATTGGGTGTAAGCCAAAGAATGGGGCAATGTTGAGCTCAAATTAATTTTCTCCCATGGCCTTGATCATTTTATAAGGCCCATATCAGAGTGGTATGAGCTTCTGATGAGCTCCAGTTAGGCGTTCTTTCTGCAATTGCAACCAAACTTTGTCACCCACCAGGAACTTATGTGGCACCTGATGTTGATCACGTTGTTGCTTTTACTTAGCATTGGCTATGTCCAATATTTCATGGAATTGTTGGGAGATATGTTGCATGTGCTCAATGAAGCTATTCACCTTGTTGGCTCCATACTGAACATGAGCTGAATCTGCCTGATCAGTTGCAAATGGTATGGCCACTTCAATGGGACATAGTGGCTAGAATCCCAAGCCCACTTGAAAGGGTTGTGGCTAGTTGAGATTTGGAGAGCATGGTTATAGTTGTGTTGGACATAGGGGAGGCATTCATCCCATGTGCGTGGATGTTAGGAGTTGTACATGCGTATCATGTGTATGATCATCATGTTGAAGACCTTTGTTTGGCCATCAATTTTAGGGTGGAAAGTTGTGGACTTAGTGAGCTTGGTGTCTAGCATCGACAAGAGACTTAACCAAAATGTAAAGAGGAACCTATTGTCCCGATCCGAGATAATGGAGTGTGGGATCCCAAACTAAACCCACACTCATTCAAATAATAGTTTAGCATTGACTTCTGTTGTGATATTCTTCTTGCATGTCGTTGTTGTGCAGGTAAATCCCCTCTGCGAACAGAGGCGATCCCTCAAGCCCTAGAATGGGTCTAGCAAAAAGGGAACATGCTAATCCTTCTAATTCCTAGTTTATGAATGAAAATGAGTTGGGATAGATGACCTACCTTGTTCCAATGCTCTTGTCATAGCTTGTGGCAACGATCTCCTGATACTCGTCTTTACACGTCACGGTCCTTTAGCGGTAATATCTGTGTACCTGCACAAGGATCAGAGAATGATGATAGCATACAAAAACATATTTTCATTCATAACTATTTGATTGGTCAAGGAGAATCAAACGTATTGCATACAAGTGCAAAATGGGAACCAAAAAACTAGTCATATATTAATAAGTAGAGAGAAGAAGTTTACAACCAAAAAAACCTTGATGCTTTAGCCTCCTTCGACGGGTCCAGTCAAACATGTCTCAAGCATTCGTCAGGGATTGGATTTGGCAAGGCAATGGGCCTAAACTCTCTCTCGACAATGGATTCCTCTCTACTTTATTCTCACACCAGCTATAGTAAGGATTGTTCAACTAGCTGCAACTATGTGAGAAGGATGTATTTATAGGAGAGGAGGAGGTGGTTTGGGGTCCTTCATCAGGTGGAAGGGAGGCCTTATCCTTTGGGGATTTCCTCAAATGTAGGAAACAAGAAGCCAAAGGAATGACTTCGACCTTATTCAGTCGAACAAACCATTATTACTCCGCTCACGAAGTAGTTAGGAATGGAAACTTCGCTTCTATTTTTAAAAAAATTCCAAAAATAGCTTGGCGCAGGCATTCCACTGAGATAGAGTGCCAATGGTCACGAGGCCCAGTGCTAATTTATCTATGGCCGCGAGGCCATAACCGCCTACCAGCGCCGACCCAAAATTAGGTGTTTTTGAGAACCTGTTCCAGAAATGGTCAACAGAGGAAATGTTCTTCACATGCCAAGGGATGCAATGACACTTTTTGCAAGGTATGACAATACACAAAAGTCACTGAAATGGTCCTCCAATGTTTGGGATGGGGATTGCAAGGATGGTGACAAAATACTGTGTAACAGATGCCCCCTAAAGCATGAGGTCCGAGAGAGAGGTAGGAGTCAAATGCTTTATGAGAACGTGTTCAAACCAAACACCATCGTCGAAAGACCTACAAGTACAAGTACAACTGATATCTCTGATACATGAATATGTGGCATGGGCATAGCCATCCATAAGAGTACATATAAAAATGAGGTCCAAGTTATGGATGCAGCCATCTAGCAAGAAGGACTAATAAATAGACTCAAGTATGGTCGCAACCATCCAATCAGACAAAACCCAGGGTGTTTCGCTCCATCTTGACCCAAAAAGGTACAAATTCAAGCATGCGAATGAGTGAGCTGAAGTTGAACATGCAAGAAACTCACCTAATTACCAGCCAATAATGAAAATTGTTAACAGGCATGAGAGAAACCACCAATAATGATAATGGCTCTCAAGGTACAACTAGTACAGTCCACAGAATTTGAACAGTGAGATGGCGTTGAACAGCCGCAGAATCACTCAATCGAAGGCCAATGATGAGGACCTGTCGTTGAATGTGAAGAACTTGCCATTGAGGCATGCAAGCTCCAAGGTACTGGAGGAGAGTCTCTAGATCAACTTCCTGGATAATGGGCTGAAGTCGACAAGAAGTGACCTGGTCGAAGGAGGGCCATAATTTTTCCCACATTATCGACACGAGACAGAGGAATAAGATGATAGTGAATCAGGACCAAAAAGAGGATCAGAGGTTGAAAACTACAAAAGGAAACTTCTCTTAAACATATTGACGACATGACTCTGGAATTTGGCAGTATTTCAAATCAAGGGATCTGAGGTCATGATGACGTGGCAAAGAGCAGATGAGAGGTCAAAACAGATTACCCAAACCCATGGAGGAAAAAAATGACAAAATGGGATGTCCCCAACCCAACACAAATGCAGATGAGTGTCATGTTCAAGAGTGACATACTGCCGACAAGACTGCGAATTGGTTCCATTTTCCTCCACCATTGCTGGAAAGTACCCCAATTATTTTTGGAAACAAGCTTGAAGGGGATAGCATATGCTTGTCATATAATTTTTTCCTTAGGACAAATCCATCCTAGTACATTTTACGAGCCCTAGGAAGGAGGAACTCGGTTAGGTCATGGTGACGGTTTCCGATGTCATGTAGGTTTAACGAGTCTGACAAAGGAAGAACTCAGCATATTTTCATATTTAGAGAGTTTGAAAAGAAGTAAAAAAGAAAACTCCAACAGGTCCCTTTTTGTAAGCAGTCTCAGAGATCCGAAAAGGTAGAAAACCAAATTTAAGAGAACCTCAGTCGCGATAGGCTAAGGTATACATTTTTCATAAATAATCTATCCCGGCCTGAAAAAGGGGTAAATGTATACTGGGTAGATATCATTTCGCAGCCTTTAGCGAGTTCAAAACGACAAGGGTCTCGGCAATATTTTCAGTTTTCGAGAGTCAGAAAAGAGTTGAAAGATGACTCCAGGGGGTGACTTTTTCGTGTTTTTACCGAGTCCAAAAAAAGTATAAACTACAACTTGTTACTTCATCATCATCACGTTGAGGACTTGTTGCTGCACAAGAAATGCATGTAAAACCCATTTTTCGAAATAAAATAGAAAAATAATCGAAAAATATGCTCAAAAACCTAATTAGGGTTCTGAAAATTTTATAAAATGCCAAAAATAGTAAAAACAAATTACTTTTCACTTTTACCTCTTGTGAGCACTTTTACCCTTTTTTCACTGGGATTTTACGGAGCTGACAGCGGAAAATCTAGAAGGCCAATCGCAAATTCATCTTTTCCAGGTAAGAGCTCATATCCTTGCCTGCATTTTGATATAATTTTCATTGCCTGTGATCCATTTTTCAGATCTGTGGGGGGGATTTTTGTTCAAATTAGGGCGTAGCAGTCGGCGCAGGTTTCGGGCATGGACTCGTTCCAACTTGCCTTGAATCCAAACAAGGGCGCACCAACCGTAACCACAAATTTTGGCTTATAATTTAACTAATTAGCCCATTTTAAACACTTCAATAACAAATAATTTGACAAATGATGGCCTCATTCATGTTTTTGCAGGTGTGAAAGAGAAAAATGGTGATCGAATGGAAGGAAAGAGAACATAGTGAAGAATATGAGCAATCCTTGGGCAATGTAAGATGCATGGACATTCTCAGGGGCTGCGGGCTTAAAATATTCTTCATGGCACCATGTCTCTGAGCTCAACTGGGGCTATTACAATACCTGATCATTGTATGGGACATTGATCAGTAAAGATTCATAATTCACGATCAGGAGCTAGAGATTGAGGTCTCGGATGTTTACTTCATAACTGGATTTTCAAGCGGGGGGGGCAGTACCAATCCTGACAGGTACCCAGCCCACAATGGAAAACATGATCATGGTCATCGACAGAGTGTGCCGAGGGGAAAGGAAAGGATTCAAAAGCGGGAAGGTGGATATCCAAACCATTCCCTATTTGGCACTAAAAATAGTGATGCACACTATCATGCAAGCTGCTGGATCTTAGGCTCCGCATGAGTCCACAAAAAGACAGCTACTTCTTGTAGTAGATTGTATGGCACCAACTCTCTACAACTGGGCAGAGGTGGTAACGATTAATATGAAACGCCAATTAAGAAAATGCAAGAACAACAAGCTGAAATAGTTCTGCTATGGGTCCATATTGGTCCCATTCATCTTGGAACAGTTACCAATATTCCAACATCAGGAAGTGATAGTTGCTACACCACCAGCCCAGGAGCCACAAATGGTCTGTTGGGCGGCTTTGATGCCAATATCGAGAGGCGGTCAACATATGTCCTGGAGACTGGAGTTCTTTGAGTGGCTCCGTTGAAACCTGATTGTCGTGAAGGACTGGCCCTATTATGGCATAGACTTTACCGATGATGTGGATCTCCCACTCCCAGCAGGAGAGGATTGGGATGAAGCATTGGGTAAGACTCATTTTTTTATTTTGATGAGTATTATGATTTTTTTTTTTGCTATATATGTTATGATGTTAATCCATGTATTTGCAGATGTTGGCCCAGAAAGACCTGCAGGAATGTCTCTAATAGCACGAAGGATTCCTCATGATTTTGATGTGGCCCCTCATGGTGAGGGAAGCGAGGAGGAGGAAATCGTATGCAACTTGGAGGGACTCACCAGTAAAGTCCCAGACTATGTGATATTTGATGATGTTCCTCGCACGTACCAGAGAAACATTGCAGGGGTGTCGAACCATGTTCACCGCTTATTGAGGCGGCTCGTGTGGGCAGTGACATGCTACCATGAGCATCATGCTGACTAGACACCTAGGCTTCTATTTTTGCATATTTTTTTCGAGACATGATGTCTCAGGATGTGACCAAAACATACGTATTTTTTGAACTTATGATGCATGTGGATGCAAAGACTCGATATATATATATATATATATATATATATATATATATATGCCTATTTTCCTGTATGAATTTTATCATGTGATGAAGATGTTTTACAAATTAAGCAAATGTCTATCTAATACAATATTCGCTATTGTATCAGTTAACGCATTCATTCCTTTGGGAATAGGCTGAAGTGTGATGTAATCAAAATTCTGTTCTAATAAACGAACACGCAAATACAATCTTAAGATCTGAGGATTTCTAACAGAATAATGACCATTAAGCTGAAGAACAACAAACTGAGAGTCAAAGTTAACAATCAATGCACGAATGTCGAGAGAAATGGCATTGGTTAAGAGTTCAATGACAGCACTATATTCAGCAACATTGTTTGTGGTTCGTCCTAGAAAAATACATTGAAGGTCTAGAAACTCACCTTTAGGATTATAAATCACCCATGCTGCAGAAGACAGATTCTGAGTACTGCAAGAGGCTCCATCCACAAAACCAACACAAGGAGTAACAGACATCTGCACAATAAGTAGGAAAACCGCTCGCAAAGCACACCAAGCCAAAAATGTAAAAAAATGAAAAAACACCTATGTACAAAAGAAACATGCACGAGAAACTCATACATAATATTTTTTGAGATATAACCCATTTCTAGGCTAATCCAAAGGATAACCTTCATAATCAATTACCTCATAAGCCCCGTTCTGCAAAACGCACTTAACAATATAGGGCCCATGCCACATGGGTTGGAATTTTCCTACCCCTGGCTTATCGTGAGCTTGGTCGTACAGGAAGACAAGGTCTCCTTCTACAAAGGAATGAGGGGAAACTGACTGGTCAAAATGAGCTTTGACCCACTTTTTATGTGCTTCTATGACAAGAGCAGCAAAGCGGCGAGTTTCATCAAGCCTCTCTAAATATAGAAGACTCTCTTCTTCTGGTGAGGTATTAGGCAACAATTCAATAGCTATCTTGAGAGAAGGGATTTCACATTCAATCAAAAGGGTAGCTTCCAGACCATAGACAAGCTGGAATGGAGTGAATCCAGTCGCATTATTCACTGAGGTTAGGTAAGCCCAGAGACTGAAAACAACATGAGATGCCAGTTTGACTTGTGCATCCCAAACGTACGTTGAAGCATAGTGACGAGAACCTTGTTCACAGCTTCAACCTGGCCATTGGCCTGAGGGTAGTACGGCATTGAGCTATCATGACGCAGACCCAACTTAGAAGTCAACTCATCCATCATGTAATGACAAAAATGAGAACCATGATCGGTAACAATGGCTTGAGGGACACCAAACCTAGTAATGACATGATTGAATAGAAATTTTGCAGTTGTCTTACCGTCAGTTGTAAGTGTAGGCATCACTTCTGCCCATTTCGTGAAGTAATCAATGGCTACGATAATATAAGCATGCCCCCCGACCAAGTGAGGGGTACACGTCATAAAATTGATGCCCCACTTCGCAAAGGGACCGACGATAATGACAAGATGAAGATGGGTGGGTGGCGTGTGCATCTTGTGTTGATAAATCTCGCAGTTGTGACACTTACGGATAGCAACAATGCAGTCTTTAAATATGGTGGGCTAGAAATAGCCAGCACGAAGAATCTTCTGTGCAGTAGCATATCCAGACATGTGACAGCCACAAGCACCAGAGTGGCAATCATTAAGGACCTTTTCAGCCTCCTCGAGAGTCAAACACTGACGGAGAACAGAATCAACTCCGATGCGGTAGAGAGTATTTCCAACTATGCGATAAGGTTGCGAATGATGGTGGACGCGTCGATGAGCATCCTTCATCAACTCGGATCGGAAGGTGGAAGTCTGAAGATATACAATGATATCACTGTACCAAGGATCAAGGATGCTAATAAGAAAAAGTGTGTCATCCAGAATGCGTTCCTCGGAACCAGAAGGAGCAGAATCAGAAGGGAGAGAGAAAATCAAAACTGAAAAAACCAATAATTTCTTCGATTTGGCAATAGTAAACTCCAAATCGAACTCTTGGAGGATAGCAATCCACTTCGAGTATTTTCCCCCCAGAAATTGATGAGTCAATATGTAGATCATGGGTTTACAATCAGAAATCATGATCACTGTGCGCAAGAGAATGTAATGACGAAAACGTTGAACAACTTGAACAACAACCAACGGAAACTTCTCGACATGTGCATAACATGTTTTGGTATTGAGAATATTGCGACTCAGATAGTAAATGACATGCTTGTCACCATCATCATTGTCTTACACCAGAACCATGGTGATAGTGCTAAATGCAGCAGCCAAATAGAGGGAGTAATCGCGATGATAATTCGGAGGACGTAATAGAGGATCATTGATCAACAATGTCTTCAGTGCGTCGAAGGATTTTTGGGCGATCTCATCCCAAAGTAACAGGATGCCTTGCTTAAGTAATCGCGTAAATCCTTTGGCCACTTCAGCATAGTTCGGTATAAAATGGCACAGGAAATTAGCTTTCCCTTCCAGACTCTGTAGCTGATGTAAGGAGGAATGGGAGGGGAGATTAACCATAGCTTCGACTTTGAGGGGATTGAGACAAATTCCATCTTTAGAGATGATAAACCCTAAGAGCCTACCAGAATCAACGCGGAAGATGCACTTATGTGGATTGAGTCGAATGTTATAGCATCGACAGCGAAGAAATATTTGATGAAGATGATCTGGGTGGTCTTTACGATTAGCTGAATGAGCCAAAAGGTCCTCCAGGTAATTTTGAACAATGTACTTGATATCATGGAAATCATATGACATTTCTCTTTGAAAGGTAGCCCCAACATTTTTAAGACCAAAAGGGAGTTTCTTATAGGCGAAGGTACCCCAAGGACAGATAAAGGCAGTCTTGTGTTGATTGACCGGAAGAATATTAATCTGGTTGTACCCAGAAAACCCATCCATAATGGAAAAGATCTCACTCCAAGCACATTCATCAATGATCTAGTCCATAAAAGGAGTGGGATAATTATCCTTAGGGCAAGCACAGTTGATATCACGGTAATCGACACAGACACGAATAGTACCCTATTTCTTATCCACATGAACAATATTAGAAACCCATTCTATCAAGGGAATTGGATAAATAAAACCAGCTCTAAGAATTTTTTCAACTTCTCCTTTAATAGCGATTGCCTTTCTAGGGTGCATAGGATGAAGACGCTGGTGAACAAGCTTCGCACTAGGATAAGTAGGAATATCGTGCACCACTATACTCGGATCGATTCCATGAATTTCTTCGTAGGATTAAGAAAAAATGTCACAAAACTCACGGAAGAGACTAGTATAGACCTTGATCTCATCAGGAGAACAAGTCACCCCAATGTGGATGTTCTCAACAACCCCCTATTTGATGGAGATGTAAATAGGCATTGTTTGTGTGATGTTTCCTAAGTTACCTTATGAAAATACTTCATGTGTCAGGATAGGAATTTAAAGTGGATGAGAAGGAACTTGAGAAGCGAACTTCTCGAGACTAGTATACATGGCCCCAAGGCCAGGCATGAAAGAGGAACAATGATGACTATCGTCCCAAGGAGGATCCTCAAGAGACATATTTTCCACGATGGCTTCATCAGTGGGAAATATCTCATTTAAGGGATCAGGCGAATCTGAATCGTCGAGCCAAGGGGATTGAGAATAAGTGTCAAGGGACATATTCAAAGGATCATGATTAGAGGGCAGAGGAGCCGAAGCTGAAATAAGTTCGCAATAATCAATCTCTATTGGTCTTAACATCATCGAGTCACAAAACGAACCAATCTGCTCGGGAGAAGGGATGACCCGCGGATCAGAAGACCTGGAGATCATGTTATCCTTAGCAATGTTGGGTGGAGGAAGAGGAAAAAGACCCATGAGGGCGGGATCTTTGAAAAGACCTAACCCTATGCTCTCATAAGGTGTAGGAATACGATCTACATATGGGACGTTGCTCTCGGAAGATGAAGAAGTGAAAAAAGGTCAATTGATCAACAGTGATGATCTTTCCTTCGTGTGGAAATTGAAGAACACAAAAGAGAGTGAACGAAATGTACAGCATGGCATGAGTCCAACTACGACCGAGGAGAAGATTATAATTGAGCTTGGCGTAAATGACTTCAACCTCGACGTTAATTGTTTTCCCTTCTAATGTAATGGGTAAAATAGCGAGAACACCAAGAGGGTGAGATTCCCTTCCATCAAAATCTTCTAAAGCATTTGGAGATGAATTGAGAGCTGGAGGACCGATGGCTTTCCAGCAGGAAGATGACATAACGCACATAGATGCACCCTCGTCCACGACTGCTCGATGGATATTCTTTCCATTAATCCCAACTTGGATGATTAGTGCAAGCTAGTGAGGGAGACTTGGGACAAAATTTTCCAAATCAAAAGTGATAAGGCTTGAATCGATGGGATCAACCCCTCCGATAGCAGATAAAAAATCCTTTCGTTGAGACGGACAACTCTGAAGTAATTCCAATGCAGACATAGCAGATGGCGCTTGAGCCAAATCTTCAACAATACTGTAATGTTGAGCAACACGGGCGTTAGGATTGTAGGAAGACATACGAAGTACACCTTTGGAAGTTGGTCGTACAACGGGCTTAGTACTAGGCCTTTCAATCTGAAGAGGGCCAGAAGCAGGCGGGGGAGGAGGACCATCAATGATTTCCTTCCCTGCTGCCTGACGCGGTTCGGTATAATTTTTCGATCGGGTAGCAATAGAAACGGATGCAGGATCGTTCATCATGAAAACCTGAGAGCCAAATGTGGAGGAGGACTAAGGTTGCTCCACCAACTGAGTTTGTTGTGATGGAAATGGTTCTTTAACTACAGCTAGAGTACCTTGGGTGCCTTTGAGCAATCGACTCACCTCGGCTTGTTGAGGATATTCCTTGGTGTAATGCTCTTCATCACAAATCAAACAAGGGTACTTCAGTTTGCGTTGTGAACCATCATTAGCACGAGATTTTTGAGAATCCTATTTTAGGGTATCGGCTTTGGCCTTACCTTTACCCTTATTTTTACCCTTGGAAGTTTTATGCCCCGGATTGGACTGAACGGAATTCACTTACATGGTTTTACCAAAATTCGGAGGTGGATGAGAAGTAGTATCATTGGAAGGAGTAGATTTTTGCTTCACTGGATTTGGAGAAGATTTCCAAGAAGTCTGAGACACAAAACCGACGATACCGTCGACAGATGGTGTCACTAGTGCATCGGGAAAGAGTTTGTACAATGTGTCGGACTAAGAGTACAAGAGATCAAGGTATTGGGCATGAGTGATGACTTGTTCCTCATTAACACATGCCCCCGTAGCAATGTTCTTAGTAATCGGAGCAATGAAGGAGGTAGTGAACCAATCAGTTAGAAGTTGATCAGGAATATAAAACTTGATCAAACGACGACGACGCCTTCATTCATGAATATGATCAGAGATATGAGTAGCTTGATCTTGCTTCAAGGATGTGAGGAGGTGCGTCCCAGTTTCATATCGAACTGATAACTGAAAGTGCGTTAGAAACGCCATGGCTAAAGAGTTGAAGTCTTGGAAGACGTCACGGGAGAGTTCAATGTACCACTTGGCAGCGGCACTAGTGAGAGTCCGTTGGAAAAGACGAAGTCGAATGAAATCTTCAACCCAAGTGTTAGAGGAACACCAAAGTCGGTATGTCATAACATGCACTTAGAGGTCTTCTCCAGACTTGCCCTCAAATTTGGGACAATCGCCAGGAAATTTAGTTGGAACTGGAGGCCAATATGGATTATGAAGGATAGGATCGTTCGTCAACTTTGACACATCGTGGAGTTCCAACATAGCAAGGAAAGGTAATTGAGGATTGAAAGGCATTGCAGGCCGTTGATAGAGACCAGTATTAAGATTCCACCCAGGTTGAGAGAAATTCTTCCCCCATATGTTTTGTCCCAGAGGATTCTTTCCATAGGGGTTATAAGCTAGGATATTGATTCTGAACATACCACTAAGGTCATGTCTAAGAAACATATTGATTTTGTTGCAGAATGTAAGCAGTGCCTTGAGGTGCATTATACAATACTTGAGTTTGACCTTGGGGAACGTATGCAGTGCCCTGAGGTGCACTGTATACCATCTAGGATTGACCTTGAGGAATGTAAGTAAAACCTTGGGGCACACTATATACCACCTGATATTTACCTTGGGGAATTTAAGTAGCACCTTGAGTCTGAACGGGTTAACCCTGGGGTGCAGGTTGACCCGGATACTGTGGTTGGACAGGCTATCCCTGCGGAGCAGGTTGGCCTCAATTCTAAGAGCCACCGTGTTTCCCTTGTGGAAAAGGTTGGCCCAATGGTTGGGATGGGCCAGGTTGCCCCTGAAGACCAGGTTGAACCGGCACAGGACCGTAGGGTTATCCTTGTTTTACAAAATTTTGGCCTTGCTGAACGTAAGGCTGGTGTTGTTGCACAAAAATTTGTCCCTGTTGCGGATAGATTTTCCCCCTGGGAAAATAAGATGCACCCTGTTGAACATGAGGTTGACTAGCAGGACTGTAGGGTTGTCCTTGTTGGATCGAAGGTTGTCCCTGTAAGGGTTGTCCTTGTGGACCATAAGGTTGTCCCTGTGGACCAGAGGGTTGTCCCTGTTGGACTGAAGGTTGTCCCTATAAGGGTTGTCCTTGTGGAACATAGGGTTGTCCCGATTGGTATATGGTCTGATTAGGATCAATCAGAGGCAAATAGATGGGATTACCATACACATCAAAATTATGCGGAGGATTACCAGAAGTTTGCAGCTATTGATAACCCTGAGGGGTGAAATTCTATTGTTGAATGGCCAACAGATACTCATTGAATGTCAAACCTCCAGGAATGGAATTAGAAGCCATAGGCGCACTACTATCATGTTGGGTTCCTGAAACGTGAGGTTTTGATCCACTCATGGTGGGCATAACATGTATCGTGGGATTGATAAAAATGGACCTATGAACAGCAGAAGACGCTGATGATGACTAAGTCATATTAACAACCGGTGCGGATGAAGCCACACAGAGAGTGGGCCGGACATGAACAGAGGTTACAATTATCGACATCATGGGAGTTGAGGGTGATGCCCTTGATATCGAGACAGTCGAGCTTCCCGAGGGAGTCAATGTATCAGACCATATAAGGTTCTGATACAACGATGCAACGCCATAAATGATATGACCCAAAATACGATAACTGCGCGGGAGAGATACCGGTTGTGAGGAAGGTTGACCTCAGACATAAGGAAATTTCTCCGGAGGGAGCTGATGATCTCTTGTACAAACATAAAGCTCTTCACCACTAACAGGACTCGAAGAATCCATGTCAGATGAAGCCATGTTATCGTCGAAAAGGCAACGAGCAGTGGCAAGTAGAGATGGTTCCGAAGTAAGAGGAGGGAACTCTTCCTCGTTCCCAAAATCAGACCAAGCATCCTGAGGTTGCCAATTGATATCAAATGGCTCTTCAAGAGGAGATCGGGTAGTGAGAGTTAAGATACTCAGAAGGATAGACTGCCAGAAATCGACAGACCTAGTAGGCTGAGATGCTCCCGAAGAAACTTCAGGAGAAGGATCGCCACTAGGAGGTAACGAAGTAGACGACGAAACAGGTGGTTCTGCCACCTTGACTTTGTCTCAAAACAGGAGTGAACCAAGATGACCAATTCGAGGCTTCAAGATCAAACAATAAGGAATTACTTAAGAATAAGCCTAGAAAATATCTTTAATGGGCATGTGATCATAGGAAATTGACTTTATGACATTGAAACAAAACTCTGTCGTTTCATATTTTAAGAGTCAAGAAGCAGGAAAAAGGTGACTCTAGTCACTTTCAAGTTGAACGAGCGTGAAAGGACAAGTGCTTGATGACCTTTTCAACTTTAGAGAGTCACGAAAAGACCAAAATGAATACTCAGGGAATCTAAGCAAGAGGGTGTACCAAGTTTCCGTGAACTGCAATATACACCTTGGTGATCAAATGAAAGAGAAATGACCAAGGACTTGAAGTACGTGTAGACAGTCTCCCTGAATGCTATGTTCGATGTACCATGGTTACAAGGCGGCAAACTCGGCCTCCTATGGATAAAGGATTGCAAACTATGAGAGTCTCCCTTTATATGCTCGACGATACGGGGAGCACAAGTTCGTGCTAGCGCTCTCTAATGCCAGATGGCGAACGACAGCTACTAGGTTTAACAACGCCAAAACAAGTCACTAGACTAGACCTCTAAATATATGTGCGTTAGGTTTCAATGCTTCCTTAGGTTCATTGAATTCATTTTAAAGTTGATATTGAATTAATGTTGCAAATTCAAGGCCTTACCGAATGTAATCTCGAATTATTAATGCACAACTACATGCAAACGAAAATCATTCCCATTCAATGAATGCTAGCTAAGAGAAGGATAGTAGTTCATAACAAAGCATTAATCAATTGAATCACAAGAAGAATTTCACTAATGCATCTAATACAACCAAAGTAGAAAATGAAAAAAATCTTTTCTTGTTCACTAAAAGCTACTAATGCAAAATAATGTTTTTCATTTTCAAACTAAGAGAAAGAATGCAAATTTTGTCTTTTTAGATGAATGAGAAGAAAAATGCATGATTACACTAAAACAAAAAATGGATACTAGTTTTGAGAAATTCGAATGAAACGATATAAAAACAAAGAGATCAATCTAACATGAATTAAACACACCCAAAACAGAGATGCACTCCTTCAAGCAAAAGAGGGCTTTCGAACTAGTTCAGCGAGCAATGTAATCTATGCTCAAGGTGACAGATGGAGAGCTAAATGAAACCCAAAATGATCATTCAACAAACCAAAGACACATAGAACCAAAAGAAAATCTAAAACAATCAGTCAAGAAACTGAAATGATAGAGACCAAATTGACTCAAACTCAACTCAGAAGGCTCTGTGAGGAGAGATTCGAACAAGTGGCAGCAGACACCTAGAAACCCTAGGATGAAAAAATCCACTGATTAGATGAGGAACAAACAGCTGAGAAGAACGAGACAAGAGAGTCAAAACAATCCCAGTGGACCAATTGAAAGATTAAAATCCAACCTAGAGGCAAGAGAAACTAACAAAACTCAGGAAAAAGGCTAAAAATTTAACCTACAGGATTCGGCGGGTCTATTTAGCTGTAATTCGCGCTAAACAGAGGTTGGTGCACGTGTGACAAAAGCAACAAGCGCTAATCGACACGATTGTTCAAGAAATTACAACGCCAAGCTAGAAAACCATGGGAAAAAAATAAAAAACCACTGAGCAGAGATCAGATTTGATACTCTAGGACTGAACAGGATGGTTAAAAACAGTCAGATAGGAAAAACAAAGCAGAAAAATGATGAAACGACCAAAGTCAACTTGATAAGCAAAACACTAGATGAACAACGAGAGACGACAAATACATTGATCCCCAGTATGGTCGCCAACTTGTTGTGCAGGTAAATCCCCTCTGCGGACAGAGGCAATCCCTCTGGCCCTGGAGTGGGTCTAGCAACAAGTGAACATGCTAATCCTTCAGATTCCTAGTTTATGAATGAAAATGAGTTGGGATAGATGACCTACCTTGTTCCAACACTCTTGTCGTAGCTTGTAACAGTGATCTCCTGATCTTTATCTTTACACGTCACGGTCCTTTAGCGGTAATATTCATGTACCTACACGAGGATCAGAGAATGATGACATCATATGAAAACATACTTGCATTCATAACTATTTGATTGGTCAAGGAGAATCAAACATATTGCATAGGATTAAACATATCAAACACAAAACAGGAACCAAAAAAGTAGTCATGTATTAATAAGTAGAGAGAAGAAATTTACAACCAAAAAATCCTTGACGTTGCAGCCTCCTTCGACGGGTCCAGTCAAACACGTCTCAAGAATTCGTCGGGGATTGGATTTGGCGGGGCAATGGGCCTAAATTCTCTCTTGAAAATGGATTCCTCTCTACTTTATTCTCACACCAGCTATAGTAAAGAATGTTCAACTAGCTGAAACTATGTGAGAAGGATGTATTTATAGGAGTGGAGGAGGTGGTTTTAGACCCCTCATAAGGTGGAAGGGAGGCCTTATCCTTTGGGGAGTTGCTCAAATGTAGGAAATAAGAAGTCAAAGGAAGGAATTCGATGTTATTCAGTCAAATAGACCATGATGACTCCACTCACGAAGTAGTTAGGAATGGAAACTTCGCTTCTATTTTTAAAAAAAATCCAAAAATAGCTCGGCACAGGAAGCCCACTGAGACAGAGCGCCAATGGGCGCGAGACCCAGTGCTAATTTCTCTATGGCTGCAAGGCCATAAACACCTACCAATGCCGACCCAAAATCATGTGTTTTTTAGAGCCTGTTCTAGGAATGGTCAACAGAGGAAATTTTATTCACATGCCAAGGGATGCAATGAAACTTTTTGCAAGGTATGACAATACACAAAAGTCACTGAAATGGTCCTCCAATGTTTAGGATGGGGATTGCAGGGATGGTGACAAAATATTGTGTAACAGCTGCCATAATAGCCATTTTAGAGAATTTTTCGACGACCATAAAAACACAATCGTTTCCATGCTTGGTAGAAGGAAGGCCTGACATGTAATCCATGGAGATGGATTCCAAAGTTCAATTAGGGGTAGGCAATGGAGTATATAGGCCTTGCTTCTTGATGGTTAGTTTGGAAACATGCAATGAAAGATATTATGTACTTCCAACCATCCTGTTGAAGGTTTGGCCAATATAAATACTTCTACAATGCTGCCACTTTTTTATCAACCCTGAAATTTCCAGCCACCCTACTGTAGTGCACTTCCCAAATCATCTTGGCACGCTCGCTTGATGGAACATGTAGGTTTCCCAGGTGGCATAATAGTGCATCCTGGAGGTGAAAATTTGGAACTTTCTTACCCTCCAGGAGTGTCTGGTATGTGTTGTCGAATTCTAGATAACTTTTGTAGAGATGCATCCAACCCGAAGTCTCATGCCCACAAGAGTCGATCATAGTGGTTAGCTCCATGATCGGTGATCGGCTGAGGCAATATTCAACATTATTGGTGCTTCCCTTCTTGTACTTGATGTTCAAATGGAATTTTTGCAGGTATGTGGATAACTTCTGATGGATATCGTCCTGCAACTTCCCTTGTGTATGTATGAACTGCAGGGGTAGGTGATCTCTGTGGATGACCCTATCCTTCCCCAAAATGTAATGCTTCAATTGTCAGTAGGCCTACACAGTGGAAAAATTTTCTTTATCATAGGTGGGATACTTTCAGACTATGTCTGAAAGTGTCTCACTATGGTATGCCACTGGATGCCGCTGTTGAATAAGTATTGCCCCATTAATATCAAAGTCAGAGGCATCTGCCTCGATCTCAAATGGTTGTTGTAAGTCTAGTAATGTGAGCACTGGTGTAAAGTAGAGGCGATGCTTCAACTATGTGAATGCCTTCTGCTGAGATTCAGACCAAAACAAATTTTCTCTCCCTCCTCCCTTGGTGACTTGACTTAAAGGCCAAGCGATATGAGAGAACCCCAACACGAACCTGCAGTAGAAATTGGAAAGATCTAGAAAGTTGTGAAGCTCTATTAGAGTGGTTGGGGTTGGCCAATCCCAAATGACCTAAATCTTGGCTAGGTCCATATGCACCCCCCGCTCATCAATAATGTATCCCATATATTGAACATGATTCATGCCAAAAGTTCATTTCTCCAAAATGGCACACAACTCGTGTTACTGTGGTGTTTGGAGGACCTGTCAAATGTGGTGGAGCTACGCTTCCCAACTCTGACTGAAGATTAGGACATCATCCAAATACACCACCATGAATGAGTTAGTGAATCATCGCAAGATGTCTTACATCGGCCTCATGAAGGTTGTAGGAGCTTTCGTCAACCCGAAAGGCATGACCATCCATTCAAAAAGGCCCTCCTTGTCTTTGAAGGCAATCTTCCACACATAGGAGGGTTCAATTGGTACTTGGTGATACCCAAAATTCAAGTCGATCTTGCTGAAATATTTTGACCCTTGAGTTGGTCCAAAAGTTCATCAATCCACGAGATCATATACCTATTTCAGACAGTGATCTTTTTCAGCACCCGATATTCAATACAGAGTCTCCAAGTCCCATCCTTGTTCTACACCAACACGATCGGGCTCCCACGGGGCAATGAACTCGGTCGGATGTGACCTTTTTGCAGCAGCTCCTAAATCTGCCTCTTGATTTCGTCGTACCTGACAATGCAGAGGTACCCTTGTGGGTGAGGTGAATATTTCCTCGTATTCCTCCATGAAATTTTCCATCAGTTGTTTCTTTGTGGAGGAGCCCTATCTGGATGTCATGGCTACAATATTCTTCTTGCCTTGATGGCAGATCATCAGAAAAACAAATTTCTCGGTTTTGGAAATGAGCTTACTACATTGTTTTGTAGTGATCAAAGAGATGGCGGTAGGCGGTGCTACCTCTGGTATCTTGTACAACTTATCGCCCAAAGTAAAAATAATAGCGCGAGGCCTAGACTCATACACAACATGTCGCTTCCACAAGTATGGTTGACCTAATAATACATCACAAACATCAAGAGGAGAAATATCACATAATACCTCATCCATGAAGGGCTTAATGCTATAGGGAAGGCGATATTGCTGGCTGACGCAAAGGTCTCGTCCTTGGTGAAGCCACCCAATGGTGTACGGTTGTGGGTGTGTTGTGGTTGGCAGGCCCAACTGCTTCATGACCTGTCCTAAAATGAGGTTCTTTTGGCTCCCACCATCGACAATGAACTGTAGCAAGGAACCCTTTGTTGGGTCAATTTACTAGGTAAACTAACACAAGTATTTAATTATCAATCCGGGTTTGTAAAACTTGGAAGCATGTCCAAAATATATGGATTTCAACTAAAGTCAATTTAGAAGACAAATTCTAAAATTTGAAGGAAACGCATATTACAAATATAAAACTTAACTAAATAATTTCTAATTCAATATGTAATAAGCAGAAGAAGAGGCTCCTAACTTAGGAGAACCATGTTGACCTTCTCTACAATACTACTTCATGAACAGAAATCAAAATTACTGATGAACAATAGCTTAAGATGCATAAAAGAATAAGAGAAGAGGCTCCTAACTAAGGAGGTCCATGTTGTCCTTCTTTATAAGTTTATTCATCATTAATACCATTGTATGAAAACTGTAAATTCAGAAAATAACTTTAAACAAAATAAAAGAAGATGAATTCTAGTTTCTATTCTTTGATCAGATAGAAGGAGAATTTAACTTAAAAATTGGTTTGACCCTTCATATGCAGATTAGAATTTAGACTAAGATTTATCAGTAAACATAATAGATCATCATACATCTAATTAATTGATTTAAACGTGAAGCAAAACTAGCTAGTTTATGAAATTTCAGCTAAATTAACCAGAAAGTGCACTTAGCTTGGTGTGGGGGCCTTCCACCCTTGCCTCTCACACTGAAAGTACTTCTCAGCTACTATAAATTAATCAATCATTCACCACATTGAACCACCAAAAGAATATAGAACTCATTTCTCCAATTAACTCACAATATTCAAAAATCTCAAAGTGAAATCATACAAATTCTACATGTTCATGCCTTCAATGTTGTTGGCTTAAATAGAAAAATATGAAACAAACTTGACTAAAATGTCTCTAACAGTCATATCTATCCTTATCCCATCTATCTTGGTCGATATCATCCATCCAATTACTCAAAATCTGGAAAATCTCACAAAATACTAATTTTGGCCTATTTCCTAAGGATTTCCTGAATGATAGGTCTTGTTTGACCAGCTTTGACGGGCATGTTTTAGCTTGGTTTGACTGAACCAATAGGTACATGTCCATCCTTGGTTCCCAAGCTTTCTAAATATGTGCTTAGCTCGTGCCCAGGTGTCTTATAAGTATGAATTCAATGAAGCCATTACAGGAATTTTTAGTTCTGTCCAAAAATGCACTTAAAATCCATTTTTTGTAAAAACATCTAAAAATTGAAAAACATAATTTATATACCTGAATATGCATAAATTGGTCAAAATAAGGTGTATATGGATGGTATATGGTTGGATATAATGGAAATTAAATGTATTTAATAAGAAAAAATTGATCAAAAACGAGGGCCAACGTCTCCCCCTTGCTGATTTGCAAGCATGTCCTCATGCTTGCTTCCTCCTCTTGGACCTTCTAAGCTCTGATGTAGCCAATGTACCTGATCCTGATGCCTCTTGATGTGATTCTTGTAGAGGAAAATCAATTTCTTTGTATTGTTCTCCCTTGTAAATTGTATCCATGACCTTTTGTCTCTCATACTTGTACTTCCATGTGTTTTTGTCATTAAGCCACCTATAAGCTTTCTCAGAAAGAAGAGTATTATTTGTTTCTAGTTTTCCAACTTTCTCATTCAAATTTTCATTTTCTTTGATCAATTTTGCATTGTTTTTCTTGTATGTCTTGTTTTCCTTTTTCAAATGCCTTTCTAAAATTTTGCTTACCTCCAATTTATCTGTTAATTCTTTTATCTTGTTGAGGTGCATCTCTCTCTCCTCTTCTCTTGTAACTTTGGCAAATGAGATGGCTCCTACTTCAACATTGTCAAAGTATCAATCTTTCTCCAATGGTTCCTCGTAGAATTCTCTTTGCATTTTCTCAATTATTTCATCAATTTGTTTTGCTGTGGGAGGTGGTTCAACAACTTGTATTTCAGGATCTTTCTCTTTGCTACTTGTTTCTTCTTGAATTTTCCTCCTATTTCTCCTAGGAATAGATAGAAAATATGTTTCTCTCTCAACCATGATAGTATCTTGTTGTTTATTGGACCTTTTCCTAGGATAGAAGGGAGAGTTCATTATGCTTCTTGTCTCATGAACTGGCTTCAATTTATCCCCTATTACTTGTTCCTCATAATGATGCTGGGCTAAAAATTATTTCCACACTAAACCCTTGATTTTCATTTGATATTATACAAGAATTTTAATAAGCCCCTGGTGGTAGATCTGTGTTTCTTTGGTTTTAGTCTCATTTTTCACACTCTCTATCATTTTAACCAAGTTCTTGGAGAAGAATTATGGTAGATTGATATTTACTTCTCCCTTTATGTGTTGGAGTAGTCTGATGTGATAAAGATGTACTACATTGTGCCAGGTGTCACATGTGAAAAATATTTGTATGACTTACACCAATTCTGCCCATGGTTCATTGAACCATTCCCTTGGGATGCCCTTTTTCCTATCAAATGATCATTTTCTATGTTTTTCCAAGAAGAAATTCCACCATTTTTCTTTGAAGTATAAGCCCTTATGGTATTGTTCTCCTGGAAGTGGAAGATCTAGAGCCTGAGAAATGAATTCTGAGCTTAATGGAATAGATAGGTTCCCTACCATCTGTTACACAGCATTTTTTCACTGTCCCTGCAATTCCCATCTAGCACATTGGAGGGTCATTTCTGTGACTAATAAGAAGTTTCATGCCTTGCAAAGATCATCATTGCATTTATTTACATGAGAGTAATATTCCTTCTGTTGACAATTCCCTAAGCAGAGCTTCAGAAACCCCTGTTTTTTCCTTGGCGCGAGTAGCCAGTTCTGCCCTCACGCCAATCAGGAAGATTAACACTGGGCCCCATGCCAGTTGGCGCTTTGTCCCAGTTAGCCACCTGCGTCGAGCTATTTATGGAATGTTTTTTAAAAATAGAGGCAAAGATTCCACTCTAACAACCTCAAGGATGAGTCATTGGGAGTGGTTGGACTGAATAAACACGGACTCCCGCCTTTAGCTTATGGTTTCCACCTCTTGTGGGAACCTTCTAAAGGATAGGCCTCCCTTCCACCTTTGTAGGGATCCTAAACTCCTCCTTTTCCTCTATAAAAATAATATATATCTCCTTGCATAAGCTAGCTGAACATGGAGAACTGAGTATACTATAGTTGAATTGTTGAAGAGATAGAACAAGAAGTTACTTCGTTGAGAGAGCTTAAGTCCATGCCCTCATCCCGTCTAAATCCCCTGATGAGTATCTGAGACACGCTTCTACTGAACCCCGCTAGAGGAGACTGCAACGTCAAAGCTTTGGTTGTAACTCTTCCTTCTATCAATATATATATATATATATATATATATATATATATATATATATATATATATATATATACGTGACTATTGTTTGGTTCCCATTTTGGGTTATGTAATTTGTTTAATGCAATATGCTTAGTCCTCTTTGACTGTCTAGTAGTTATGAATGAAGTTATTATGTCATATGTTGTTCTTGTTTGTTGTTCTATGTGCAAGCATCTGAGCATGACTGCAGAAGGATTGTGACTTGCCGAGGCAGGAGCGAGAGGCCACCACCACTATAACTATGATGACAGCATTGGACTCCAGGTAGGTCGATATACCGTGTCCTCTTTTCATTCAGTAGTTAGGAACCTACACTCTAGCATGTCTCTTTGTTTCTAGACCCACTCTAGGGCTAGAGGGATCGTCTTTGTCCGCAGAGAGGATTTACCTGCTTAACAAATTGGCGACTCCACTGGGGCTCAGTGTGAGTTTTTCGTTTTATCTTGTTGGGTCAACTTCGGTCGTTGACTTGCTTGTTTGTTGTTCTCTAGTTTGCTTGCTTGTTTGCAATCCCCTGTTCAGCTCCAGAGTGTCAATATTGACCTCTGCTCATTGGTTTTCCCCTTTTCCCATAGTTATCCGGCTTGGCGCGCTTTTCGCTTGACCAGTCACGCTGATTGGCGCAGGTTGCTTTTGTTGCAGTCGTGCCAACCCCTATTTGGCGCAGATTACCGCCTTATTGTCCCGTTGAATCACGTAGGATTTAATTTGATCTCCTTGATGAGTCTTTTGGTCAGTTGTGCTTGACTCTAGGTTGTTTTTTACGTGTAATTGAGCCTTTGGGACTGTTTTGACTATTGTGGGCTTGTTTTTCTCAGTTGTTTGTCTATTTTCCTATCATTGTATTTTAAGGCCTTAGGGTTTCTGAGTGTCTTTGTGCACTGATCCTTCTATTTGGAAATCAAGTTTTTGGTTGTTGTCAGTCTCATTCCAGGGTTGATTGCACTAATTTTTCTTGATCCTTTTGAGTGTCTGCTTTGGTTGAATGATCATTTCATTTTTGTTTGATTTTTCTCCTAATTGCTCCAAGCATAGATTACATTACTTGTTTGGGTCTCTTTGAAAACTTTCTTTTTGTTTGGAAGATTGCAGCATTAGTTTGAGTGATTTTTTGTGTTTGTTTTGCATTGATTGAGTCATTCAATTTCGATTCCTACATTCGCAATACTCAGGCTAGTGTTTATTTTGTTTTTCATGTAATTAGTGCATTGTGTACTTCTTTTCATTGAAAAAAAAAAAAAAACATTTTGTATTATTTCCATTGCATCGAAAGTGAAAAGTTTTTTTGCATAACTAGCATTTGATAGTCTAGGAAAGAAATTTTCATTTTCATTTGATTGCATTAGATGCATTAGTGGATTTCTTCACATATTCTCATTGTTTTCTATTGTTTGAAAGATCTCTATCCTTCTCGTAATTAGCATTCATTGAATGAAAGATGGTGTTCTTTTGCATATAGCTTGCATTTAGGAAATTTGAGATCCAAATTCGGTAGGGCCTTGAAATTGAAACATAATCCAAGATCAACTTTAAAATTCATTCAATCACTAGTAAAAAATGATGAAATTAATGACTAGGTGACTAAAAATGTTAGTCACTACAATTATTTCAAGTGAATTACTACTAAATTTGAGCAATTTTATGTGACCGGAGTAAAAATGACTAATTTAGTCTTGGAATAAAATATGCGACTAGATAATAAGTGACTAAACCAAAAGCGACTAACTGAAACAACTAATTTAGTCTAGGGATAAAATATATGACTAGATAATAAGTGACTAAAGTAAAAGCGACTAACTTAAATGACTAATTTAGTCTAGGATTAAAATATATGACTAGATAATAAGTGACAAAATTAATAATGATTAATGTAAATGACTATTATAGTCCAAGAATAAAAATATGGCCAAATAACAAGTACAAAAAGTATATGAATTAGTCATTTATGTCAGTAATTTTTAATTGTGTCACTCCAAATATGGAAAATTGCAATTTTGGTACTGAAGTGTTACATTTCATTATAGGTGTCTCTGAATCCATTTGTAGTGCTAAAATTTAGAGACAAAGGGGTCTCTGAATTTACAGTGTTAAAATTATGAATACCCTTTTGTCTCTAAAGTTTAACAGTGCATATGGATTCATCTATAATTAACATATTGCATGTATCATCTATCAACTTTATACTAATGCCTTCATTATAATTTTATTAAAGGTTATAATATTAATTAGATAACAATATTTATATTTATATTTATATTTAATATTTGGCCATAAAGTTTAATTTTTAAAATTCATTGATTTATGTTAAACGTGTGAGTTTTTTTAAATCTAAGGTTAAATATTCATATTTACATTTAATAAATAGATAAATATAACATTTCTTTTTTTTTTCCCCTGAGAAAAAATTGAACTTTCTATTATCAGAAACAAAAAGTTTCATCGCATGTGTCATAGCATTCCATAAGTCTTTGTCCCTAGAGGGAAGAAGGAAAAAAAGATCGGCCAACCAACACCCATGGGATTGAAGGTTCCAACTATGAAATCAAGATATCACTTAGAGACCATATTAGACAGAAGACCTGCTAAAGTGGTAAAATAGCATAGCAACCATAAGGATGTCATCACTTCAGGCGTCCGAATAAGGAGAAACACCCGATAGATATGACAATGGCGCAAAGCCATCCTAAACCCGACCTCTCCACAACGAAGAGACCAACAAGTTCAATCAAATAATAATGCGTTATGTAATCAGTGAAATCTATAAATATACAAAAAATAGATATGTTTGTAGAAAATATGAGGCAACAAATATACATAGCTCCAGAAGATATAACAATGTTGGAGAAAATAAAACAGTAAATATAAACATGAATCTGCATGATGAGGGAAGGCCCTCCATCAGTATGGTCTAGTGTCCAACACACATACCACCATACCATCCTTTTCTTCTATTGACCACGACCCCTGAGCTTGTATAAGACTGTTCTTAGACAGAACGTCAGCCTGTTGGTTCCATTCCTTGTAAATATGGCAAACAGAAATCCATGTAAAATGTGTTTTTAGTAATAGAATCTCATCAAGGATATGCAGTAATAAATAATTTTGACATCTATTTAGGTTGTTAAACCAATTTACGACATTCAATGAGTCCCCAAAGATTTGAATCGAGGTGATATCCAGGTGAAGTAACCAGCACAACAAGATTTTTAAGTTTTGTAGCTCTACAAAGTTCTTTGTCCCCGTGCCAAAACTGATAGAGGCCGCAAAAGAAATGTTTGAGTTTTTGTGAATGACCATGCAAGTCCCACATATCCCCTGAGCAACCACTCCATCAAAATAGGCCCAAGGAGTATCTGGGAGAATGATTTCGTTTAGCACCCGCTTGGGATTAGCAGTTGAGGAAGTGGGCGAGGAGGCCGTGAATATCGCAGCACTTTGACCTGCCACCAGTGTTGGGGAGGAAAGGGAATATTTGTAAACACATTTGTTCCTAGACAGCTAGATGCCCCAGGAAATAATCAATGGTAGACATATGTGATCTGGATCTTTGCATCTCTCCCACCAGGACTTCCATGCATTGTTACAATTATTTCCCGCCCAGAAAAAATCCACATCACAGTCTGTAAGAGTATATTCCTAGAAATTCTGGGCAAAGGGACAAAAGATGAATAAGTGGTCAATAGTTTCCTCCACCTCTTTACATAGACAGCACCACCCGGGACCATTAAGGAAGCATTTTTGTAGAGAATCCCACGCTGACACTTTCAGGAAGAGAATGTTCCAGGAAAATAACTTGGAATTTGTAGGTAAACCGAGCTCCCAGAGAGCCTTGTACCACCATTATTTATTCCCTTCCTCCTTAGTGGCCATAATATAAGCATACCCAGCCTTGGGTGAGTATATCCCATATTTTTAATGAACCTAGACAAAACTACCAGGAGACTCTTTTAAACGCACTTAGGTATTTTCCAGCTCTTTTATGTAGGCCTGCCATTCATCAACCCACTGATTTTCCAGTCCAATCTCATCCACTTTTCTCCAAGCCTGAGCCCAAATGGTGGACTGACCAGGTGCATTGATCTGGGCAAGCGTAATAAGGCCCTTCTGGTGTAAAGAAGCCCTAAGACCCTCCGAGAGAAAATAGTTTTCATTGCAGCCAACCCAAGGGTCCAGACCAATCCTGCAGCGCTCCCCATTACCAATATTCCAGGCAAGTCCTTGTCCCACCAGATCAAAAGCATGAATGGTAGCTTTCCAAATGTTGGAAACTCTCTTTTTTTCTTTATCCAATGTTATAATCCAATCGTCTAGAGGAACACGATCAATATATTTTCTTCTGACCACAAAGGTCCATAAATTATTTTCAGAAATAATCCTCCAGATAGATTTAGCAGCCAGAGCCGAGGCAAAAGGTTTTATTTTCTTGATACCCCAGCCTCCCCATTCCTTAGGTTTTGCAATCTTATCCCACGCCACCCAAGGAAGAATTTTCTTGTCCTCCTTGCCCGACCAAAGGAATTTATTGCAAATGCTTCTGATTTTGTTGAGAATACCAATAGGGACCCACGCCAAACTGATCCAATAGACATGGATGGCTAATAAAACATATTTTATAAGAACTAATCTTCTCACTCTAGAGAGCCACTTATGACTCCATGAATTAATTCTTTTTTCAATTTTTGAGACCAACCAATACCAATATTGTTTGTGATACCCATCCGGCTTAAGCAGAAAGCATAAGTACTTAATGCATGTTCCCAATGGCGCTTATAGAAAAGGAAGGAGGCCAGAAGTCCATAAGAGTCCAGCTTCAGAAATTCCCTCGTGTGCGAGGGAGGACTTCTGATTTTTTACAGTTAGGCATGTTTCCTTCATGAAAAGATCCAATATTTCCTTTAATGTTTTGACTTCACGCCTGTTACCGTTGCTGAATAACATAATGTCATCCACAAAAAGGAGATGTGTAATGATAAAATTAGAAGACACTTCAATACCCCCAAGGGTTCCAGATCTTCTGGCCTGGTGAATGATTTGAATAAGGCCTTCAGTTACCATAAGGAATAGTAATGGTGATAATGGACATCCCCGTCTCAAGCCTCTTTGATTTGAAAAGAATTGTGAGGCTACTCCATTAATAAGAACAACAAAAGAAATATTAGTAATACAACTCATAACCCAATTAATAAAATCAATATGGAAGCCAAGATGGGTCAATAGAAGTCTAAGGTATAACCAATTGATTCTGTCATATGCCTTAGAGAGATCAATCTTTACAACCATACATCTTTTGTGGGATAGTTTAATACTGTGGAGAGTCTCTTGTGCCACCCCAATGGCTTCATGAATTTTCCTTCCATCCAGGAAGCCAAATTGTTCTTTTGATATGGATCTTGAGAGGATAGGCTTTAATTGATTGGAAATCATTTTAAAAATAACTTTATAGATACAATTACAAAGGGATATAGGACGGAAGTCGTCGAAAGAGGACAGAACATCTTTTTTTGGAACATGGGTAAAAAATGTAGATTTGATGACGTCATGAATGTGGCCTAGTGACCGAGATTCCTCCACCACATTTGTAATGGCGTCCCCCATCAGGTAAAAAAAGTGTTGAGAGAATTCCACAGTCCAACCATCAGGCCCACGGCTTTTGTCATCTTGTATAGCTTTTAAAATATGTTCAATCTCCTTCTTTTCCATAGGGGCCAAGAGTAAATTATTTCTCTCTTCGTCAGCATAATGAGGAAAAAACTGAGCAACTTGAATGAGCTCCCTAATATTAACCCCTTCCTAAGCAGTATAAAGGATTTTGAAATTATTTCTCCCCATAGAAGAAATATCTTTGAAATTCTTCGCCTTAATCCCAACTGAATTTTCCATTTCCCAAATGGTACTCGTGTTTTTCCTCCCCTTAGCATAATTGTGAATTTTTTTTGTATTTTCATCTCTCGCTGCAAGCCAAATGGCCCTGCTTCTCAAGCACCAAAGCTCTTCTCTATCATTAAGGATTTTCTTCCTTCTAGCTTCCAACTCTTTGATCTTATTCCGAGCCCCTCATCCACAAAACCCTTCTCCCCATCACTGTACAAGGAGCCCAAGGATTCATTGATAATGTTAATTGATTCCATATATTTTTGGGCCTTATTTTTGGCCCATTGAATGGTTGTTTTTTTAATATTTTTCATGTTACCAATGAAGTCCTAGGCATGTGAGTAGCCCTCATCCACCAGGGGGTAGCTCCAATGATCGACCACCAATTCGTGATAATCCGCCTCCTTGAGCCAACCATTGTTGAATTTGAACGGAGCAGGAGGCTTCTTGAATAGACCCACTGGATCCAAGAGAATAGGGGAATGATATGAGATCCCACCAGAGCCAACCCATTGCCGAAAGCCAATAGTACTATTTGAAAATTCATCACTTAAAAGCAACTAGTATAGTCTTTTGGCAATGCGGGCCTCACCCACTCTATTGTCCCTCCAAGTGGGAGTTATTTTTGTAAGAGAGGGATCGAAAAGGGACCCATCTCGCATCATATTCAGGAAATAATCTGCCAGAGGATCAATCCGAGCACATGGACCCCAAGATTTAGAATGACCCAAGGAAAAGTTTAAGTCGCCCCCCATAATCAGGTTTGGGCCATTCATAAAGGATTTTCTCCTCAAACTATTCCAGAAATAAATTCTCTCCACACAGGGACCATAAATATTTACCACCGAAAAATTTGAACCCAGTTCCATGGAGTAGGCCTCCACACCAATCAATGATTCTGATGTCCAACAATTGATCAAATTAACCGAATTGTTCTTAAGGCCAGTTATAAGTCCACCAAAGCGGCCCCTAACATCGGAAGAAACAAAGGTCCAATTTGGAAGAAAAGAAGACATAAATTGAGTGATCTGTGCCCCAATACCCAAGTTTTCCTGGAGCATGATGATGTCTGGATGGTGCAAATGAACAAGGTTTTTAAAGGATAGTTTTTTGGGCTCACTAGCTAAACCCCTACAATTAAAAGAGAGCAAAATCATCTGGAAACAAGGTTTGGGGAACTCACCGCTCTAAGCGCCCCTTTGAGGAATAATTGTCTACCATCAACAATGTCAATAATGGCCTTGAGTTGGGCTTTAGAAAGGGTAGAATTCCTACCCCTGAGTTTTTTACCTTTCTCGATATTGGGTTGTTTCCCTAGACCCCCAAAAAGTTCCTTATCAATAATTTTTTTCCTCTCCGGGTCTCAAATTATAAGGGACAATGTCAATGGATAGATTGGGAATTGTGGTAATAATATTTTCCATAGCCATAGATAAGTTACTAACACACAGAGAGGGAGAGGAATTAAGCTTGGAGGGACCAGGATTACTCGAAATATTGAATAAAGGATCAAAATATTTTAAAATAGGGGAGGAGGGGCAAGCGTAAGTACCCGCTAAATCCGAAGCAGGATCAACAGGGGGAGGTAGCGGATGCTTCGCCACCATGTCCATCACCTCCATATGGACCACTGCAACTGGAGATTGAACATACATTTGTTTTAATTGCAATAGAAATCTTCATCAATAAATGTAAAGAAATGGTTAACAAATACTAGAAATTAGTAAATAGAGAAGACATGGCAACAAGCAACAGTACCTACAAAATTGTTACATTGAGACACAAAGAATAAGCAAATATTGTGCACAAACAGAGACCAGTGAAACTATCATCTTAACCCCTAACCCCTTAAACACTAATTCCCAACCCATAACCCATTTAACCCCTAAACCCTAAACCTCTAAACCCTTAACCCCTAACCCCTAAACCCTTAACCCCTAACCCATTTAACCCCCTAAAACCCTAAAACCCTAAACCCCTAACCCATTTAACCCCCTAAACCCTAAACCTCTAAACCCTTAACCCCTAACCCCTTAAACCCTAATTCTCGACCCCTAACCCATTTAACCCCCTAAATCCTTAAAACCCTAACCCATTTAACCCCCATAAACCCTTAAAACTATAACCCATTTAACCCCCTAAACCCTAACCCCATAAACACCTAACCCATAAAATCCTTAACTACTAAATCCCCTAACTCCCTAAACCTCTAAATCACTAACCCATATAACCCCCTAAACCCTAAACCTCTAACCCATAACCCCTTCAAACCTAATTCCCAACCCTAACCCATTTAACCCTATATACCTCTAAACCCTTAACCCACTGAACCCCCTAAACCGCAAACCTCTAAACCTCTAACCCATTTAAACCCTAACCCCTAAGCCTCTAAACCCTTAACCCCTAACCCCTAACCCATTTAAATCCCTAAACACCCAAACCCCTAACCCATTTAACCCCCTAAACGCTAACCCTTAACCCCTAACCCCTTAAACCATTTGTGACCCCTAACCCATTTATCCACCTAAAACCCTAACCCATTTAACCCCCTACCCTAACCCCTAACCCATAAAATCCTTAACTGCTAAATCCCTAAACCTCTAAATCCCTAACCATTTTAACCCCCTAAACCCTAAACCTCTAACCCCTTAACCCCTAACCCCTAACCCCTATAATCCTTAATTGCTAAATCCCCTAACCCCCTAAACCTCTAAACCCCTAACCCATTTAATACCCTAAACCCTAAACCTCTAACCCTGAACCCCTAACCCATTTAACCCCCTAAACCCATAAAACCCCTAAATCCCTAACCCATTTAACCCCCTAAACCCTAACCCCATTAACCTCTCATGACCCCTAAACCCTAAAATCCTTAACTGCTAAATCCCCTAACCTGCTAAACCTCCAAACCCTAACCCATTTAACCCCCTAAACCCTAAACGTCTAACCCCTAACCCATTTAACCCCCTATACCCTTAGAAACCTAACCCATTTAACCCCCTAAACCCTAAACCTCTAAACCCTTAACCCTTGAACCCTAATTCCCAACCCCTAGCCCATTTAACCCCTAAACCCCTAAAACCCTAACCCATTTAACCCCCTAAACCCTAAACCTCTAAACCCTTAAACCCATAAACCAATAATACCTAAACCCCTAACCACTTAACCCATAAACCCCTAAACCGTTAACGTTTATCCCATAACCCATTAACCCCTCACCCCTAACACTTAAAATCCTTAACTGTTAAATCCCCTAACCACTAAGCCCCTAATCCCTTAACCACTAACTCATTATTCGCCTAACCCCTAATTGTGCCTAAATCCCCTAACCCCTAAGCCCCCAATCCCTAATCCCTTAAACACTAACTTATTATTCCCCTAACCGCTAAATGCACCTAAATCCACTAACCCCCCAATGCCTAACCTCTTAACCACTAACTCATTATTCCCCTAACCCTTAAATACGCTTAAATCCCCTAACCCTTAAGCCCCCAATCCCTAACCAGTTAACCCCTAAGCCCACAACCACTAACCCCTTAACCACTAACTCATTATTCCCTAACCCCTAAACCTTAAACCTCTAACCCCTAAGCCCCTATTCCCCTAACCCCTAAGCCCCTAACCCTTAATCCCTTAACCACTAACTCATTATTCCCATAACCCTTATAACAATCCTTAAAACCCGTTGGAATTAGCAATTCCAAACGAGAGCAAGTCTAGTTGGGACCTACGATCAGGTTAATTCCCCCTTTCTAGCAAGGTGGAATACCATGAGAAAAACCATGGGTTGCAAAAACCTCTCCTAAATTTACTATTTGATCTCAATTTTATTTTAATAATTTATTTATTTATTTATTTAAAATCTCTTCTAGATAAATCACATAAATTTTTTAAGATTGACGCCTTTCAAACCACTCATTGTGTGATTCATCATCAATGTTTTTAAAATAAATTTATTAGAACGAAATTATATTGATTTTTGAAGCTTTCTTTTAAACAATTGTTGACATTACAAGGAATTACAAAGAATCAGAGAGTGTGCTCAACATCTATCAAAACAACAATGGGTATGATATTAAAAATGATATGAGGGAATAATATTAAAAATAATGTTTAGAAAAATAGAGTGAGGGAGTATTCATTTTTCATTTAAATTTTAGACTTCGAGTTAAAAGAACATTTTTCCTGCCCAGTATGAAGCTGGAGCATGGAAGAAGCCGTCTGCAAGGAGTTTTGAGGGTTTGCAGGTGCGGGCAATAGAAAACTATGGAGAAAATGCGCAAAGGAGGATGGGGGCGCTGGCAGCCGGGAGGAAGGTGAATGGAGTAGCGGACGAATCAGGAAAGCACATGATGAGGGAGAGAGACGTAGGCAAGTTTTGCAGGTCGAAACGAAAGGGATATCTTCCATTGCATATATCGGCCTTGACATTATAAGTGTATGTTATTCCCATTCTTCAATAAAATTTCTGAAGTGAATCATAAGCAATTGTACTGCAACCATTCACATTCCTGATTTCCATAAAAATGTGATTACAGCCCCACGAGAGCGACCCAATGGTTATCTTGTTGTGAATGCTAATGGCGGATTGAATCAGATGCGTACAGGAGTAAGTACAAAGAGTTCAACAGGAAATAATTTTTTTGGTTCCTTTTTGAAAGTTATGTAGGTGTTCAATCTTGTATATTTATACACTGTTTTTTAACGTGCAGATCTGTGATATGGTTTCCATTGCAAGGATTATGAATGTTGTGCTTGTCATACCAACCTTAGATCACAGTTCTTTCTGGGATGATCCAAGGTATTTATATATTTCTTTGATTTGTCATGACTTCACATGCAGAAAAATATACTGCCGTTACTTTCTGCTTTGGAACTCTGAAAATCTTGGTTGATATTGAAATGCTTAAATGATGTAAAGAGTTTAAAGATATATTTGATGTTCACCAGTTTGTTGACACACTGAAGGAAGATGTGCACATTATTGATTCCTTACCAGCATCCTTAAAAAATGTTGAGTCTTTAAAGAAGGCTCCTGTTTTGTGGTCAAAGGTGAAATAATATTTTGTTATTTTTAAGACTTTCCTTGGATATAATCTTCTTGTTGATTTTGAGGTGATAGTTTTCATACGTTACCCTAAATCTATTCTAGGATTAAAGCTAACAATTTGGTAAGTTGTCTAATCTACAGGCGTCATTCTACACCCTAAAATTCGATTAACAACTATAAATACCCACTAATTTACTAAATCAAAATTCCAAGGACAGTTTGTTTTCTCTAATTCATTATGCATTCCTAAAGCTGAGATTCATTCAATACATATCATTCTAAAAACAGTTATCTGAAATTTATCTGGAGAGAATACTCATTTTGCTTTTGGGCCACAGTTCTCTATTTTTTTGGATTGCAATTTTGGGCTGCATTTTGGAAATCTACGTTGAGTCTTTGTCTTTATTTCCCGGGTGCATTTCTAGGCCATGATCCCAAACCTAGGCGGAGTATTTGGGCACTGGGGTGTCCTTTTGGGCTGTGTTTCATCCATCAAGGTCAAATTTTCAAACCCCATCACCAGGTAATCTTGATTCTTATCTATTATAACTACCGATGGTTATTGTTGTAGGAAGAAAGTTGTTGAAGTATACATCACAGCTTCACAAATGACCTTCCATAATGCACTAAAGGAGGAAAGTTAACTTTGTGGAGCCATGGGTCGAAGGTTCAAAGTTTGTATAGATCCACTGCACTATACAAATGAATACTCACTAGATTAGCTTAAGCAACCAGAGTTCACAAACAAGCCCCTAGAGCTTGCCTAAGATTGTACAAACAAGCCCCTTCCACTCTGGGTACTCTCCACAGGACATCATTAAGGTTGGCATGCCTTCATATTGATTGATGCATGAAGAGGTTATTCCCCTCAGCCTTATATATTAGGAGAGAATTCATTTCACTTTAGATTTCACGTAGGATTGTATAGACAGGCCCCTTATGCTCTAGGTACTCTCTAGAGGGCATCATCAAGTTCTACATCAGCATCTTAACAATAATAGACAAAGTCAATGATACTTCCTCCTCTTCCTCTACTATTATTTCCAACAATGATGTTAATGTTGTCAGTGTTTTAGCATTTAGGAGTGCCCTTATCACTTTATCATTTAACGTTTAGGAAACGCTCCCATAGTCAATTTATGACTTCTTGCACCCTCTAATCTTATTGATTTTTTCTTAATCATAATCTTATCTTGTCATTCATTTCCAGCTTTTCCAAAAATATTAGTGTTTCTCAGTTTTCTTACAATTAATGTGAGTTTGTTCAGAAGTATAATACAAAGTTCTGTAAAAATTTGGAGATTACTAGAAATTACCACATCCAATCATGCCCTGTTGTGTTTAAATTCTCACTTGGTTAACACCAATATCTCAGAAAAACCATCAAACAATTAGTTCTTGGAATGGAGACAAAATCCACTCGCACTAAAATACTTGCAGTACTATCAATGATAAATGGTTGTACCATGACCACTAAATTTTAATAATAGTTTTGTGAACAATCCAGCTTCTAGTAATTATATTTTTCATGCAATTCAAAAGAATATGTCTCAAAATTATCAACATGCGCAAATTGTAATAACAGTTTTGTGAACAATCCAGCTTCTAGTAATTATATTGTTCACACAATTCAAAAGAATACATCTCAAAATTATCAGCATGCGCATAGAGACAGAGTTGATGTTTGCAGATTTGAAAACATTGGACACAATGTGGCATCATCTCAAAAAAAATGATATTAATCGGACCACAACATTACATGTCACTAATAAAAAAAAATATCCTAATACCACTTCATAGTACAGTTTGAAAGAACGACCTGTAGTTCCTCCTTGGCTGCAGATACCAGGAGGAGCTGGTATTGGAAAAGATACAGGCACTTACTCTCTCATATAGCAGTTGTAGTCACATGAGAAGAAACCTGCAGTATATACTATACATCCAAGATAAACCTGAACAAACAAACTAAGAACTCGATTCAACGCGATTGGATAAAAAATACTCAAATGGTGGTAGCATACAATAACTACATCTTTTAAATTGATTTTCATATTTTCAGTGTACTTCAGTGTACCATGAAATTACAGTATTGTAATAGTACATGAATGGAAACAAAGTTATTTAACGAGAGCCATAGCAAGAGCAGAGACCCACAAACAATTTTTTCCACTCGCTTCTGGTTATGCTCATAGAAGAGTGTAGCAGCAGTAGCAGACTTTAGGCCAAAAATAATCACAAAAAAACAGAAAGCACAAAGGGCTCACTTCCTCCTGAACATCTTAAAAGTATCCCTCAATGGGTTATGATAGTTTGATAATGAACATCAGAATTCATGTTATTGAGCTTCAGGCACTTCAGTTCTTCAGTTACCAATCTAAAATTATATTATGACATCATCTCTATTATTTATGACATTTGAACCCCCAAAAAAAATCTCTATCACTTTTCTGATAATATCATTGGATTGTTTACATATATAATGACAAAATATAGCAATAAGTGAGACAAAACACAAGATATGGAAGGCAACAACCCTCAGAAAATTATTATTCGTATACTCTTGGTATTCTAGCATTTGTGGAATAAGTTGGAGAGCTTCTTTGCTAGGGTATTGAGTTATGGTATATATGGCCACAAGAGAACCAATCCAACTTGTTGTAGACTTGTTTGATATCTTGCAAAATGTGATACAAATGAGGGGCCACTATGTTGACTTTGTCGCATACTCAATCCAAAACAAGTTTTGAATCCCCAAATATATTTAGTTTTTTGACATATTTCTGGTTAACCACATTGACAAGATCCTAGAGAGTTGAAAATTCAACTCTCATGTTTGTGCCCATACTTGGAGCATATTTTATATGCAAAAAATTAGCAAGTTTTGCATATTTCTTTCCACAATGATTTTATTTCATTGCTTTGATCTTTGATGTTGTGTCATCAATTAAAGATTCCATTCCTCCATTAGCAAGACTGCCTACATACAAACCTCCACTTTTAGGTTTTGTTTCTTTAAGTGGTTCACACCCAATGAATATTTACTCATCGATGCTAGCTGGGTCATATGGTAACATTTCATCTACTTTTCATCAACCTTTAAAGACAAAAATCCACATATCAAATTATTCATGCCCATTAACAAGATAAAATAAACTGGCTATAATACATTCTAGTGAGATGCTAGATATATTGAAACCATTCCCACAGGCTTTAGAAACCACTCTGGCTCCATTTCAAGTTCTGGATGGAAAGGCAAACTCCTTGCCAAAATATCTTGGAAATTAATCAAGTTCCCTTGCAATTGCATTTTTCAACAACGAAGATAATTGTATTTTACAGTTTTCCATCAGTCCTCCATCTGAAGTATTGACTATAGATAAAGCAGATGGAGTTAAAATGTCACTAGTGAACATGCCTACTGTGACAACATGTGATCTCTCTGATGGTACGGTTTCAAATTGTTCTGTAGTTTCTGCACTTGAGTTTGGATTCTCATCATACTAGTGAAAAACATAAAAACATATCTAAAAAACAAGCAGGTATTTCAACAAATTAATTTTCAAATAAGATGACAAAATCTGAGCACAAGCCTAAAAAGTAGCAAATGCAACAACACGTGGCATTGGTAGGAAGCTCTTCAAATATGGAAAGGGAGTCAAAAGGAGAGGTGGTTGTAGAGGAGTCTAAACTTAGTGGTTCTCACAGGTAGGTGGAGGAGTTAATTTTGAGTCAGACTTCATCATCTACCTCAACAACTCCTTTAATGACAACCCTACATAAGAGAGGTAAAGTTGTTTATGGAGGGGCTAATTCTGACCTAGCTATAGAAACAATTTTGCATTTTTCAGTGCCAAAGCTTGATTTTGCAGCCCATCCTTGTGGGTCATTTAACAATCCCACAAAATGTGAAAAGATACTATTGCCAAAGAAGTCATCAGGAAACATGGTTAATGTTGTGGACACTCCCTCATTAAGGATATCAGGAGTTTCATCATCTGTAGATGAGATCACCGAAAGGGATATTTCTAGGGGAACCTTTACAAGATTCAAAATTTGTAAGTGAATTCATCATTGCTGATATGTCTTCATCTTTGGGAAGCTCTGGTGAGGGATATGAAGGAAAAACAGAAACTTTGGGGCCAGTTATAGAGTTTTCTACAAAGGATGCTGGAGTAGTAAAGAAAACAACAGAAGATATGAAGTTTCATAACAATAATGTTCTCGTAGGAACATTTTAAATCTCACCATGCAGTGAGGATGGCATTAAATCAGATTCAAAACTTAGAAATGTGAAGAATAAACAATCTGAATCAACAAGTGATAATGCTAGAAAAAGTTGCAACAATAATTTTGTTAATTCTGTAATTGGAGGGAAGCAAGATCTTGGAAATGTTCTCCATCCTGAGCATGGGACTGTTGTGGTTTTTGATTCCCCATCTGAGTTGTCAAGTTCACCTGATGTTGACATAAATAAAGAGCTGGCTTATTTTTCCAATTCTGTCATTGTAAAAGAAAAATCTAGTTTGCATGTTGGGGAGAGCAAAATCAATGGAATGCATGAGAGTAGGTTGGCATCTCAACTGGCCATACATGACAATGGCACAGTGGTTGTTGATCAAAATCTGCTCAAAGAGAAAAAGGGTGAAGTGTTAGTTGTATCTGAGCAGTCAACAAAAAATACAGGCAAGGTGTCAGAATGGGAATTACAATAAGAAGCTACAACAGTCCTCCCTAAAGTTGATATGGCTATTTTGGAGGAAAAACCAGGTTTCCTATCTCGTAACAAAGTTGTTGATTGCAAAAAATCTTCTGGATATAGAAACAAAGCTAGGGTTAACCATGATAGTGCTAAAGTACTTGGGGAAGGTTCAACTGCCAATGTGAAGGCAATTGCCACACAAGATAAGGGTCAAGTATCCACCACTAATAGTGATATTTGTGAAATTTCTGCTCAACTTCAGGTGTCATCTTTGCCCGCTGAACATGAAGGCAAGCAGGATTTAGTAGCTAGATTGACAGAAAAGGAGAATAAAAGTTCTTCCAATGTTTCTACAAGGAATAATGTTGCAAATATTAGTGATGCTACCAAGGTAGTAGTTGTCAACAAGAAGAAGAAAAATAGGGATTTTTCCAGTAAGGCAAATGTTGTAGTTCCCATTGGGATTTATATAATGCTTATAAGGTTCAAGAGGAGAAGCAGGAAGATGTGAACCTTCCAGAACCATCTAAAATAGTAACCGATGACGTCAAGAGTAAGACTTCTTCAAAGGAGCCTGAGAAGCAAGTCCTGAATGAAGTGGATGATTGGGAAGATGCAACCGAGCTTTCACCTCCTATGAATCAAGTAGCTATTTTAGTTACTGAATGTTCAGGAGATAGAAAGTACTCCAGAGATTTTTTGTTGACAATCAAGGATCACTGCAAATATCTACCAAATCATTTTGAAATTTTTCCGGACATTATTGAATTACTTGGAAATTCCCAAGCACTTGCAATTCATGTAGGAGAGGTTGATGCATTAGCAAGCACTGCAAGAGGACTTGACAAGAAACTGAATGGGAATTATCTACTTGAACGTCGTGGGATAAATATGGCCAATTTGGATGATGATAGATGGGCGAAGCCGATGGATGCTTTTGCTGATGGATGTGATATGTGTATGGATGTGGATCTTAGTGGTTCCTCTGATGTTTTTCGACCTAGCCAAGGTTATAATACTGGCTTTGCAAGAAAGTATGAATGTCATCCTTTCTAGAGGGCCTTATGTGAAAGAACCACTTCCACAGGTTGGACTAGTGAGAAATAATTCTGATGCTGATAGGTGGCAACATGTTTCTGGTTCGTAGAAGGGTTTGATTCCTCCTCCACAGCCTTCTCTGCCCACATTTCATATATCAGAGAACTGATATGAAGTGGGCAAGGTTTCTGATGAGGATCGATTGAAACAAAGACAAATTAAATCCATCCTTAATAAATTAATGGCCCAAAACTTTGAGAAACTTTTTGAATATGTCAATTAAGTGAACATTGACTCTACATCATGTCTTCATGGTATAATATTCAAATATTTGAAAAAGCCTTGATGGAGCTGGCTTTTTGTGAAATGTATGCAAAATTCAATTTTTAGCTTACTGCAGGAATACCTAAATTTTATGAAGATAATGAGAAGGTTGTTTTCAAGCGAGTTATTTTGAAAAAATGCCAGGAATAATTTGGAAAACATGAAAGAGAAGAGGCAGAGGATAAGAAAGCAGAAAAGCATGGTGAAAAAATCCTTTCAGCAGAAGAAAGACGGGAGAAGAAGGCTGCAGCACGACGACGAATGCTAGGAATTATAAGGTTTATTGGTGAGCTTTATAAAGAAAGTATGTTGACCAAAAGAATTATGCAAGCACACATCAAGAAATTAATTGGTGAATTTCAGCATCCAGAGGAGGAAAATATTGAAGCTTTGTGCAAACTGATGATCACTATTGGTCATATGATTGACCATTCAAAGGCCAAGGAACATATTGATGCTTACTTCGATAGGATGACAAAAATGTCCAATAACCAAGGGCTTTCCTCTAGGTTGAGGTTCATGTTGAAGGATCTGATTGATCTGAGGAGGAATGCATGGCAACAAAGGAAGAAAGTTGAGGGCCCCAAGAAAATAGAGGAAGTGCATCGGGATGTTGTGAAATAACTACATGGAAAGGGATGCTGCTCTCGAGGCACCAATATGGGACATTCAGGTCGGAGACTTGTGACACCACTTGATCATGGTGGGAGAGGACCTGCGATGCCACCTTACATGGCAGGTGTACATACGGATTCACTTCCACATATGGGTGGGATTAAAGGGCACAACCCCATATGGGACCACGTGACCATGGATTCGCCAGTCAAGATGCTCGCATTGTGGATAGGGCTCAATTTGAAAATCAGTCTATGCCAAGCCCTTCAACACACAGGGCTTCTGATGATGGCCACTTGACTCTTTATCCTGAGGGAGGTCTTGGAAAGGTAATAAGAGGGAGGGTTTAGCCTCTGCCATATGCTAAGAGTGCTCTAGCAAATATTCTACCATTCACATCCTGAATAATAGACGAACATGTGCAGGTCCGATTTCAGGTTGCAGTTATGACCGGATCCCAGTTGGTATGAGAGATGAAGTTTTGACAAGGACTTATGCTGCATAAAATCCTTTATTTGCAAAATCATGTGTCTAGGAAAGAAATGTTTTTGATAATGACATAAGAGAGTTTAAGAATTTATACTCATCACGTGACAGAGGTGGGAAGACTGCAAATGCTAAATTTCAACTGTAAGAACATTCTTCTCAAAGAAATTTGAGTTCACAACTCATTGAGGTTCAACTTAGGAAAAAGGCTGAAATGGAAATCAAAGAATATTACAGGTGCCTTCCTTTACAAAGCTTCCTTGCATTTTCATTATGTCTTTTAGAGAAGTCGACAATTTTCCCTGACTTTTTCTTAATTTTGCATGACATACCATCCAATGTGAGAGATTTGGAGGCAACTTTTTGTCTAGATGACCTTAAAGCACCATTGTTCCATTCAACTATGGTTTCGCTTTGGACATTAGATTCTTTTTTTAGGAAAGATGATGAAATTGATCTTATGGGGAAGTCTAATTACACATTTATGCAAGTCCGAGCCTTTCTTGCTAAAACAAGGACAACTTACTGAAGGGTAATGTGAAATTTTGTGTTTTTTCTTATTCAAGTTTGAATTTATTTAAGGACTGCTACAATCTATGGTCATTTGCAATAATGAATTATAACTATATATAATTTTGATGTTTCTAGGTTGGAGACTGTACTATTTTCATTGGAGGATGCTACTGTTGATGCGCCCAAGGCTCCTGAGTTCCTTGGTCATGTAGGGTCAAAATCCACTAAGATGATTCCATGTCATTAGAAAAATTTTGCATCCTTCCTCGAAAACAAATCCATTACGAAATAGGAGTTTCCCAAGAAGCAATTTATAACATGAAACCAAAAAAATTACAAGCAATGTTAGTTTGTATTTCCAAGGCATATGATAGAGAAAATTGGCTTTATTTAGGGCTACTCATCCATATAGGGTTCAATGTGCAATTACTTAACTAGATAATGAATTGTCTTTCCTCAAAATATGTGCAATTCTAATTAATGGCTCAACCTATTATTCTATCATGCCTATAAGAGACCATGGGTAGCTATGTGTTGGCGAAAAATAAGGTCTCGCGGGCAAGACCCAGGTTCACAGGGTTGTGGCCAACAAGGGTCCGGTGTAGTCTAGTAACACGCCGGCATTTTCACCCTGTTCGGGAAGAACAGAGCGTCTCACCCGAGGCGTGCCGCGACCACATGGGAAAGGGGAAGAAATCACAGACGAGGAATAAACCCGCAACCACATAAAGAAAGAGAATCCGTTACATATACCAGAATATTCATGCAAGATCACCAATCAAGTATATTGACAGTCGCAACTTAAAAATTTTAAAGCATGGTAAACACATCTTAACACATAAACATAAAGACAGCAATCCTTCTTTTCATTAGTCTGCAGCCAAATACAAGATTACACAGCTTCCTTCTCTGATAACCCATATATCAGATACAGATGAATCTAAGAACAGAGAATACAAAACATAGAGAGTAGAAACCAATGGAGAGAACAAGTCTGATTTCTCCGCGGCTGCTTCCCCATTCAATCATCCCGCAACAGCAACCGATCAACCAACCAACCCTCCAACCATCCAACCATCCTCTTCTGCAGCCGGGTGATTTCCTTTTATTCACCCGCTCGCCGCGACTGGCGGCTTCTCTGCGTCTTTGCTCTGGCTTTTCCCGACTTCTCTTCTGATATCTGCATGTTCTACTTCCTGTTCTCTGCTGTATCTCTTTCATCTGTACTTATCGTTGTTCTATCTCCAGTTATCAAGTGCTTCCGCACCGCCTTGTTAGCTCCGCAACTCCTGGTCGCGCGGTGCGGTCGCGTTAGCTGTGTGTATTCCCTCCGCAACTCAAAAAGAGTCCAAGTTCAAAATTCAAAACTTAAACAAAAACAAGGGCCCCAACAGGCCCCGACCACAATCCTTTGACTCGTCCGCGAGTCAATCGCAAATGACAGTCTCTACCTCCATACCTTCGCCGGCCTCTGTGCCCTGCTCTGCTGCTCTGTGTTGTGCGTCGTGGACACACAAAATTCGCAGTATACATTATTCGGCACCGTGGAGTACTTTTGTAATATCGGACACATCCGAGGAGGATGTCCGATCGTTCGGCAGATTTCACAGTATTCTGGGGTGGAGGACCCCGGTTGCGGTGAAAACCCCGCAAAGGCCTGTTACGTCTGGTATACCCCCTGCGGATTCATTGCCGTGCCGCCCCCTGGTGGTGGCCCCCCCTGGATAGCCGCAACTGAGGGTCCAACTCCCGCGCCGCGCAACCGAGGACATTCGGTTGCGACGTGCCCCTCGACCAGGCAATGAGTACACCAAACATTCGGTCGCGCTGGTCTTGCTGGCTGAATTTTTTTGAGCTTTTCAGTTAAACTAGCGATCTGATGTTGCAACCCTATCAGCGAAGGGTCTTGCGGAGCCAGCCCCCCCCTGTATTCCTGGGGGTATCCCGCCATGGCTTCAATCTTCATGGCCTGCTCCAAAGCATCCTGCAGATTATCAATCTTCTGCTGAGTGAGAGGGGTTCGCGTCAAGGGACGTAGAGCCTTGATGAACCAGTCCCTCTGGTGGTTTGGATCGATCGGGTAGCTCAGTTTCCCGATCGCGTCCTTGAATCGCCGCATCAACTCCCATGCGGTCTCGCCTTCCTTCTGCTTAATTTCCCATAACTCGGACAGACCCTGCTGATCCGTTTGGGGAAGCTTGAATTCACGGACAAAATCCCGCTTTACGTCCGCAATTACAGGATTAGGGTGCGCTTCAGACCACTTGATGAACCACCGCAGAGCTCTCTCTCTGAGCGTGGTTTGAAAATCTATCAACTTCCCTGCATCCGGTGTCTGTCGAGCCCTCCAGATGGCTTCGCACAGATACTAGTGTTGTTCTACATCGTCGTTTCCCCGGCCAGAGAACTCTGGGTACCGAGTGAAAGATCCAGCCATGTATACCGACGGTGAATTAACCAAGATAAAACCTCCAGGTCCTGGTTGCGTAACGGTCCCGCTAGGGAAAAAATTACTACTCGTAACGCTGCTGCTACTGGGCGTTACCGGCGCCGCTGAACTTCTAGATAACTGACTTAAAGCTTGTAACTGAACAAACATATTTCTTAAAGGTTGATAAAGTACCAGGGGAAGGTCGGGATCCTGGCCATGCAGAGGGTGGGACGTAGGGCTGCCTGGAGGGGTGGGTGCCGTCTGATCCTGAAACATCTGCTGCATCACGTCGTACCATTCATCATCGGAACTTTCTTCGGGCTGCATCTTTTCCTTATCCGTGTTAATCGTTACTGCTCTTTCTCGCATCCTCGGGCTCCCCTGCACCCGCTGTACGTCTGCTGCTGTCCCGTCTCCTGTTCGGGTATCCAATCCCATGGTTCCTGTCCTCTGAGGCGCCTCCTTCTGGTTCTTCTTCTCAATCTCCCTTCTCTTCAAGTCTCTCATTACCCTTCTTCGCCACCTATCGGCGATCTGTGCCCGCCGATGTGCACGTAACTCCCGCAACTTGCATGCGGCCTCAACGTCCATCCCCCGTTCCCTACTCCTACAGTCTACACAGCATCGGTCCCCTCAATCCTTCCCCCAGCACGGGTGGTTTACGCTTCCATACTCGTTTTGTGGAATTCAATCAACCCTTCGTCCACCATTAGGGCTTTGATCCACAGCGGAATTTCCTTCAGCAGTTTTCCCCTCAGCCCTGAGTGAAACACAGCCTCAGCCTTTGAGAAAGATTGGTAACACTTAGCGGCAAACTCCACAACGTATCCTTCCAACGTGGTCTTGACCCAAAACTCCACTGCGCGGGTTAGTTCAGTATCTACCCGGTGTAGCGCTACCAAGTCTTCGTGCGCCCACCTGCGGTTTATCTCCCGCAAGCCTTCTTGGGCCGCCTTCGTTCGTAACCTCCGCAACCAGTTGTAAAGATCCGTGGGAAATCTTCCCCAGAAAATTTCGTACGTATCGCTAGCTGAGTCAGAGAAAAGAACAAGCTCCCTGACCACCGCCTCCTTTCTCTTAATCAGCTCCGCCTGCTGAGTAATAAAATGGTCAAGATGATCATCCCACCATCGCCGTATTGCTCCTTCAAAGATCCTCGAGACCATGATCTAGATCCCCTCAGGACATGCAGGTCCCGGCAACGGAACCATTTGTTGGCGAAAAATAAGGTCTCGCGGGCAAGACCCAGGTTCACAGGGTTGTGGCCAACAAGGGTCCGGTGTAGTCTAGTAACACGCCGGCATTTTCACCCTGTTCGGGAAGAACAGAGCATCTCACCCGAGGCGTGCCGCGACCACATGGGAAAGGGGAAGAAATCATAGACGAGGAATAAACCCGCAACCACAGAAAGAAAGAGAATCCGTTACATATACCAGAATATTCATGCAAGATCACCAATCAAGTATATTGACAGTCGCAACTTAAAAATTTTAAAGCATGGTAAACACATCTTAACGCATAAACATAAAGACAGCAATCCTTCTTTTCATTAGTCTTCAGCCAAATACAAGATTACACAGCTTCCTTCTCTGATAACCCATATATCAGATACAGATGAATCTAAGAACAGAGAATACAAAACATAGAGAGTAGAAACCAATGGAGAGAACAAGTCTGATTTCTCCGCGGCTGCTTCCGCATTCAATCATCCCGCAACAGCAACCGATCAACCAATCAACAAAACCATCCTCTTCTGCAGCCGGGTGATTGCCTTTTATTCACCCGCTCGCCGCGACTGGCGGCTTCTCTGCGTCTTTGCTCTGGCTTTTCCCAACTTCTCTTCTGATATCTGCATGTTCTACTTCCTGTTCTCTGCTGTATCTCTTTCATCTGTACTTATCGCTGTTCTATCTCCAGTTATCAAGTGCTTCCGCACTGCCTTGTTAGCTCCGCAACTCCTGGTCGCGCGGTGCGGTCGCGTTAGCTGTGTGTATTCCCTCCGCAACTCAAAAATAGTCCAAGTTCAAAATTCAAAACTTAAACAAAAACAAGGGCCCCAACACTATCACTAATGGCTCCTCTACCATTTTTTACTGTAGAGTAGGTGGTCTCAACAGAGTTATAATAGAGTCAAAAAGAACTATAAGCTTGACAACTATACAAATAGGATTTGCCCTAAACTTGACATATTTACTCTTTGTTTATTATGTTTTTGTTTTGGGTGATATGAACAAGGTAGATGCAATTATGCTGAAGGACCCCACCCTTGAAGAACTAAAATTCCCACCTTAAAAACTACCAACAATTGAGGAGCTACAAGAATGAACACCATCTTTGATTTGAACCTAAATAGCCTTATTATCTCAGAGTATTTCCATAATCACAATGACCGATAGATTCTCCTCATGGATTATTTCTCTCATTCTATTTATTAGTAAAATCCACAAAATGTATCCCTACATTTGAATCTTGGGAAAAAAACATATAATTGTTATCATTTAAATTATCCATATCTCTTGGAACCCAAAAATCCATTTGATTTGGATAAGATTTATTTATAACCTCAAAATAAACCCTATTATAAGTTGAAGGACCATTATGTCCTCTTGAGTCTTGAAAAAGTATGATGGAATGAAATTGGGTGAAGACTAGATCCAGGTTTACCATGTCAGAACCTAGGTTCATTGAGATGACGACCTTTTTTTGAAGATATCCACCATACAAACTAGGACCACCCATTCTTATCGTTGCCATCTCTCTTTCATCATCAAGATTAACATACTGAGGACTTATAAGTCGTGGAGGCCCATGGTAGTCATTGCAATGTAATTTATTAGAAGACATGCCATTTCTTATGATGAGATTTACCACATCCGAAAATGGCATCATTCACATCATTTTGAAGAAGTCTATAAATTAGGTCAACCTAATTTTTTTCACATTTAAGACTTCCCTGACATTTGTTGGTTCTTGAAGCTCGAGCACTTTCATAACAAAAATAGGCAAAGTCAAACAACAAAAATGGTCTACTCTCTTTTCATCTTCTAATATTATAATGAAGTTTTATTAGAGACACTGTTTGTTTGTTTGTTTTGGTTAGAAAATGGTTTGTTCTTGGTTTTATGTGACTTTAAATTTATCATATGTAGCATGTTGAGAAATGGGAAAGGATAATGTTTGAAATTTATCTTGTAGAAATTGATGCTAAATGAAAGGATATATTGTTTAACCAAGCTACAATTCACTTTGGTAAAGGCAGAGGAACATCTTAAAAAACTGCTTAAGAATACACCATATACTAAGTTTGACCATAAGAAGTATATGCATTTTTCTTTTGTAGATATGTTCTTTTTTCTACCCAAGATATCACAACAAGAAAAAGTTGATATTGTAGGAATTGTTTGAGGACATCTTTGAGGTCGATTTTTCTGATGTTCTATTTGATCGATACTTTCTCATGTCAGGAAGGCTTTAAATATAAATTAATATGTTCATGAAACAAATTAGATTAAAATTTTATAGATATAAAAGATAAAAACAAATGTCAATTCTTTGTTTGATTGTTACTTGACTCTGTTGTGGGTAGGTTATAGGAAATGTGATTGGAAAAAGGATGGGGATATGATTCATATCATGTCTTGGATATGGTTCATTCGCTGTTAGAGATCACTTAGACACCTAAGCCATCGACTTTGGAAATGTTTCTAGTAGGAATTCCTATGGTTTTTAATGTTGTGATTATTTCACCTCATGGTTATTATTTTGGGCAAGAAAATGCTTTAGGAATACCAGACACGACATCGGTGGATAGGTAAACAAATTTTTTATAATTTCAATTTCCATTCCATGATATCCTCTCTTTATTGTTTGATTGTATTTTGGACGTTTCTTTTGATTTTGTTGTCTTTTAACTATGAAATTGAAAATACTTAGTACCATGTCTATTTAAAAAACAACCAAAGCTTGAAGATGAAATTAGTATTACACTGTATTGATCAGGCAGAGTCGGTCCCATGTGCCCTCCGTCAGAGATCATTTCGCTTTTTGCATTTCCATTTTTAGGTGTCTCGCTCATTCCACTTCGTTGCATTTCGCTAGGGGCATCCCATTGACTGACGAGAGGGTATGGTCGTCTTGTATTTCCTCATGCTTGTACCTGCAGGGCTAATTAAAATTCCTCAAAAATCACTGAAGTTCAGGTCACGTCATTCATGGTCATAAATGATTATTTTTTGTCAATAAGAGTCTTTAGTCCTAGAGTCTAGGGTTTTCAGTCTTTTGATACATGTAATAAAAGCCCGCAGGCCATGAGGTTGGTGTCGAAAAGGTTCCTATTTCATATTTTTATTCTCAAAAACATTTGAAGACATTTCTAGTCCAAAACTCTGTTTTGGAACTAGAAACTGTCAAATTTATTTTTTGTAATAATTATGTATTTGTTCCACCATAGAAAGTTCAAAGCAAGCCTCTGGTCTTTGCCGAAGTCAAAATGCCAAAATCCCTGCAAAGAACAAATCATTACATCAGTCCAAAACTCAGAAAAAGCAGTGAAAAGCCAAAGACAGAATTGCATTAAATGATAAAGTGCCAAGATTGCCAAACATTACAAAGTGGGTTATGGAGAAAATTTAAATCAAATCTGATTGAGATATTTTTCAACCTATATAAACCATGGAGGACAAGTCATTTTCGCAAATTCCCAAAGCAAAGGTCGAATTGGAGATTGGAAGGGCGAAAACTTGTTTTCAAAGCCGTGGAGGTCGAAGTGGAAGTGCGCGCGGCGCATACAGGTGGCGCGCGACGCACACAAGGCGTGCGACGCACTGGGCATCACAGGCCCGTGCATTTTTTCACGTGCGCGGCGCACTGGGTATGCGCGCAACGCGTAGAGTTTCAGGGCCAAAAATTTTACTCCTTCGCCCAGATTCATGCCAAATTACCTCTTTTTACTTGCAAGTAAGTTGTTCATGCCTGCTTAGTCACTCATGAACATGCTGTGGTGTTTTGAAAATGGAAAAACAAGTGTTTGATGTGGTGAAATATAAACCCCATATTCATTGCTAAAATCACTCCCTAGGGTTTTGAAAGACTTTTGAAAGGCATGTTGATGGTATTGTGGGGGTTTCCAGACTTGTGTTATTGATATATGCCTGTGTCATCTATTGTCAGTGGTGTCTCTGCTCTCACGCTCTCTCTTTTCTATTAAATCACTGCTGTCATTACCACTGTCATTGTCACACTGTTTCCCATTTATATTGTAACACAGTCCCATATTCACTGTTCCCCATTCTCCATTGACAAAGCCTAACTATCATTGCAAGGGTTGTTTCTTTGTCCTACATTACATTATACTCCTTCCTATTCTCTTGTCAAACCCCATATAGTCAAGCAGTGACTGTTGTCCATTTAAAATCATTTGACAGAACCCTTATCATTGTGGCTTTCCTATAACATTTTGATACACATGTGACACATTTGGGCTTTGAGCATACACTGAACTCTTGTTTTCACTATACCTATATCAGCATATATTTTGCAAACATCTTGATTTCAGCGCCATGTCAGAGACGGATTCAGTTTATGAGCAGGAGTATGACAGTGATTCCACAGCAGAGGGTAATGTGCCACGGAGGTCTCACAAAAGTGGCAAAAGTGGTAGACATGTCAGGGAGGAGCCTACTTCTTTGGCTCAATTGCAGGCTTGCCCGCTTGCAATGGATTGTTTTCAGCATCAGTCATGTTTCCAATACTGTGAGATGATTTCCCGAACTCAGCATCATCATGAGCTAGCTCGCCTATTTGTTCTACATCTACATGATGGCCGTGTAAACCTTGCCGGAGTAGATTTCATTCTGTCACCAGAGACCATTGCTCAGGCCACCGGAATACTAAACATAGGAGAGGAATGGAACAAACGACAGCAGCTAGAGAAATCCTACTATGAGCCATACATCAAACCTGGGTATATGAGGCAGCTGAGCAGGGTATTTCCATTCAGATTTCTGAAGGATGAGTTTGCACCATTGATGAAGCTCATCATTCGATATTTCAGTTGCGAGGGCAGATTCTCGCGCCTCTATGCGTACCATATCCGTTTGTTGATGCATTTCACGCGGGTACGTATGATGAGCACTCCATACTTCATGTATCGCAACATAGAGCGGATGACATTTCTTGTACAGAAGAAGACCCTAGCACAGCAGCATAGCAGTATATATCATTACGCGCTGATCAAAATCATGGTGGTACGTCAGCTGATACATCAGGGCATTTCTTGGGAGGATTTCATCTCCCGCGACTTCTTCGCAGCGCCACAGCCGCCTCCCGAGGTAGTTCATGATTAGGGAGAGCCTTCACACCAGCTTGACATTCCTGAGACCGAGCATATCAGTGCTCCAGTGTATGTGACATATCAGCGAGGCCACAGGGCCTTATTTGCAGCTACACGACGAGTACTATCTCCACCCGAGGTGGAAGGGGTCTCGTTGACTTCATCAGCAGAGCGAGTATTATCTCCACATGATGTGGAAGGGGTCTCGCCTTCGTCTTCAGCACAGGTACAGATTCAGGATAGAGGAAAGAGGCCTATGCACAATGAGGGCCCCTCAGGAGGCCAAGATACTGAATTCACATTGATTGATGTTGATGCGAGCTCTCCTAGCTCGAAACTGAAAGAGATTGTCCAAGAGCAGAAGGCCGAGATTGACACGCTGGATGTTAAGTTGCAGAGAGCTCAGTGGGTGATAAACTACCTGGATCAGCGTAACAAATAGCTAGAGGATCAGCACACACTTGTAGAGCTGCGGCGAATCCTTGAAGATCGACAATTGGCCCGGAAGAGACCCGGCGACATGACACCAATTGAGCGAGAGACATGCCTCACACATGTTAACATTCATCTAGAGAAGTTGTTGGAAAAGCCCAATAGAGACAAAGACATGCTTCGTCACATGAAAGGTCATTATTGGGCCCGCATGCACGTCTGCAAAACAAAAATGAAGATTCTGAAGAGGAGGTTGAGCAGAGCACTAAAACGGCGAAAGAGGCCTGATCCACTCCGGATTTTGGCCGAGGTTTCGTTGGCTGGGCATGATACATGATGGAGGGTCTTCGCTCCGAATTTGAGCAAATTTGAAGAAGTTTTTGTCATTTTGAAAATTTTGGTCTCAAAACAGGTTTTTCAGCCCAACGCGTAGCGCATCAATGCGCGCGCTTATGATTGGGACACTTGCTGGAGGAAAAATTTGTATTTTTGGATTTTTCATGGTAAGTTATGCATTCTCAGAAATGGCCGAAGCATTTCACCAAGTTCTGGATGATCAAAAGGGCCAAAAACACCATGAAAATCACCTTTCTGCCACCTTTTGCACCAGCAGGAAGTACTTGTGGGAGAATGAAGTTTTGGAGGGGAAAATGAGCTCCAAATTGGGAAATTCCACTCGGGATGGATAGCAGACATCCAGGGATTTTCAAAAAGCTGTCATGATCTTGATTTTGATGATGGGAAGTGCCCCAAAAGCAGGCTGAAAGGCGCGCAACTCATAGAGCTCAGGCGCGCGACGCATAGAGATTTTTGGCTAATTTTTCATCTTCCAGCTCAGAATTTCGGCTAGTTGGACTAGTTTTGATTGTGGATGTAATTTTTGAGTTATCTTGATGTAATTTTGTGGTTTGCATGTAACTTTGATTCACTTTTACCTATTCTAGATGATTCACTCCTAAAAAAGTAAAAATCAAGTGTAAGAATCAGTTTCCTTCCTTTTAGAGGCAAGTTGTTCGGCTGCCTAGATTCTAGCTCCTTGTTTAGAATTAGTTGAAACTTGCTCCTAGAAGGAGGAATTCGACCCATAGAGGCATGGGAAGGGGTTAGGATGGTCTATATGATGTAATTTCTAAGACATTCTACAGGTTGGACTCTTGGGAGAAGTTTGGCACACTATTGTACATATTTTTTACATTTTGGCTAAGGAAAGATCAGAGGTTCTGCAGCACCTGTTGGGATTCTTGTGGCTTTCAGTTTTGATGGTGTTTTCTCTCAGTTATTTGTAATTCCTTTAATGTTTAATGTATGCCATTCCCTTCTTTTGCTTCTGAAACTAAATGAATGAGTAAATGAGGTTGAATCCATTGTTTCAGTGCTCTGCCTTTAAATTTGTTTAGTTTTACATGTTTTCGCCTGTTTGGAGAGGATTCATGTTCTCCCTTGCCCTCTTCAGCTCCTTGTCTTTCTGATCCATCAATACACATAATCAAAAGCATCAAGACTACTGCCTACCTCGCCCCAACTCGAATTCTGCAAAGATCTGGCCTTATCCCCGGACCCAAAATTGGTTTTTCCCATTTCTCCAACAAAAACCCAAAAAATCAAAATCAAACATTCCTATCTCTTTACTAGCCTAAAATTAGTATTCATTATTCATTATAAGTCATCTCAGCCCCTTTGAAGACCTTTTTCCGAGATATACCCGGAGAGAGCCCTCTCCTGTCCTCGTAGGGCTAGCTACGAGGCTGAGCGTGGTTTGATGTAGCCTTGAGTTTTAACCCATTCAGGTGGGTTGAGCGCCCAACATGGTGGCGACCATCTTTGAGGTTTTCCCCCGATGAGATGACAAATTTCCATATCTGATGGGTGGTGAACAACGGTCAGACATCGCAAGGCTGAAATCATTCACCTGGCGACTTCATTCACTGAACAATCCAGAAATCAATGCTTCATGGTGACTTCACTGCAGGGAGATCAGTAGCTGTGAGATTTTCAAGATGGATCGAGTTGCAAGAAGATACTCTCCCATGAGCCGAGATCACATCCCAGGTTTTCCGAATAAAATGCCCAAGGTAGATTGGTCAAGGAGTCTTCCTACGTTCAACAATGATGGTAAGAAAGATGCTGCTTTACATCTGGTTAGATTTCACATGCATATTCGCAAGTTGAAGGTGGATTTTCCTGAAGATTGCTTGATGAAGATATTCCTGGCCACTCTGGAAGGTGAAGCCCAATCTTGGTATGGAAATTTTCCGCTGGCCTGTATTTACTGTTTAAAGGATTTTCATGCCCTGTTCATTGAAAGATATCAAGCATCTTATCCATCATTAAATTTAGTTCATGATTGTTGCAAACATGCTTCTACTTTTATTGAAAGCCTTGAGAAATATTATGAAGATGATAATTTCATGGATGATGAGATCATGGAAGCCCTGTATGAAAATCCATTTCAGCAGCATAAAGACGATCATGAAAATTTGCAGCAGGATCAAGATTTTAGTGCAGTGGAAGATGAAGGAATTTTGCATCTTGACAGTGAACAGGAATTACATGAAATGGATCAGCAGTATGAGGAAAATCTGTATACTCCTTCACTTGAAATCAATGAAGAAAATCACTGTTTGAGGCAAAGAAAACAAAAGGTATTATCTCCTCTATCTGAAGACGAGATAAATCAACTCTTGAACGGTCATATTCCAGCTCAAGTTAACGCAGATCTGCAGTGTGCACATGGTCAAGAAGGTGATGGTGAAACTTCTTCCTTTTTTTAAAAGGATGACAGTCTTGTAAGCAGCTTTATAGATCAGCAGGTTGAATATTGTCATATGGCTGAAGATGATGAAAGAGAATGTTCTGTTTTAGATCTGCCCACAGAAGAAGACAGCATGCAGATTGCAGAATGTGATGGAGTCCAGTCAGCTTTTTCAGATTTACATTCAGTTTGTGATGACCAAGCATACCTTGTGCTGAAACCCATCAAGGAGAACTATGATGTTGAGGTCATCTGGAATGCAGAAGACAACAGAGGTATGCATCCAAATGTTCTCAGTTCATTAGAACACAGCCTACATAAAGAGGTAATTCAGTTAGTTCATGAAAAACAAGATGGGATCTTCATTCAAGTAAGTGAAACAGTTCCTTTGGATGAATTTATGGTAGATGATAGAGATATCATGTTTGAGCATCAAGAATCAGCTGAAGTTTCTTTTCTCATGATTGATGACTGTAATGAAAATCCGGCTGTCCTATCATATGAAGATGACCCACCAAATATTCAGACTACAGAAGATCAGACCATTCAAGATTTCCATTCAGATTCTTCTTCATATGTCTCATGTGTTGAAATGTTTTTACAAGAGGAGATCTGCTCATCTACCTGTTCAGAGTTTTTTGAAGCCCAGGAACATATTGTTACTGAAGTACATGATGAAGGAAGATCAGAAGCAGGAGAAAAAGACACCTTGTTCTTTCAGCAGGAGGTAAATCTTCATGTTTTTCAGGATCCATTGGCAGATTTGTTGCAGTCAGCAGTGAAGGTGATTATTGTAGTGTTCAGTGATGAAGGAGATCATGGTCAGCTATGTTTTTGGATTCCCAGTTATCAATTTGTATTGTTGACTAGGAGATCTGATCAGGAGAATCAATCAAGAAGGCATCTGCTTGATTGGTTACATTGGCATTATGATATAGTTTGATGGTATATGGTCTTGTAAGAAACACAGGCGGTTATGTACTGCCAGCAAGCTTTAAGTTTTAAGTTCAAGTCTTAAGTTAGTTTGCCAGAGTTAAGTTTTTTCAAGTCATTTCAGTTTGCATCGAGTTAGTTTGAGTCAAATTTCCACTCAATAAATTAGTCGTGTCGATTTCTTGCAATAATGACTCCATTGCCCAATGGATGAAGGCACTGTCTGACTCCCCCAGAGATCTGCCGTTCTTGGCATCTCCTTGGAGCCACCATCCCCATTGGAGCCAATGTTAGAGTCGGTCCTTACAGCCCTCCGTCAGAGATCATTTCGCTTTTTGCATATCATTTTTAGGTGTCTCGCTCATTCCACTTCATTGCATTTCGCTAGGGGCATGCCATTGACTGACGAGAGGGTTTGGTCGTCTTGTATTTCCTCATGCTTGTACCTGTAGGGCTAATTAAAATTCCTCAAAAATCACTGAAGTTCAGGTCACGTCATTCATGGTCATAAATGATTATTTTCGTCAAAAAGAGTCTTTAGTCCTAGAGTCTAGGGTTTTCAGTCTTTTGATACATGTGATAAAAGCCCGCAGGCCATGAGGTTGGTTTCGAAAAGGTTCCTATTTCATATTTTTATTCTCAAAAACATTTGAATACATTTCTAGTCCAAAACTCTATTTTGGAACTAGAAACTGTCAAATTTATTTTTTGTAATAATTATGTATTGTTCCACCATAAAAAGTTCAAAGCAAGCCTCTGGTCTTTGTCGAAGTCAAACTGCCAAAATCCCTACAAGAACAAATCATTACATTAGTCCAAAACTCAGAAAAAGCAGTGAAAATCCAAAAGACAGAATTGCATTAAATGATAAAGTGCCAGGATTGCCAAACATTGCAAAGTGAGTTATGGAGAAAATTAAAAGCAAATCTGATTCTTGTGTGATATTTTGCAACTTATATAAAGCATTGAAGACAAATCCTTTCATAAATTCCCAAAGCAAAGGTCGAATTGGAGATTGGAAGGGAGAAAACTTGTTTTCAGAGCTGTGGAGTGGAGGTGGAAGTGCGCGCAGCGCATACAAGAGGCGCGCGACGCACATACAGCACGCGACGCACTGGGCTTCACAGGCCTGTGCAAATTTGCACGCGCGCGTCGCACACACAGCGCGCGACCCACTAGGCATGCGCGCGACGCGTAGAGTTTTAGGGCCAAAAATTTTACTCCTTCGCTTAGATTCATGCCAAATCACTTCATTTTGCCTGAAAGTAAGTTTTTCATGCCTGCTTAGTGAATCATGGACATGTTATGGTGTTTTCGAATGTAGAAAAACATGTGTTTGATATGGTGAGCATTAAACCCTATATTCATTGCAAATTCACTTCTTAGGGTTTTGAAACAAATGTTAATGATATTGTGGGGGTTCCAAGCTTGTGCTATTGATATATGCATGTGTCGTCTATTGTCAGTGGTGTCTCTGCTCTCACACTCTCTCTTTGATATTACATCACTGCTGTCATTGCTATTATCTTACCATTTGTCATTGTCACACTGTTTATCATTTATATTGTAACACAGTCCCATATTCACTTTTTCCCATTCTCCATTAACAAACACGGTCCCATATTCACTTTTCCCATTCCCCATTGACAAAGCCTAACTATCATTGTAAGGGTTGTTTCTTTGTTCTACATCACATTATACTCCTTCCTATTCTCTTGTCAAACCCCATGTAGTCAAGCAGCGACTGTTGTCCATTTAAACTCATTTGACAGAACCCTTATCATTGTGGCTTTCCTATAACATTTTGATACACATGTGACACATTTGGGAGTAAAGCATACACCGAACTCTTGTTTTCACTATACCTATATCAGCATATATTTTGCAAACATCTTGATTTCAGCGCCATGTCAGAGACGGATTCAGTTTATGAGCAGGAGTATGACAGTGATTCCACAGCAGAGGTTAATGTGCCACGGAGGTCTCACAAAAGTGGCAAAAGTGGTAGGCATGTCAGGGAGGAGCCTACTTCTTTGGCTCAATTGCAGGCTTGCCCGCTTGCAATGGATTGCTTTCAGCATCAATCATGTTTCCAATACTGTGAGCTGATTTCACAAACCCAGCATCATCATGAGCTAGCTCGTCTATTTGTTCTACATTTACATGATGGCCGTGTAAACCTTGCCGGAGTAGATTTCATTCTGTCACCAGAGACCATTGCTCAGGCCACCGGAATACCAAACATAGGAGAGGAATGGAACAAACGACAGCAGCTAGAGAAATCCTACTATGAGCCATACATCAAACCTGGGTATATGAGGCAGCTGAGCAAGGTATTTCCATTCAGATTTCTGAAGGATGAGTTTGCACCATTGATGAAACTCATCATTCGATATTTCAGTTGCGAAGGCAGATTCTCGCGCCTCTATGCGTACCATGTCCGTTTGTTAATGCATTTCACGAGGGTACGTATGATGAGCATTCCATACTTCATGTATCGCAACATAGAGCGGATGAAATTTCTTGTACAGAAGAAGACCCCAGCACAGCAGCATAGCAGTATATATCATTACGCGCTGATCAAAATCATGGTGGTACATCAGCTGACACAACAGGGCATTGCTTGGGAGGATTTCATCTCCCGTGACTTCTTCGCAGCGCCACAGCCGCCTCCCGAGGTAGTTCATGATGAGGGAGAGCCTTCACACCAGCTTGACATTCCTGAGACAGGGCATATCAGTTCTCCAGTGTATGTGACATATCAGCGAGGCCACAGGGCCTTATTTGCAGCTACACGACGAGTATTATCTCCACCCGAGGTGGAAGGGGTCTCGTTGACTTCATCAGAAGAGCGAGTATTATCTCCACATGATGTGGAAGGGGTCTCGCCTTCGTCTTCAGCACAGGTACAGATTCAGGACAGAGGCAAGAGGCCTATGCACGATGAGGGCCCCTCAGGAGGCCAAGATACTGAATTCACATTAATTGATGTTGATGCGAGCTCTCCTAGCTCGAAACTGAAAGAGATCACCCAGGAGCAGAAGGTCGAGATTGACACGCTAAATTTTAAGTTGCAGAGAGCTCAGTGGGTGATAAACTACCTGGAGCAGCGTAACAAACAGCTAGAAGATCAGCACACACTTGTAGAGCTGCGGCGAATCCGTGAAGATCGACAATTGGCCCGGAAGAGACCTGGCGACATGACACCAATTGAGCGAGAGACATGCCTCACACATGTTAAAATTCATCTGGAGAAGTTGTTGGAAAAGGCCAATAGATACAAAGACATGCTCCGTCACATGAAAGGTCATTATTGGGCCCGCATGCACGTATGCAAAGCAAAAATGAAGATTCTGAAGAGGAGGTTGAGCAGAGCACTGAAACGGCGAAAGAGGCTTGATCCACTCCGGATTTTGGCCGAGGCTTCATTAGCTGAGCATGAGGCATGATGGGGGATCTTTGCTCCAAATTTCAGAAAATTTGGAGAAGTTTTTGTCATTTTTGAAAATTTTGGTCTCAAAACAGGTTTTTCAGCTCAACGCGTAGCACGTCACGACGCACGCTTATGATTGGGACACTTTCTGGGGGAAAATTTTGTATTTTTGGATTTTTCATGGTAAGTTATGCATTCTCAGAAATGGCCGAAGAATTTCACCAAGTTCTGGATGATCAAAAGGGCAAAAACACCATGAAAATCACCTTTCTGCCACCTTTTGCACCAGCAGGAAGTACTTGTGGGAGAATGAAGTTTTGGAGGGGAAAATGAGCTCCGAATTGGGAAATTCCACTTGGGTTGGATAGCATACATCCATGGATTTCCAAAAAGCTATCATGAGCTTGATTTTGATGCCGGGAAGTGCCCCAAAAACAGGCTGAAAGGCACGCGACGCATAGAGATTTTTGGTCAATTTTTCATTTTCCAGCTCAGGATTTCGGCCAGTTGGACCAGTTTTGATTGTCGATGTAATTTTTGAGTTATATTGATGTAATTTTGTGGTTGGCATGTAAATTTTATTCACTTTTACCTATTCTAGATGATTCACTCCCAAAAAAGTAAAAATCATGTGAAAGAATCAGTTTCCTTCCTTTTAGAGGCAAGTTGTTTGGCTGCCTAGATTCTAGCTCCTTGTTTAGAATTAGTTGAAACTGCTCCTAGAAGGAGGAATTCGACCCCTAGAGGCATGGGAAGGGGTTAGGATGGTCTATATTATTTAATTTCTGAGACACTATCAGGGTTGGACTCTTGGGAAAAGTTTGGCACACTATTGTACATATTTTTCATATTTTGGCTAAGGAAAGATCAGAGGTTTTGCAGCACCTGTTGGGATTATTGTGGCTTTCAGTTTTGATGGTGTGTTCTCTCAGTTATTTGTAAGTTATTTAATGTTTAATGTATTCCATTCCCTCCTTTTTCTTCTGAAACTAAATGAATGAGTAAATGAGGTTGAATCCATTGTTTCTAGTGCTCTGCCTTTAAATTTGTTTAGTTTTATATGTTTTCGCCAGTTTGGAGAGGATCCATGTTCTCCCTTGCCCTCTTCAGCTCCTTGTCATTCTGATCCATCCATACACCTAATCAAAAAGCATCAAGACTACTGCCTACCTTGCCCCAACTCAAATTCTGCAAAGATCTGGCCTTATCCCCGAGACCAAAATTGTTTTTCCCATTTTTTCAACAAAACCCAAAAAATTTAAATCAAACTTTCCTATCTCTTTACTAGCCTAAAATCAATATTCATTATAAGTCATCTCAGCCCCTTTGAAGATATTTTGCCGAGATAGACCTGGAGAGAGCCCTCTCCTGTCCTCGTAGGGCTAGCTACGAGGCTGAGCGTGGTTTGATGTTGCCTTGAGTCTTACCTTATTTCAGCCTAAGGTAGATTTGAGCGCTAACAGATTGGAATCGTTATAGCTATTTTGTGTTAAAATATTTTCATGGTTATCATAAAAAGTTACTTCATGTTGTTATTTGAGTACATGTTGTTTATATACTTGACTAAGTTCATGCATTAGAAAAATAAATGTTGTTGTGAATAAAATGACAAGGATTAAGCATCACACCTCAGATTATTTGTTTTCACAAGTTATCTACAGCTTGAGCTTTTTAGCATATAACTTAGTTGACATGATTGTTCCTAAGATTTCCTTGAAAGTTGAATACTAAGTCACTAAGGTGTTCTTTTCTATATATGGTGATATCTTATTTGCTTTGTTTATACAGGTTATCTGGCCACATTATAGTAGCAATTATCGCCCTAATGAAGAAAATTTGTTCGAGTTTCTTACTTGTATGGGGAGAAATGGCTTTGACGTTGCCGATGTTGAGGTATATGTCGTATAAATTATTTATATTCTAATTTATTTTATATTCGAGTGTTCATTGTCTTTCATGTTTTACACTCTACATCGTATCTTCTTCTTTTTTTCAGAAAATGAACTCAGTATTGATGGTAATAAGCATGAATTGAAAAGAGGGGAGCAATAACATTGGAGCGATAAATGCAAAAAGAGAGAGAGGAGAACTTGTCTCGTGATACGCTTAGAGCCAATATCCCGCATAAGACACACATATAAATATTGATGGTCAAGTCTTCAGAGTTGGTGAATTCATATGCAATTCCTTTAAAACACAACAATAATGTTTTGAAGCGATGAAGCACCATTTCATCTGTAAATTGTAGTCCAACCAATATTAAGTTGGAAAATCATATTGTAATACTTTAACATTTCATATAATATAATTTATGTGGTTGAAATTATTTATAGTTGCACTTGATATTGTTTAGTAATGTAATTAAAATGTGCGACTTTGTGTTTTCATATTAGATGAACATGCACATTGTATGACATTTTTTAAATCATACAAATTAATTTATGTTGACTAATAATGAACACAAAATCAATTTAAAACCACTAAATTAGTAGTTTTTACTAATTAATGATGAACATAAATAAAATGAATATACTACTAAATTAGTCATTTATAATGACTATTAATGAAAGTAAATGAAATGAATATAAACTACTAAATTAGTTGTTTATATAATGAATAAATGACTAATGCAAATGATAAATTTGTGACTATAAATGATGACTAAATTTTACATATATACGACTATTAGTAGCTAATTTATAATATCTTATAACGCGACTAAAATTTAGTAGCTAATTTATAATATCTTATAACGCGACTAAAATTTAGTAGCTAATTTATAATATCTTATAACGCGACTACAATATCTTATAAGACTTGTAAGAAACAGGTTAAGATCACGAATCCTTGTAAGTTGTGTGAAGGGCATCATCCCATTCACCTTTGTCCGTACATGGATGAAGCCACAAAAGTGTTGAAAAACCATATTTTTTCTGCACCCTGCCTTCCGGTTCGTTACAAGAAACTTTCTTCGAGTCGTCCGCTAGTTGATTCAACCATTGGTCAAGAGTCATCCTTCGTCAATCCCATTCCTTCAAAAATTCAAATTCAAGAATCCATTCATGACCAACCATTGGTCGAGGAATCAATCGAATTGATCCCGCCTACAGTTCATCAGGTCTTTTCCGTTGAGAGTGGACCCCATCGCCCTCACGTTCTTCTTGTTTCTTCAGATTCCCCGAACTTGGAGAAAGATTCTCTCGTCCCTATGGTTCAAGATGCTGCTCCTCCTACTCCCATTATGGAAGTCCCAGAGGATGCTCCTCCTGATCCCATGATGGAGGTCCTAGAAGATGCTCCTATTTCTCCCGTAACACCAAGGGAGGACCGTCTCATTTCTATGGTACCCCCTCCAAGTAGTTTGGTCGCTTCCTTTGATTAGAGTGGATTTGCGGGATACTGTCTTCCGTCTTATGTGCCTTTTGAGATCACGGTACAGGCCTTTGATATGGTCGTACCTAGCACAATTATAGATGAAGGCCCATCTGTTAGTGTTATGTCTTCAACTACTTGGAAATATTTTGGTTCTCCACCGCTTGTGCCTATTACTTAGAATCTGTTGGCATTTAACATAAGAACCAGTCAACCGTTAGGGATCCTTCTGAATTTGCCTGTTACTTTGGGAGGGAAAACCGTCTATATAGACATGATGGTTGTTCCAATCCCCTTGGATTTCAATTTACTCTTGGGGCGCGACTATGCTTATGCCATGGGTGCACTTGTCTCTTCCCTCTTTCGTGTGATTTGTTTTCCGCATGAAGTTCAAATCGTGACCATTGATCAGCTTTCATTCTTTGGTCCTAATGTGGCAGCTGGCCCGCCATCGTCTCTTCCAAATATTTATCTACCGGTTGTATCTTCCTCGCTGCAGGTTAATTATGTGGCTACTTGTCCTGTGCCCGCATTCAGTGATAGTGCCATTGTGCGTCGTGTGCTAGGGGCATTGGATTCTGATTTCCAAGATGTTGTTCTCCCATCAGATGAGAAACTCTTGCAAGTCATTGTTGAACCTTTAGTTAAACTGAGAGGGGGGGGTGAATCAGTTTAACACATTCCTGATCTTTTAAAACTTTTCATTAAGATTATTTACACCTTCATTTCATGTCCAATTTAGTGTGTGAGTAACCTTAGAATGTAAGCAGCAAGTATTAATATAATATAGCAGTAGACTTAATATGAGAGCAGCAGATATTAAGCAGATGATACATATCAGATCAATACATAAATAAACACGGAAGACACACGGATATGATGGTGAAACCCACGCAAAGGGAGAAAAATACATCTTATTATTGTTGTGATGTGAGAACTCCAACTCCCTCTCACCATTGTTTTTCGCCGAGGCTGTGCCTACGGAGGCTCCCTGCCTCAGTTGCGGCCCAACTTGCGGAAGTACCAAATCCCTTCAATTTCTGGCAGGCACCAACCTGCGAGAGGCTCCAACCTCTCGATTGGCTACAGCGCGGCTATCAGCGCAACAGTAAAGGGCTCAACTGCTCAATTTATCAAGCGGAATGTTTATTTGATTTACTTCGGATATCGGCTCTGTTACGTAGCTTCTTTTATGCTCTTCTTCTCTTAATCTTCTTTGCTTTATTCTTCTATATTCTGCATTCTCTATATTTTCTCTCTCTCCCTCTCTTGAGCTTATTAAATTGATATTATATATAGAAATTCTCACATGATTGTTTGTATTTCACAAGGAATTTGGAGTGAACAGTCATGACTCTTTGGCTTCTGTCTTCTTATTCCTTTTTCCAACTCATTTTTAGAATTACTACAATATGTACAAATTTCCATGCTATAGTGGGATTTTTTCTTTTCCTTAGGATACTTGCCTTTGCATCACAAACAATATAAAAAATTTACATTTACATTTTTCAATTATACATCTTAATTACACTCAGCTTCTTTTCTGGATTTTGGCTTTACTGGATTTGTCTTTTCCTGCTGCTGATAAGAACCTGTTCTGCATACACTTTGTTCACTGTCATTTGCATATTCCCTGTTTTTTGTGCTTATTCACCTGTCCAACTCATTCCTGTACATATTCCTGTTCACCGAAATTTCATCTCTGCAAGCTCTCCTCTTCTTTTTCCTTTTCCATAATTGCATCCAAGATTCATGCCCAATCATTTCCCAAGTCCGGGCAATTTCACAATCTCTTATTCCACGCTGGAAAATTCAAACAATAAAGCTGGACTATTTTAATATCTCAATTTAGAGAATTGAAATATTAATTCAATACTCCTCTGTAGTTATAACCGACAATCCATTATGGATACATATGTGCCGATTCTGCATTCACAACCATTCTACGCAACATATTCATTGACCTTCGACGTATTAAAACATATTCCATGTTGCGCCACTTCACATATATAGTCATTATACATAATATATTACGCCTTCAATGATAATTGGCAATCTTTTATTTATTTGAAACCTTAGTCAGACTCTTTTAATATATTCCACCGTATGTTAATAACTTGGCAAACCTTATTAATATAACCAAAATTCATTGCATATATCTATCCTCGTCCTTTAACTACGCGCCTTTATTAAATTGAAACCTTATGACCATATAATAAACCTTAGTACATGTTTGATTGGGCCCCACACATACAATCAATAACCAACCAAACGCGTGCACCCGTACCTGGCTATCTTTTGGGCTCTTTCATTAAACTTCGTGCATCTTCCCCAAGCGACCACCGTCCGATGTCCCTTCTCCAGATCAACGGTGCGTGTCAATTTCGCTCGGCATCCAACGTCGGTTTTTAACGCGCGAAGGCGCGGTTTAAAGGGCGGTTTTGAAATGGGTCCCTTGCCACGTGTCGATTCCTGTATGGAATCGCTCCAATTCAAAAAATACCACCTGCTCCGGAAAAGCGGTGCGAAATGGCAGGGTGGTTTTCGGCAATCCGCGTTCACTGTTCATTTGGTCGTGGTTCCGTTCTCTACTCCAGGTTCCGGTCCAACACTTTTACTCCGAGTTCCGGTCTTTTATAAGTGGCCCTACGATATGTGTCACACACAACTCTATTTCTCTGTGCTCCCAAGGTTCTGTCACCTCGAATCATCAACCTCCAGTTTGGCTCTCACCACCGTGGTTGATCTAGGAATGGGATTCATTTCTGGCCTTTTTGTGCTTCGATAATCACCATAAACACGTTAACCCTGGACGTGAACTCAACTTCTCACTACGTCTGAGCAGGGAACTCCTCCAATTTTCAATGGACCTCCATAATCCCTCACGAGGATTCATACCAACATTCGAACAAAATTCTGATATGGTCAGTCTTTCCTCGCATGACCATTAAATATTCACTAGATATAAAAAAGCGTATGCTGTGGCGCCAAGGTAAATATAGTTTCACAGTCTTATCCCTCTAATTGCTTCTACAGGTATGGCTAGGCATACTAAATAATTTCACTGACATCAATTTATTTCAATCCCATGTAGAATAACTATCAACTTGGTTATACAGAAATCTGCTACCATTCATCCAGAACTCATATGTTCCTGAAGCTCCTCTAAAACTGCCTCTTCTTCATGTCTCATGCCTTGTGAATAGTTTAGGTGCTGCTCATGTCTTTACCTTTGCCATCAATGACAACATTTCCAACAGTCTCCCCCTTTGGCATTGATGGAAACACCCCCACCAATAATCCTATGCTTCTTCTGCTTTCCTTTTAGAAGTCCCTTTTTGCTTTTCCTCCCCCTTTGACATCAATGGAAAAGGGTTGCTCATTCCCTAGTTTGCTTTCTGCATTTCCTCTCTCTGAGTTATGTTTATGCCCTCTTCTACTAACTTTCTACCATGCTGCTCCAGACTGATATATAAGACTTGTTGAGAGAACACTTTGAAGATTATCGATCTTGAATATACACTTGGTGTTATTTTGCCTTAATCCTTTGATCCTGAGGACCTGTATTATACTTTCCCTGTTGGCTGATCTCCCCCTGGATTGATATTTTCGTTTTTTTCTCCCCCTGAACCCGTGCTTTCTCTTTATCTCATAGAGTAGCATCAACAGATACTACCCCTAGTCTATCTCTTAAATATTCAAATGGTTCTCTTGCAAGTGGTTTGGTAAATATATCTGTTGTCTGTTCTTTTGTTGATACATAATCCAGTTTTACTGTTTTCTGAGCTACTTGTTCTCGGAGAAAATGATACTTGATTGGAATATGTTTGGTTTTTGAATGAAGTACATGATTTTTAGATATACTTATAGCACTTGTATTATCACATTTGATTGAGATAGGTTCATCAATGCTTACCTTCATGTCTTGAAGAGTTTGCTTCATCCACATGACTTGTGTACAACATGCTGCTGCTGCTATATATTCTGCTTCAGCTGTAGATAGAGAGATGGATGTTTGTTTCTTGCTTAGCCATGCCACCAGACTTTCTCCTAGATAGAATGCACCTCCACTTGTACTCTTCCTGTCATCCACACAGCTGGCCCAATCTGCATCTGTGTATGTTGATAAAGTGAAGTTTTTGCTTTTAGGATACCAAAGTCCATACTGTGTTGTTCCTTGTAGATATCTGAATATTATTTTGACTGCAAGAAGGTGATTTTGTTTAGGTGCTGCTTGATATCTAGCCACTAGTCCTACTGCTAGCATGATGTCTGGTCTTGATGCAGTCAGATACAATAGACTTCCAATCATGGATCTGTAGAGATTTTGATCTATATCAGTGGACCCATCATTAGTACATAGCTTGCAACCTGTGGTCATGGGAGTTGACACAGGTTTGCAGTCCTCCATTTTGAACTTTTTCAGCATTTCCTTTAAGTATTTTTCTTGTGAGATGAATTTACCTGTGTTCTTTTGCTGAATTTGCAGTCCCAAGTAGAAAATGAGTTCTCCAATCATGGACATTTCAAACTCTGTTTTCATCTCATCAGCAAACCCTCTTGCTAGTTCTTCTCTGTTGCTTCCAAACATGATGTCATCAACATATACTACAACAATCAGGAGTTCATTTTCATGGGCTTTTATGTATAGATTGTTGTCTACTCCACCTCTCTTAAAGCCTTTTTTTTGCAAATATTTATCCAGTCTTGAGTACCAAGCACGAGGAGCCTGTTTCAGTCCATATAGGGCCTTCTTCAGTCTGCACACATAGTCTTCTTTGTCTGTCAATGAGAAGCCTTTTGGTTGTTCCATGTAGACTTCTTCTTCTAAGTCTCCATTCAGAAATGTAGATTTTACATCCATTTGATATACTTTGAAGTTTTGATAGCATGCAAATGCCAGAAACATTCTGATAGCTTCCATTCTGGTTACAGGGGAAAAAGTTTCATCGTAATCAAGTCCTTCAATTTGTGAGTATCCTTTGCAGACAAGTCTGGCTTTATTCCCGATTACTTGTCCTTTCTCATTCATTTTATTTTTGAATACCCATTTTGAGCCTATGACATTCTTCTCAGCAGGTCTAGGAACTAGTTCCCAGGTATTGTTCTTCTCAATTTGGTCCATTTCTTCATTCATTGCATTCACCCAAGACTTGTCCTTGCTCGCTTCTTCAAATTTCTTTGGCTCTATTTGTGACAACATGGCTATGTATACCTCTTCTGTCTGTTCAGTTAGCTGCCTTCTTGTCTGCACTCCTACACTCTTGTCTCCAATGATTTGATCTTCTGGATGGTTCTTTTGAGTGTATCTCGAGGGGGTTTTCGATTTTAGTTCAGTATCTTCTGATGTCTTGCTTGTTTCATCGTCATCTTGGTCCTCTTCTTCATGATTTTCTGAATAACTACTGCAGTCTATATCTCTTGTCTTGTTTGGGAGTTCTTCATCAAATCTTACATCAATACTTTCTACAATTTTTCGAAGAGTCTTGTTGTAGCATCTATATCCTTTACTCTTGGATGCATATCCTAAGAATATTCCTTCATCTACTCTTGCATCAAACTTCCCCAGATTTTCATTATTATTTTTTATGTAGCACTTGCTGCCAAAAATTCGAAAGTGCTTGATTGATGCTGGTTTACCATGCCATAGTTCATAAGGAGTCTTATCACTATTAGGTCTTAAATGAGCTTTGTTTAGAATATGTACTGTTGTGTGTACAGCTTATGCCCAAAAGTTTTGAGTAATGTTACTCTCTTGCATCATAGCTCTAGCCATTTGTTGTACAGACCTGTTTTGTCTCTCTGCTACTCCATTCTGTTGAGTTGTCCCTGCAATGGTAAATTGTTGCTTTATTCCATGTTCATTACATAGGTCTGCAAAGTCATAATCTGTGAATTCTCATCCTCTATCTGATCTGATACATTTTAGCTTGCATCCAGTTTGATTTTCTGCTAATGCTTTGAATGTCTTAAACTTTTCCAGTGCTTCTGATTTGTTCTTGAGAAAAGCAACCCATGTCATTCTGGAGAAATCATCTATTATCAGCATGAAGTAGGATTCTCCACTTGGTGTCTTAGTTATAGCAGGTCCACACAGGTCCATGTGCACAAGCTGGAGTGGTCTTCTTGTTGATAGCTCATCTTTGGATCTAAAGGATGTGCGAGTCTGTTTCCCCAATTGACAAGATTTGCATATGGTATTTGAAGGCCTTTTTATTTCTGGCATATCTCTGACAACTTTCTTCTTGCTCAGTCTGATGATATGGTCGAAGCTGAGATGTCCCAATCTCCTATGCCATAACCATGACTCCTTAAGTTTGCTAAGATGGCAGGCTTCATCCTCCTCTTTTACTATGTAAACATTACTCTCTGTTCGAACACCTTTGAGCAGAGTCTTTCCTGTTGTGCTTGATCCGACTTCACAATCTTGTGCTCTAAAGAGAACTTCACAGCCTTTGTCACACATCTGACTGACACTCAGTAAATTTTCTTTCAGCCCATCTACAAATAGTACATCTTGGGCCTTTCCTCTGCCATTATCTATGCTGACTGAACCCTTTCCTTTGATCTTTCCTGACTTATCATTGCCAAAAGTAACATTACCAGATTTCTTTTCATCAAGAGTAATAAACTTACTTTTGTCTCTTGTCATGTGTTTAGAGCAGCCACTGTCCAGGTACCATTGTCTTTTCAGGTCTTGAGCATTTAGAGCCAAGTCACATTTATTCTCCTTCTTTATCCACGGGAAGCACCCTTTTGTTTGGTCTCTTTTGTGAGATGATGGGCTACATCTTCTGAGAGGACACTTGGAAGAAGTATGTCCAACTTGATTGCATACACAGCATTTGATCATAATTTTTGCTGGGTTGTGAGTATGAACAAAATTTCTTTGATTCATAAACCTCCTTGAAGTGTTGAAAATCAATCTTTGTCCATACTTTCTACACTCAATGATTTTATGGCCAAATTCTTTACAATAAAAACAGTAACCATAGAAACAACTTGCATACCTAATGTGAGTTAGTCTTCTCCAGTTGTTTATTTGAGACAGTCTCTTTACTGTTTGCATCTTTAGCTGGTTTGAATTTCTCCTCCTTGCATGACAATATGCAGCAATGTGTCCCAGCTTGTGGCAGACATAACAGGTGGCATTCTTCATAGGAGGCAAGAATCTCCTTTGATGGTTTCCAAATTTGATATAATCAGGAGTATATGATCCTTTCTCTGTTGTCTCAGTATTTGTTGCAATCTTTGTTATTAGAGGTTTCTTCTGGTCTCTGTCTTTCTCATTACATGTTTCTTTCCTTGTAGGAATTATTTGAGCTGCTTCATCAGCCTTCTTTGCTTTCACAAAAATTATATTTTTGTTTTCCTTTTCTTTGCCTTTACTTGATTCTCCTTCATAGCCTATCCCAGTTTTTATTAGAGGATATCTTTGAGCATCCAAGATTTCATTCAACTTACCAGAGCTTGTCATTTGAGAAGGGTATATAGACACTTTCTGTTGGGCACTTTCTAATTTCTTCCTCAGACATACAATTTCTTCTTCCAGCTTCTCTTGTTCTCGAGTTTTATCCTTGATTTGTTGAAGTAACATATCTTCAATCTTCTTGGCTTCTTCAAGCTTTACCTTCAGCTGCATGAGGACTTCTGAATTTTGTTCTTCTTTCACACATTTGAGGAGAATCTCTTTTTGTTTTCTACATTTTAGTTTGAGTCTGTCAATCTCCTCCAGAGCACTTCTTAGCTCCCCCTCAAGGTTGACTTCCCCTTCTTCTTCTTCTTCTAGCAAGAGTCCTTCAAGATATTCTATGGCCATCAGTAAAAATTCAGAGGTTCCCTCTTCTTCTGAGGATTCATCTGAGTCTTCAGATGTACTGCTGTCTTGTTGAGCATAGAAGGATTTTCTGCTGAATTTCTTTCCTTTCTGCCAGTTCTTTGATGTGTTTTTCTCTGATTCTTGAGATTTATTTCTTACTTTCTTGTGAGGACACTTAGCCGCATAATGTCCAACTCTTCCACAGTTAAAGCATTTGAAGGGAAGTTTACCTTTGTATGTACCTGAGCCTCTATCCAGTTTCTTGACAAATTTAGCCTCTTCTTCATCAGAGCAAGAGCATATGTCTTCCTTTTCTTCTTTCTTCTTTTCTGTTTTAAAAGTTGCCTCCCTCGTACTTGGTTTCTTCTGTGGAAGCCTCATCTCATATGCTGATAGATTTCCAAGTAGTTGGTTCATGGTCAAGGTCTCCCAATCGGTTGTTTCTTCTATAGCAGACACCTTGGGATTAAATCTGGATGGGAGAGATCTTAGAATATTTTGAACAATTATACTTTTTGGCATGGTTTCTCCAAGAGCTTTCATATTATTAACAATTTCTGAAACTTTTAAGAAGAAGCTGCCAACATCTTCATCATCATTCATTTTTAAATTTTCAAGCTGGGCTCTATATACTTGAAGTTTGGCAGTCTTTACCTTTTTATTTCCCTCGTGGATATTCTCTAGAGTATCCCACATATCTTTGGCAGTCTTACTGTGCATTACTTTGATAAACTCAGCTTTACATAGTCCATTTAAGATTGCATTCATTGCTTTTGCATTAGCTACAAAGTTTTGTTTACCTTCTTTCTCTGAATCAATTGACTTTGTGGAGTATCCAAATTCCACAGCATCCCAAACTTCTAATCCTAAAGACATTATGTATGCTCTCATCCTGATTTTCCAGAAGGCATAATTAGCACCAATGAAGAAAGGTGCTTTATTGGTTGAGCTTCCTTCTTGACTAGCCATCTAGGGGACTGAGGATCTCCTTTCAGTTGTTAGACTGATACACAAGGAACTTGGCTCTGATACCAATTGTTGAACCTTTAGTTAAACTGAGAGGGGGGGGGGTGAATCAGTTTAACACATTCCTAATCTTTTAAAACTTTTCATTAAGATTATTTACACCTTCATTTCATGTCCAATTTAGTGTGTGAGTAACCTTGGAATGTAAGCAGCAAGTATTAATATAATATAGCAGTAGACTTAATATGAGAGCAGCAGATATTAAGCAGATGATACATATCAGATCAATACATAAATATCAAGCACAGAGACACCAGATATAAGTGGAAACCCATAAAGGGAGAAAACCACATCTTATTATTGTTGTGATGCAAAGGCAAGCTCCAACTCCCTCTCACCACTGTTTTTCTGCAGGCACCAACCTACAGGAGGCTCCTACCTCAATTCTGCAAGCTACAACTTGCAAGGAAGCATCAACTCCCTTCAATTTTCTGCAGGCACCAACCTACAGGAGGCTCCAACCTCAGTCAGCTACAACTGACAGCTATCAAGCTGCAACTTGATAGGGAAGCTCCAACTTCCTCAATTTATCAAATTGAATGTTTGCTGATTTACTTCAGATATCAGCTCTGTTCTGTAGCTTCTCTTTTCTGCTCTTCTTCTCTTAATCTTCTCTGCCTTATTCTTCTATATTCTGCATTCTCTATATTTTCTCTCTCTCTCTCTCTTGAGCTTATCAAAATTGGTATTATATATAGAAATTCTCACATGACTGTTTGTATTTCACAAGGAATTTGAAGTGAACAGTCATGACTCTTTGGCTTTTGTCTTCTTAATCCTTTTTCCAACTCATTTTAGAATTACTACAATATACACAAATTTCCATGCTACAGTGGGATTTTGTCTTTTCCTTAAGATACTTGCCTTTGCATCACAAACAATATAATAAATTTACATTTACATTTTTCAATTATACATCTCAATTCCACTCAGCGTCTTTTCTGGATTTTGGCTTTACTGGATTTGTCTCTTCCTGCTGCTGATAAGAACCTGTTCTGCATACACTTTGTTCACTGTCATCTGCATATTCCCTATTTTCTGTGCTTATTCACCTGTCCAACTCATTCCTGTACATATTCCTGTTCACTGAACTTTCATCTCTACAGGCTCTCCTCTTCTTTTTCATTTTCCATAATTGCATCCAAGTTTCATGCCCAATCATTTCCCAAGTCCGGGCAATTTCACAATATCTTATTCCCCGCTGGCAAATTCAAACAATAAGGCTGGACTATTTTAATATCTCAATTCAGAGAATTGATATGTTAATTCAATACTCCTCTGTAGTTATAACCGACAGTCCATTATGGATACATATGCGCCAATTCTACATTCACAACCATTCTACGCAACATATTCATTGACCTTCGGCGTATTAAAACATATTCCATGTTGTGCCACTTCACATATACAGTCATTATACATAATATATTACGCCTTTAACGATAATTGGAAATCTTTTATTTATTGGAAACCTTAGTCAGACTCTTTTAATATATTCCACCGTATGTTAATAACTCGGCAAACCTTATTAATATAACCAAAATTCATTGCATATATCTATCCTCGTCCTTTAACTACGCGCCTTTATTAAATTGAAACCTTATGACCATATAATAAACCTTAGTACATGTTTGATTGGGCCCCACACATACAATCAATAACCAACCAAACGCGCGCACCCGTACCTGGCTATCTTCCGGGCTCTTTCATTAAACTTTGCGCATCTTCCCCAAGCGACCACCGTTCGATGTCCCTTCTCCAGATCAACGGCACGTGTCAATTTCGCTCAGCATCCAACGTCGGTTTTTAACGTGCGAAGGCGCGGTTTAAAGGGCGGTTTTGAAACGGGTCCCTTGCCACATGTCGATTCCTGTATGGAATCGCTCCAATTCAGAAAATACCACCTGCTCCGGAAAAGCGGTGCGAAACGACAGGGTGGTTTTCAGAAATCCGCGTTCACTGTTCATTTGGTTGTGGTTCCGTTCTCTACTCCAGGTTCCGGTCCAACACTTTTACTCTCGGTTCCGGTCTTTTATAAGTGGCCCTACGATATGTATCACACACAGCTCTATTTCTCTATGCTCCCAAGGTTCTGTCACCCCGAATCATCAGCCTCCAGTTCGGCTCTCACCACCATGGTTGATCTAGGAATGGGATTCCTTTCCGGCCTTTCTGCGCTTCGATAATCACCATAAACACGTTAACCTTGGACGTGAACTCAACTTCTCACTACGTCTAAGTAGGGAACTCCTCCAATTTTCAACGGACCTCCATAATCCCTCACGAGGATTCATACCAACATTCGAACAGAATTCTGATATGGTCGGTCTTTCCTCGCATGACCATTAAATATTCACTAGATATAAAAAAGCGTGTGTTGTGGCACCAAGGTAAATATAGTTTCACAGTCTTATCCCTCTAATTGCTTCTATAGGTATGGCTAGGCATACTAAATAATTTCACTGACATCAATTTATTTCAATCCCATGTAGAATCACTATCAACTTGGTTGTACAGAAATCTGCTACCATTCATCCAGAACTCATATGTTCTTGAAGCTCCTCTAAAACTGCCTCTTCTTCATGTCTCATGCCTTGTGAATAGTTTAGGTGATGCTCCTGTCTTTACCTTTGCCATCAATGACAACATTTCCAACAGTCATGACCTCTTATTTGTCATGATGAAAGGTCGTTGAAGCGCGGTTCGTTTTCTTGTGCCAAGCTCCTTAAAAAATGAAACAAGGTCTTTCAGAGCATGGATTGTTTTCTTGTGTCAAGCTCCTTAAAAAATGAAACAAGCGCTTTGGCGCATAGTTCCTTTTCTTGTGTCAAGCTCCTTAAAAAATGAAACAAGCTCATATGATGATAGTTTGTCTTCTATGTCAACCTCGTTAAAAAATGAATTAGCTCACGAGGATAGTTCTTTTAATGTGTCAACCTCGTTAAAACAATGAAACATATTCCTGTTCAATTCGAGTCTTTGATACAATCTCGTAAAATCCCAGTGGAGTCTTTCTCTTGACCTCGTAATTTGAACCTTCACTCCATCTACCTTTCATATGGACTGAAGCTTGGGGGGCATGTACCTCGAATTGAGTCACCATGCTGGGGGCATGCCCATTTTTCCCTTTTTTTCAAGCATAGTTTATCTTTGTTTCAAGCTTGTGTAAAAATGAAACCAATCCCAAGCATAGTTTATCTTTGTTTCAAGATTGTGTAAAAATGAAACCAATTTCAAGCAGATTTTCTTGATTTCAAGCTTCTGTAAAATGAAACCATTCTTATTTTACCTCTCGTGATTTCCATTTTATCAGCTTGTTTTTTTTCAGATGAACCTTGGTTTTCTCATTCCATCGTCACCGCATTCTTGGACGATCATACGCCTTCACTTGATTGTTCTACTTGTTCCTGAGTAATCGCTACAATGAGTGGTCTTGTTAGCTAGCCTCTTGACCTTTAATTGTTCTGAGTAGTTCCGCCATCACCGGAACCAGTTCCTACCCTTTATACCACTCATTCCTCCAAGAGGAGTCATATTTCAACTCTTTTCTGACTCTCTAAAATTCAAAAGATTACCGAGATTCTTATCATTTTGAACTCGTTAAATGGCTGTGAAATGATATCCACCCAATATACGTTTACCCCTTTTTCAAGCTGGGATGGATTATTTACGAAAAAGGAATACCTTAGCCTATCGCGACTAAGAGGTTCTTTTAGATATTGTTTTCTACCTTTTCAGGTCTGAGAGACTATTTACAAAAAGGGCCATGCTGGAGTTTTCTTTTCCACTCCTTTTCAAACTCTCTAAACATGAAAAGATGCCAAGTTCTCCCTTTGTCAGAATAGTTAAACCCTGATGACATCGGACTTCGTCACCATGACGTTACTCGAATTCCTCCTTCTAGGGATCGTAAAATGTACTAGGTTGGATTTGTCCAAAGGACAAACTTACATTACAAGCATATGCTATCCCCTTCAACCTTGTTTTAAAAAATAATTGGGGTACTTGCCAGAAATGGTGGGGGAAAATGGAACCAGTTTTAGTTATGTTGGCAGTATATCGCTCTTGAACATGGCACTTGTCTTCATTCGTGTTGGGTTGGGGACATCTCATTTCGTCATTTTTTCCTCCATGGGTTTGGGTAATCTCTTTTGACCTCTCATTTTCTCTTTTCCACGTCATCATGACCTCAGATCTCTTGATGTCGAATACTACCAAATCCAGTGTCGTGTCGTTCATATATTCAAGAAAAGTTTGCCTCTGCATTTTTCAACCTCCCTTTGATTCTTTGTTGGTCTCGATTCACTATCATCATGTTCCTCTGTCTCGTGTCAATGATGTGGGAAACATTATGGCCCTCCTTCGACTAGGTCACTTCCTGTCGATTTCAGCTCATTATCCAGGAATCTGATCTAGAGACTCCTTTCCGGTACCTTGGAGCCTGCATGCCTCAATGTCAGGTTCTTCGCATTCGACGCAAGGTCCACATCATTGGCCTTCGATCGAGTGATTCTGTGGGTGTTCGACGTCAGATGACCGTTCACATTTCGTGGATTGTACCTCTCGTACCTTGAGGGCTATTGTCATTATTGGTGGTTTCTCCCGCGTCTGTTAACAACTTTCATCATTGGCTGGTAATGAGACGATTTTCTTGCATGTTTGACTTCAGCTCATATATTCGCATGCTTGAATTTGTACTTGTTCGAGTCGAGATGGAGCGCAAGACACTGGGTTTTGTCTAATAAAATCCAGGCTGTGGGTTCTTGTGGATTATCATGACTTATTGCATGAATCTTTTGATTGGATGGTTGCGACCATACCTAAGTCTATTTGTTGATCCTTACTGCTGGATGGCAGCGTCCATACCCTGAATCTCAGTTTTTATGTACTCTATTATGGATGGCTACGCCCATACTACATGTTCATGTATCAGAGATATCAGTTGTATTTGTAATTGCAGGTTTTCTGACAACGGTGTTTAGTTCAAACACGTTATAGTAAATCATTTTGTCCCTCCCTCTCCCTCGGACCTCATGCTTTAGGGGGCATATATTACACAACATTTTGTCACTGTCCCTACAATCCCCATCTCGCACATTGGAGGGTCATTTTTATGACTTATAAGAAGTGGCATGCTTTGCAAAGACCATCATTGCATTCCTTTACATGAGAGAAATATTCCTTCTATTGACAATTCCCTAAGTAGAGCTTCAGAAACCCCTGTTTTTGCCTTGGTGAAAGTAGCTAGTTCTACCCTCGCGCCAATCAGGAAGATTAACACTGGGCCCCACACCAGTTGGCGCTTTATCCCAGTTAGCCACCCACGTCGAGCTGTTTATGGAATGTTTTTTAAAAATAGAGGCGGAGATTCCACTCTAACAACTTTGAGGATGAGTCATTGGGAGTGGTTGGACTGAATAACCATGTACTCCCTTCTTTAGTTTATAGTTTCCACCTCTTGTGGGAACCTCCTAAATGATATGCCTCCCTTCCACCTTTGTAGGGATCCTAACATCCTCCTTTTCCTCTATAAAAAGAAGTTATCTCTCCTTGCATAAGCTAACTGAACATGGAGAACTAAGTATACTATAGTTGAATTGTTGAAGAGATAGAACAAGAAGGAACTTCTTTGAGAGAGCTTAAGTCCATTCCCTCATCCCGTCCGAATCCCTTGACGATTATCTGAGATGCGCTTTGGCTAAACCCCGCTGGAGGAGACTACAACGTCAAAGCTTTGGTTGTAACTCTTCCTTCTATCAATATATATACGTGACTATTGTTTGGTTCCCATTTTGTGTTATGTCATTTGTTTAATGCAATATGCTTCACCCTCTTTGACTAAATGATAGGCCTACCTTCCACCTTTGTAGGGATCCTAACATCCTCCCTTTCCTCTATAAAAAGAAGTTATCTCTCCTTGCATAAGCTAGTTGAACATGGAGAACTGAGTATACTATAGTCGAATTGTTGAAGAGATAGAACAAGAAGGAACTTCGTTGAGAGAGCTTAAGTCCATTCCTCATCCCGTCTGAATCTCCTGACGAGTATCTGAGACACGCTTTGGCTAAACCTTGCTGGAGGAGACTGCAACGTCAAAGCTTTGGTTGTAACTCTTCCTTCTATCAATATATATACGTGACTATTGTTTGGATCCCATTTTGTGTTATGTCATTTGTTTAATGCAATATGCTTAGCCCTCTTTGATTGGCCCGGTAGTTATGAATGAATTTATTATGTCGTATGTTGTTCTTGTTTGTTGTTATATGTGCAGGTATCCGAGCATGACTGCATAAGGATTGTGACTTGCCGAGGCCAGGAACGATAGTATTGGACTCCAGGTAGGTCGATCTACCATGTCCTCTTTTCATTCAGTAATTAGGAACCTACACTCTAGCATGTCTCTTTGTTTCTAGACCCACTCTAGGGCTAGAGGGATCGTCTCTGTCCGCAGAGAGGATTTACCTGCTTAACACCATGGTTTGTTCCTGTGCATATTTTTTTATGAACTCCTTAGTGATACTTTCATTGCGCCGATTAAATTTTTGTAGGAAGCCTATCAGTCCAGCCTGATATAGTTTTTCTATAGTCTCCTTTTCCCAATTCTCTATCTGGAATTTATTTGGTCTATTCTAATGGCCATGTGTTCTGTAAAGCAATTTGTATACCCTTGCACTGTCAACATTCTCATCATAAATAAAAAATCATGCACACATATATATCTCTGTCGATTTATTCATGCATTTTATTCATGACAATTATGCTTACCTCTTCTCTGATGCTCCTCAAAATAAATTAAATTAATCTTCTTCAACCTCTGTTCTACTGCAAGAATGAGCCCACTGCTTTCAAAAACTGATAAAAACAAATTTTATTTATGTATAAAGAACATAAAAACATTGTTAAAATGTTTGTATTGCTCTATTTCCCATTTTCTAATCTCTGTTTTATCAAATAAAATAAAATAAATAAATATCCTATGTTTTTGGTGTAGAAATGAATTCTCTGCCTCTAAAACGAAATTCACTGTGTAATAATCATCAAAAATCATCCTATAGTGTCCTTCTGCTCACAAATTCATACTTGATCCCTCTTTTACAGAGATAAATTATCATTGTGCATTTGAAATTGAAACAAATTTGGCTCATTGTTTGTATTAAACAACAACAAATAGCTCACTGTGTTTTTCAAAAATCACACACTGTGTAAAACTTTGTTTTTTTATGTGACAATTTCGTGGCTATGTGTGGAGGATTTAGATTTTGTTTTACCTGTTCTGGAACAATCCCAAATATTTCTCTGAGTTCAACCTCGTGCTCCTGCATTTACACAATACTACTTCTGTTAAAAATCCTCTTTGACATCTGAAGATCCACGTGTTTCATAGGTGGCAGAGTCGGGCTTAATGGTGGTAAAGACCCAAACTTATAAATGGAGTTTTGACTCATTGTTCAACAACATAATCCTGGGCTTCACTATCCCTAAAATCCGTTCAACAATGAAGAAAATCCGAAGTTGATCCTTACCTATTCTCTTCACGAAATTTCTGCAGTTTGTTGGAGCGTTCAATCAACTCGGTGAACAGAGAACTCGGCCTTCAATATTCATTAAAATCAATGCACATCATTCTTATTTCTCCACACTTCTTTGCTATTTCTTATGTTGTTCTCTCTCGGCTCAAGTTTCTCTGTCTTTTCCATAGCCTCTTCTCTATGTTTTCTCAATGATTTCCATCTTTCACGAGGTGTTTAAACGCGTGCATGTAGTTGCACAACGTCATCCTCTTCTCTCTGAGCCTGATTATGGCCATGATGGTGAAATAAAATGCAAACACGGAGCTCTATTTGTTTTAATGGCGAAGGCTTATAGTACTTTTCACAGGGTTTGAATTGTGCCACTACACAGTGTTTTTGAAATATGTTGATTGTTTCATATGCCGACCTCCTGACTCACATACCACTGTGGCTATGTTCATCTATCTTGTACAATGTCCTTTCTCCACGGTGTCTATACACGTCTTGTCACCACATCCCACGTTCTTTTTCATTTCGTTTTTCATTCATAGCCACCCTCATTACATTGCATGCCCATACCTTAGTTTGTATGCATCATACTTTCATGTCCTTAGTTGCATTGAATTTGCATTTTCTCACTTAGCTTTTTTCATACTTGCATATTGTGCTTCATACCTTAGGTTTTTATATGACATATTTGCATATTGCGCTCGTTCCATACCTTAGGTTTTGTTATTTTTATGCACTTTTATTAATTTAATTTTTAAAATGACCATAAGATAGGTCCTTTTTAAAATTAAAATATTCCTTTATGACACTAACCTTGTGTGGTTTTTGTAGGTCATTCAAAATTTCTTAAGGGGAAGAATATCAAGTCCTTTATTTTTTTATCAAAATGCTTATAAAATGTTTGGGATTAATGTAATGGTATATGGAATGATGAATAGGAATGGGGTTAATGTAGGAAAGGATAATGAATAGGAACATGATTATAATGAATATGATTATGATGGGTAGGATAATGAAGATAATGTTTTGTTTTATGTGGAATGTAGGTAGGATATAGGTAAAATGTAATGTGGTAAGTATAATGGAACACATATCAAGCTAAATTAGTTTTAACAATTTCTAGAAATTTTTTAAAAAATCGAGATTTTAAGAGCAAAATTTCTTTCACTTACTGTACTTGTACTCCCTAAAATAGCTTGATGTCAATACTATTTGATGATGTCCTTTGATCAAAATACTGGTTGATGGTTGACGATGTCCTCATTATCATAATGATGGTTCTTCCAATATAAATTCTGATGAAATGTAGAGACTTATTTTTTATTTCATGTTTTCGCATCTGATATTGATTCAGGATCCTTGAATGTTGATGTTGTTCAGGTCCCTTATGCAATTTGTAAATGATGTTTCAGGTCCCTTCTGACATGTACTTCAGGCTTGAATGTTGATGTTGTTCAGGTCCCTTCTGCAGTGATATTATAAATAATGTTTCAGGTCCCTTCTATCATGTAATTTTCAACAATGTTTCAGGTTGCTTCTATCATGTAATTCAGGTCCCTTCTGCATAATGTTTTCAATGATGTCACAGGTCCCTTCTGACATGTAATTCAGGTCCCTTCTGCAATACAACTGCTCAAACTATTTGCATAGTTTTCTTATGAACTTCTCCCTTGCTTATGTTAAGACTTGTCCTCAAGTCTTGCATTTTGTTGGAGGATTAATTCTGCAAAATCAAACTGAAGTAAAAACAAAACAAAATAGAGAATTAATATTGGCCAAAAAAGTTGGTTTTCCGATATGAATTCGAGTTTGTATTTTTCCAGTCTCCTGGATTTTCACAACCAAACTCCTTTATTATTATTATGATTATTTTATTATTATTATTATTATTATTATTATTTTCTTGGAAGTAAGGAAGGCATATCACGATGTTGTTCCATTATTTCCATATCAGTTTCTGTTGAAATTCTTTTCAGAAAAATCCTCTTTATTGACAGGCTTATTGTAGACTTTAAGCTATGTACGTTAACTAAAAATGAAATTGATGCTTCACCGATTGTTTTTATTTTGACTGCTCCATTGTTAAAAATCTCTTCTATCTCATATGGCCCAAGCCAATGAGTTGTAACCTTTTCTTTTAAATCCTTAAACTTGGATTCAAACAATAGTGTCTAGTCTCCTTTATGAAAAACTTTATTTTTAATGAATCTATCATGCCATTTTATTCTCTTCTCTTGCATTAGTGATGTATGCTCTACTGCTTGTTGTATTATTTCATCCAGTTCATTTAATTGCATCACTCGTTGTTGTTGTGCTTCAGATAGTTCCATTCCTAATTCTGCTGCAACTTTCTATGTATGTATTTGAAATCCAATGGGTAACATGAATTCCTTAACATATACCAACTTATATGGACTGAATCCAATTGTGTTCTTCCATGTGATCCTGTATGCCCATAGTGCATCTCTTAAATTTTCTGACCAGTCCTTTCTATTCATCTACACAATTTTTGTTATGATATTCTCCAAAACTTTGTTAGTGGACTCCACTTGTCCATTTGCTTAGGGATGGTACGGAGTAGATTTTTTGTATTTGATTTTAAACTTTTCTGTAAGATCCCTTACAAGTTTGGAGGTGAATTGTGCTCCCTATTCTGTAACAATTTGTCTCGGAACTCCAAACCTTACAAATATTTCTTCAAATAGAAAAGAAACCATTTTTTCTTCTGTTGCTCTTGCCACTTCCTTTGCCTCCACCCACTTAATAACATAATCTGTACATACTAGAATGTACTTCTTTCCGTTTGAAGGTGGGTTTATTGGTCCCACAAATTCTAGAGCCCATTTCTCAAATGAATTTATGAGTACTTGTGGCTTTAATGGAATTTCATCTAATATCACATGTCTTCCAGTTCTTTGGCAGCTATCACATCTCTTAACATAGGCTTTGGAATCCTTTAAGATTGTTGGCCAGTAGTAGCCAAGTTTTAGCACCTTGTATGTTGTCCTCTTGTCTGCAAAATGACCACCACATGGCTCGTCATGACATGCTTTCAAAATATCTAGAATCTCGTCTTCTCTAACACATTTTCCTATTAATAGATCAAAACTAGTATAAAAGAGGTCACCATTGACCCAACTGTATCTAGCACTTTCTCTAATTATCTTTCTTTTATGTTTATTTGTGTAATGGTCGGATGGTAGTATTCCAGATGATAAAAATTTGGCTACATTTGCAAACCATGGAGTTATAACGTTATAGCAAATAAATGTTCATCCCGAAAATTATCTAAAACGGGATTTGGATCACCAGGTGAATGAAGCCTTGATAGAAATTTTGCTACTTGATTATCCTTACCTGGTCGATCTTGTACAGTGATGTTAAATTCTTGCATCAATAACAACCATTTAGTAATTCTACCATTTATAATTGCTTTGTTCATTAAGTATCTTATGGTTGAATGATCTGTGTGAATGAATACTTGATAACATGTTATGTAATGCCTAAACTTATTAACTACATGTACTACAGCTAACATTTCTTTTTCCGTAACTATATAGTTCAATTCTTTCGGTGTTAATTTTTTGCTTATGAAGTATATGGAATAATTAAACTGGTTCTCTTTCTGTCCAAGTGATTCTCCTATAGTTGTGTCAGATGCATCAGTAGATATATGAAATGGAAATGACCAATTTGATCCTCGAAGAATGGGTGCAACTAACAATTTTTCTTTTAATATTTGAAATTCATTTTGACAATTATTTGTCCATTGGAATACAAAATATTTTGCAAGTAACTTGAATAGAGGTAGAGCTATTTTAATGAAATTTTCAATAAATATCCTATAATAGCCTGCATATCCCAAGAAACTTCTTACTTCCTTTTGTGTTGTGGGTGGCATTAAATTCACAATGACTTGTATTTTTTTTGGGTCCACCTTGATTCCTGGAGAAGAAATATGGTGTCCCAACACTATCCCTTCAATTAACATCATAAATCATTTTTCATTACTAAGAGATAGTTTTGTCTCTATGCATCTTTTCAAAACTTTTTCAAGATTTTTCAAACAATCATCAAATGTTCCTCCATATGCAGTGAAATCATCCATGTAGACCTCTACACATTCATGGATTATATCAGCATTGCAAGGACTTCTCTCTTAAAAGTAGCAGGTGCATTGCATAACCCAAAGGGAAAAACATTATATGCATATGCTCCCCATGGACAAGTAATTGTGGTTTTATCCTGGTCTTCCAATGCTATCTTAATCTGATTATATCCACTAAATCCATCAAGAAGAGAAAATAATTTCTTCCTAGCTAATGAATCGAGTACTTGATCAATAAATGGTAGCGAGAATGATCTTTTAATGTGGCTTTAGTCAACTCCCTATAGTCTACACATATCGTCCACTTTCCATTTTTCTTTGGCACCACAACTAAGGGAGAAACACATTGATTATCAGAAATAGGATAGATGAATCCAACTTGTAAAAGTTTCTGCAATTCCTCTTTCACTATTTCTTTCATCATAGGATTCATTCTTTTTTGTGGTTGTCTCACTGGTTTGATATGATCATCAGTGTAGATGTGGTGAATACATGTTTTTGGATGAATCCCCAGCATGTTTGTGTAATCCCAGGCAAAAGATTTTGAATATTTATGTAATAGTGTTATTACCTCTTATTCTTGTGATGATTGTAAATTATTACCAATATTCAAATTCCTTCCTAGACTGATTTCGATGATTTTACTTTGTGATTTGGTAATTGAGTTAACATGAAAAATACTTTCAAATGAATTTTGCAGTGATTGAATAGTACAATTTTCCTGGAAACACTGATTTAAAATATGACTTGCAGCTTCATATTGTGTTATTCTAAGCTGCTCCGAAATATTAGGTTCTGAGATGAAAAGTTCTAATAGATCCTCATTTTCTTCCTCTTCTCTAAAATTATAGACTTGATTAATATTGAGAATAGATTGAGTTTCTTGTTTTTTTTGTTCATCAAGCCACGATAATAAAGAAGGAGATTGGGTTGGAGGATAGAGTGTAACATGTTTCCTCTCATCCCCATGTGCAATAATCATACTTCCCGATCTGCATCCAATGAAGGCATCTGCTGTGGCTAACCATGGTCTGCCTAGAATTAAAGGATGGCCTCCTAAATTTGTTTTTGGCTGCAAAATGAGAAAGTCTACAGGATACTCCCATGAATCTAGAGAAACAATGATATCTTCTAATATTCCCTCTGGTACAACTTTAGATCTATCTGCAAGCCCTACAATTGTAGTAGTAGGTCTAATATTATTCAATTTCAAGTGTTTCATAGTTTCCGTAGTCATAACATTTATAGTTTCTCCCAAATTTATTAAAGTGTTTGGAACTGAAAAACTATTGATCGAGATGGTAATCATAGGGATCCCAAGGTCAATATATTTTTCAATTGTTGTTTTTGTAGACATGAGACTAGCTAATCTGCCAATGACCTGAATTGCGGGTGGATCTCTTTTCCTTCTGCCAATTTTATTGATGCATAATTCCTTTATTGTTTTTGCATAAATTGGAATATATTTTATTGCATATAACAAAGGAATTTTGACATAAGCATTCTTCTATTCATCCAAAATATCAAATTCAGGCAGAGACATTGGAACTTTATGTTCTACTAACCTCTTTGGATAAGGTGGTGTTTGAGTCATAATAGCTTTTCCTTCCTGAATTTGATTTCCTGGATGTGATTTTTCAGTTTTTTCTTCTATGATTGGTGGAGAATATTTGTGTAACACTTTCCCAGACCTTAAGTGGACATCTTGTATGGGAAGAATAGAATATGTAGGAAAGTATGTTGCTTCTTCCACATTGTATCTTGGTTTATCCACTTTGTTAATTGTATTAGCTATTGGCTGAGCTGGCAGTTGAGTTGGTCTAGGAGGTGGTTGGTTAGAAGGAAGCTGAAGCTACTGAGGTTGAGTTAGCAATGATGCAGGATTTTGTGGTGGAAATGGCATTGATTGAGGATGTTGCTGGAATTTTTGGTATTGGAATGGTTGTTGAGGATATGGTTGTTGGTATTGATATTGTTGAGGATAAATTTGTTGAGGTGGCTGGTTTCCATAACTATATCCTCTCCAACCTTGTGTAGGTTGGTTTTGGTATTGTTGTAGAGGCCAGGCTTGCCATAGCATTGGAGTATTCGATGAATTCTGAGGAGGATATTGATAATTCTAGGGGTTTTTTTGAGGTAATTGTTGAGGCATCCTTGGTTGCCAATTTCTCCTTGGTGCCATATAGTAAAGATAATCTATCCTTTGTACTTCTTCCATTTGTAATTATTTCAATTTTAGACTACCTTCCAAAGGACATTCTCTAAGTGGATGTTTCTCCCTACACTTTGGACAAAAGATTGATAAGATTTGATCTTGTTCTTCTTTCTTCTTCTTTGCTTTTAAGACATCAAATTTCATTTCTAAAGTGATTAAAAGATTGATTTTAAATTTTTCTAGTAAACTTCCTATTTCTGCTCTTGTTACTCCACTTGTTGCAGATTTGGAAGCTCTTGATGTAAAATCCCTTTTCCATCTTTTTTCTCTTCCCCTAGAATATTTTTTACAAAGTTCAACAATATCATCAAATGGTAGGTTTGAGATATCTCATTTTCCCATCACATTTAGAATATCTAAGTATTCATCTCAGATACCCTTAAGAAAAATTGTGTGGATGGTCTTGGGATTCAGAGAATGTTGTTTGGATTTTTGTAGATTGTAGAGAAATATTTCTAAGTACTCCTCCAAACTTTCATATTCTTGTTGTATCATTCTAAAAATATCTTCTTTTGAGTCTCTAGCCCTGCAATAGGCTTGATACTTTTTAAGAAAAATTCTCTTCATGTCATCCCAAGAAGCAATGGTATGTTCTCCTAAACCCAAAAACCATTTTAGTGTTGATGATTTCAAAGTAGCAGGAAAGAGACGAAGCATGTGTGTGTCATCTATGTATCCATAAGTTCTACATAAGATATCAAATTCGAACATAAATGAGTTAGGATCTTCTGTTGGCATTCCATAAAAGTTAGGAAACACAGAAGGTGGAATGTTTTTCATTTTCACTTCTTCTCCTAGTATTTCTCCTATGTCTAATATTAGGAAGCCAAAGGTAGCTTCCTGATCATTTTCTTGTTCGATATCATATAGTCTTTTGTTATCATACTCTCTTTTTGTTTCTTCTTCTCTTGATCTTCTTTCTGCTTCTATTCTTCTGTCTTCCTCTCTTTTTCTCTCTGCTTCTAATCTTATTTTTTCCTCCCATTTTCTCTGCCATTCTTTCGGTTGTCTCTCATATTGGATTCTTTGTTTAGGATTCATAAGTGGCATATTAGATCCTTCTCCTTCTTTAGTCATTTCTTGTTCAGAAACTTGTAATGTTTCAATATGAGGTTGATTTGGTGTTTCCTCAACTATCTTGATTTGTTCAAGGATGGGTTATTATAATTGTTCAACAACTAGATTTTTTGTTTCCTTTTGTCTTCCTATGAAAGGAGTTTCTTTTGGTGATTGCCTCCTTTTTAACTCCAAGGCCAACAAGGTTTGTCTTTCAATTAGAGTCAATATTTTTCCTGATCTTTGTTTTTCTTATAACTCCTCTAGAGTCGGTCTCCCAGCAACTGGTGTTGTTAGTCCTGATCGTCCTGCCCCTATGGATGGTTGGATTGCTGGGGTTTTTTGTTTAATGAATCTACCTTTCTAATCTCTATCTCTAGGCATAAAGAAACATAACTAAAATAAAAACTATGTTTTGTTGTTTTTGATGTGTTTTTGTTTTTGTTTTTATCTTCCTATTTGACTACTTTGAAATATGCTTCCCCGGAAATGACGCCAAAAATGTTGGGTCAATTTAGTAGGTAAACTAACACAAGTATTTAATTGTCAATCCAGGTTTGTAAAACTTGGAAGCATGTCCAAAATATATGGATTTCAACTACAATCAATTTTAGAAGACAAATTATAGAATTTGAAGGAAATGCATATTACAAATATAAAACTTAACTAAATAATTTCTAATTCAATATGTAATAAGCAGAAGAAAAGGCTCCTAACTTAGGAGAACCAGGTTGACCTTCTCTACAATACTACTTCATGAACAGAAATCAAAATCATTGATGAACAATAGCTTAAGATGCATAAAAGAATAAGAGAAGAGGCTCCTAACTAAGGAGATCCATGTTGTCCTTCTTTATAAGTTTATTCATCATTAATACCATTGTATGAAAATTGGAAATTCAGAAAATAACTTTAAACAAAAGAAAATAAGATTAATTCTAGTTTCTATTCTTTGATCAAATAGAAGGAGAGTTTACTTAAACATTGGTTTGAACCTTCACATGCAGATTAGAATTAAGACTAAGATTCATCAGCAAACATAATAGATCATCATACATCTCATTAACTAATTTAAACATGAAGCAAAACTAGTTTATGAAATTTCATCTAAATTAACTAGAAAGAGCACTTAGCTCAGTGTGGGGGGCCTCCACTCTTGCCTCACACACTGAAAGTACTTCTCAGCTATTGGAACTTAATCAATCATTCACCACATTGAACAACAGAAATAATATAGAACTGATTTCTCCAATTAACTCACAATATTCAGAAATATCAAAGTGAAATCATACAAATTCTACATGTTCATGCCTTCAATGTTCTTGGCTTAAATAGAAAAATATGAAACAAACTTGACTAAAATGTCTCTAACAGTCATATCTATCCTTATCTATCTTGGTCGAGATCATCCATCCAATTACTCAAAATCTGGAAAATCCCACAAAATACTAATTTTGACCTATTTCCTAGGGATTTCCTAAATGATAGGTCCTATTTGACCAACTTTGACTGGGCCTGTTTTAGCTCAGTTTGACTGAACCAATAGGTACACATCCATCCTTGGTTCCCAAGCTTTCTAAATATGTGCTCATCTCAAGCCCAAGTGTCATGCAAGTATGACTTCAATGAATCCATTACGGGAATTTTTAGTCCTGTCTAAAAATGCACTTAAAATCCATTTTTTGTAAAAACATCTAAAAATTGAAAAAAAAATTGATATACCTTAATATGCATAAATTGGTCAAAATAAGGTGTATATGGATGGGATATGGTTGCATATAATGGAAATTAAGTGTATTTAATAAGCAAAATTTGATAAAAAAACGAGGTCCAACACCCTTCACCCACATCTCGGAGTGGAAGAGGCTCTCCTCCTCTTCTCAATCTTGGGGTTCCTCCTTTTAGACCTTGTTGGTGGCAATAGTGGTGTTGGGCTCCGCATCGATAATTTGATTCACTTTGTCATTCCCCTTGTCGGGTTCTGACTCAGAGTCTGAACATGCATCTTATTCGGAAGCCTTTAGCTCGGCCACTAGTGACTTCTTGGCACAACACTCAGCTGTGTTGTGAGTGGAGCTCTTATGAAAATCACACCACTTTCTTGTGTCATTCTTTGGCTTTGCGGTCTTGTTCTTTTTTTCCGGATTTAGCAGGTTGTCCTGGGCCGCCCCACCTTGTCTTTTTCCGTTGTTCTATGGTTTGGGGGCACCTTTCCCTTACTTTTGATTCACAAATCCAAAGTCATGCTTCTTCTCTTTGAATTTATGCTCAATCTTGGCAGCATACTGGTATGCTGCACCAAGCGAGGAGATGTTGAGGAACTCCATTTCCTCCTAAATGTATCTGTTCAGACAACTGCGGTACTTAAACACCAAATGTTTCTCCGAATCTTTGATACCCAACTTTGTGCACAGGGTATGGAACAAATTTGTCAGCTCATGCACATCTCAATCCCTTTGTTGCCGCAGCATAGTCTATTGTATATACTTATCCTCATAACTCCCCACGGGATAATATTGTTCCTTTATGGCATCTCGGAAAGAATTCCAAGTGGGTGCAGCCGACAGCAGGGAGGTTTCCCTCTCATCCTTCTGCTCACAGTAGGTTTCCCACCAATCCTCTACATGGGGGCGACTTTGAGGAGTGCAAAGGTAATATTTTCCCAATTAGAAAAGTCATGAACCGAGAAATATCCTTCTAATAGATTCAACCATCTATATACGACGTCTGCATCTATGTTTCCCTCAAATATGGGAATGTCAAAGTTTACTTCTACCTTAAAAGGAGTGGCACCTCCAGAGTGGCTGCTGGATGAAGGTGCGTCGTCGGTGGGTAGCCATTGAAGGATCTAGGCAAAGTTATCCATCATTGCATTCCTTTGTTTCTCGAGGGCCTCCTTGAGAAATATTTTGATGGGATCTCTTGCTCCCTCATATTTCTTTTCTTCCTTCATGGTAGACCGCTGGGGTTTGCGAGGCTGATCTTGTAAAGGTTCAACTAGATCAAGCCCTTACTCCTTATATCCTGACCTCGTTGGGGACATGCAAACAAAAATCGAGAAAGAGAAGACCGCTCTGATACCACTGATCCAGACTTAAGCAGGAACGCAATAAAATACAGAAATAAAAATAAACGCAAAGATACAATGGGAATAACAATTCATTTCATTAATATTAAATGCTGAAAAAATGCTTACACACAAAATGTAAGATAAACTAGCCCGATCGATGGTAGCTTATCTCTGAGAGGAGATGTGGAAACTACATGCCTTTGAATTGTGTTACAATGAGGCTCAAAGGCCTATTTATTATTGAGGAACAATGGAAACCATAAACATCCAATGTTGAAAATGCAGCAAGATGATGGAGCTTAGTGAAATGAAGTCGCCTTCACTAAGTGGGCCCGCGGGCGATTTTGGCGCAAAGTCTATTTTTAGACTATGTCTATTTTTAGACATATGGAGCATGGTCCAGGGGTTGCAATATGTTATTTTTGGAGTATTGGTCATGTTGGTAAAAAAATATATGGACCTCTATTTTTAGACATTTAGATCGAAGTCTATTTTTAGACTGCCTATCCTAAAAATAGGGAAGTCAAATATTATTTACCCTTAATAATATTTGGACTCTAAACTTCAGTTTACTCTCTTGGAGCACTTCAGTTCGAGCTACAGAAGTGGCTCATGCATCTGATAGAGGAATTACGCTATTCCCAAGGGTTTGATGGCATCATGCATGGTTGACTTCAGTTAGGACTTCAGTGGCAGAAGTTTGGTGGAGTTAATGAGACAGCTAGTGGAGTTGTGTTCTGTTTATTTTAGTTGAGCTGGTTGAGATTAGTTTAACTAGCTAATCAATTAGTTATGAGTGGAGTGAATTAAATATTATTTAATTCATTAATTAGTAACTCATTATTCAACTCAAGAACACATCAGTTCACTACAGTGCATGATCAGTTCGGTGGAGACCAGTGAAAGAGGTAGATGAAAGGGTGGAGTTAGCTATCAGTGGCGACATCAGTTGTGCATGAGATTTGCACCACACTTGGAGGAATTTCCCATGATGATTGCGCTGTCAAGCCAAGGAGATTCGAACCTTGGATCTCTCATTAGACTAGCCTTGATTGCGCAATAGAGGCAGGCAATTAGTGGATGAGTTTTGAACCCGTGACTTGTTCAAAACCAAGCTAGTTTGTGTGTAGCTTTATGAGATAGTACTGAGTACTTGTGAGGAGTATTTTTCTATGTACTATTACATGTTCTCTCCATTATAATATACAGAATAGCTGAGGGGTTTTCAGCTATAAGATTTCCCCATACATACTGTGTAATGTGTGTGATGTTTTGATGATCTTTTGATCGCATACCGCTTGTTTTATTTCCGCATGTGTGATGATCTGAGTGGAAGAGATTATGTGTTGCATATGAATTCGAATTGATATGTGATTAGGATAATCTCGGTGGATAATTAATCATTATTCAGCAAATTTCTACATGGTATCGGAGCTATTGAAGCAGAGATTGATCATCACAGTGATTACAAACTTATTTTGGTAGACAGAGTCTGCATGCGGGCCAGGTAGCCTCTGGATCCATCCTTTCCTTTGAAAGGTGATACATCCAGTAAATGCCCCTGCAGTCGATCTCTGTGCTAGAAATAATTTGTTCTCACAGATCAAGAGCGATTGAGCTTTGAGTTGGAATTCGAATTTTGCAGCAGTTTTGTTTTCTTGGTGCCGGAGTTGAAAATGTCTTTCAACGGTTTGCGACTCGAATATGCTCTTGAAGGCAGTTCGAATTATGTTGCATGGAAGGATCGCATGAAGGCAGTATTAGAAGATAATGGACTGAAGGAGTTCGTAGATACGGATGTCCAAAAGCCCACTGATCCTGCTGAAGTCGAAGCTTGGCAAAAGAAGATGGCGAAATGTCGAAGGATTCTGTTGGAGGGCGTCAAGGATCATATTGTATCCAGCCTGCATGGAAAAGCTTCTCCATATCTAATGTGGAAAGTGTTGACAGATCTATTCCAGAGTAAGAGCGAACAAAGGAAGCTGGTGCTCAAGGATAAGCTTAGAAACATCAAGATGGAGAAAGGCGACAGTATCGCCAAATACCTCACGAAGTTCACTCAATGCAGAGATGAGATGGGAAGTGTGGGGGTGACTGTCGAAGAAGAGGACATGGTAGACCTGGCTCTCCTTGGTCTTCCGAAGGCTTGGCATTCATATCAAGATAGTGTCAATGGTCGGGAGAAGTTGCCAGGATGGGAGCGCCTTTGGGCGGATCTCATGCAGGAGGAGATAAGGAGGACTACCAGAGATGGATATTCATCAAAGGTACCTGATGAAGAAAATTGCGCTTTGGCTGCCAAAGCAAAGAAGGGGAAGAGCAAGAAAACTTCTCATTCCGGTGCAAAGGGAAAGAAGCAAGACATGTCTAATGTGAAGTGTTTTCATTGTCACCAGCATGGACATTATGCCACAAATTGTCCGCAGAAGAAGAAAAACAAGCAAGCGAGAAGATCTGCAGATGGAGAGGCTTTGGCCTCACAGTCCGAGCTTGAATTTTCGCTGATCGCATGCTTGGTTTCAAGTGTGGCGGGATCATTATGGTTCTTGGACAGTGGTGCGTCATTCCACATGACGGGAGATCGAGATCTGTTTTCAGATCTGGAGGAAAAAAATCTTGGAGTGCACATCGAGATGGGCGATGATGGTAGATACAGTGCGACTGGTACCGGTACCATTTCCTTTGAGAGGGAGTCTGGTAAACCTTTCATATTGAAGGAAGTTTTGCATGTTCCAGGATTTATGAAGAACTTTATCTCTGTAGCGATGTTGGAAGACAAGGGGTATGATGTGGTCTTCAGCGAAGGAAAAGCTTTCCTGCGCAGTAAGACTACTGGAGAGACCCGGAAGATAGGGGTTCGAACTCAGAACCTTTATCAGTTGCAGGTAGATGACTGCGCAGCTATGGCATGCAAGGCTGGAGATGTGGTGAGCCGGGATGATGAGGGCGAGCTATGGCACAGGAGATTGGGCCATCTTCACCATGGAGCTTTGAAGATTCTGCAGCAGATTTCTACTGGACTGCCTAAGGGCACCTGTGCGGTCGGATACGTTACGAGGGTGTGCTTACGGGTATGTGAAAGCACGCTTTCACGAGAAAATGGTACGCTGCCGACGATCCTTGAGAGGTTCCTGACGTGTGATCCTTTCTCGGTAGCTTCGAAGATAAGCACAAGTATTATGTGATATTTGTCGATGATTTCTCTCGAAAGTGCTGGATCTTCTTCATGCAGAAGAAGAGCGATACATTCGTGAAGTTCTGTGAGTTTAAAGCACTGGTCGAGAAGGAGTCGGGGAAGAAGGTGATTGCTCTAAGGAGTGATAACGGTGGTGAATTCATCTCGGCTGAATTCAAGGAGTTCTGCAGCGCAGAAGGGGTTCGGAGAGAGCTCATCGCACCCCATAACCCACAGCAGAACGGGGTGGCTGAGCGGAAGAACAGAACGATCGTGGGTGCTGCACGGGCGATGTTGCATGATCGGGGCCTACCCCTTCACTTGTGGGCTGAGGCATGCAATACAGCAGTGTATGTGCAGAACCGTTGTCCTCACAAGGTTCTTGGCATGAGTACACCAGAGGAGGCTTATTCTGGCAAGAGGCCTGATATTTCCCATTTGCGGATTTTCGGATCTCCTGTCTGCATGCATGTGAGATGCCGAAGGGCGGATACGGCAGCGAGAGGTTGGATTATTTGTGAGGGTACTGCTTGATACTCTAACTATTGGGTACCATGTGGATTGAGTCGCAGAAACTGAGCGTGCGACGAGATATCAAGTTTCGGGAGGAGAAAGCCATGCGGTGTTCGCTTGAAGGGCCTTTATGAGATACGAGATGAGGGCGGCCAGGCACGCCCGCGCTGCTTACGGATGTGGATCAGCCACGAAGGAGATTCGAGGAAGGTGAAGAAACCACCCATGCGAGCGGCATCGAGAGGGCGCAAGCGCACTACGGAATCTTGAGCAGGCGGCTGCGAGATGCGAAGAGGGTTGCTTTCATCAAACCTGCAACACGGCGCAAACATGTTAAGAGTCCTTGGGATGGGGTACAGATCGCATGCGCCACGGCTTGGGTCAGTAACTCGTCGATAAACCATCCTCTTTTGAGGAAGGCGTGGAGGAACACATGGGTGCAGGTGCCATGATCGAAGAATATGATTCGATCGTCGGGAACAGTGCATGGGAGATTGTCCCAAGACCGGTGGGAAAATCAGTGGTGGGTTCGCGATGGATCTACAAAGTGAAGCAGGCAGCTGACGGGAGTGTGGAGAAGTACAAGGCGATATTTGTCGCCCGTGGCTTTTCACAGATCGAGGGGATTGACTATGAGGAGACCTTTGCACCTGTCGCAAGGTACTCTTCCATACGGACGATCCTTGCTCTCTCGGCGCGGGATAGGATGCTTGCCTCATCGGATGGATGTGTTGCGTTTCTCAGGTCATTGAGAGAGGAGTGTACATAGAGCGACACAAGGTTTTGAGATCTTCGTGGGTGGTGTGTGCCGACTCGAAGGCTGTACGAGTTTGAAGCGAGCACCTCGTGCTTGGTACACACAAATTGACAGTTATTTCACTGAGCTTGGATTTTCCAAGAGTGAGGCGGATCCTAACCTGTACCAGATTGTGGTGGAGGGGAAGCTGCTGATCATTGTACTGTATGTAGATGATCTGATTTTGACGGGTGATGAGCTGTTGATACTTTCATGCAAGGAGGACCTTGCTAGAGAGTTCGGGATGAAGGACTTGGGCCTCCTTCATTATTTCCTAGGATTGGAGATTTGGCAGCGTAGTGGAGGACTGCTTGTTTCTCAGGGTAAGTATGCCCGGGAGATTCTGGAGAGGTTCAACATGCATGGCTGCAAGCCTGTTGACACTCCTCTTCCTGGTGGTTGGAGGAAGGAAGACGCTACTTCAGCGGAAGTAGTGGATGCCACTGTCTATCGACAGTTGGTGGGGTCGCTTATGTATCTGGTCAATACACGACCCGATATATGCTATGCTGTTAACCAGCTTTCACAAGCTATGGTTAAGCCTACCAAGCTCTACTGGAAGGTAGGCAAGCATGTATTGCGTTATCTTAGTGGCACATCGGGATATGGTCTGTGGTACAGACAGGAGGATGAGGTGAGGCTTTCTGGCTTCACGGATGCAGATTGGGCAGGGAGCCCAACGGACCGGAAGAGCACATCTGGAGGTATTTTCAGCATTGGATCGACAGCAGTTTCCTGGTACAGCAGGAAACAGAGATCCGTGGCACTCAGTTCAGCAGAGGCCGAGTACATGGCAGCAAGCTTGGCTGCATGCGAGGCTATTTGGATGAGGAAGATCCTTGTCGGATTGTTCGGGTCGCACTTGGAGCCTACTGTGATTTATTGTGATAACCAGAGTTGCATTAAACTCTCGGCTAATCCAGTATTTCATGATAGATCCAAACACATAGACATCAGGTACCATCATATCAGAGATTGTGTGCAGCGGAGAATCATGTTACTTTCATATGTTCCCACGGAGGATCAGGATGCTGACATCTTGACGAAGGCGCTCACCAGGAGCAAGTTCGAATTCCACGGAGGCAGGATAGGGGTTGCAGATAATCCATATCTTGTTGAGAGGGAGTGTTGAAAATGCAACAAGATGATGGAGCTTAGTGAAATGAAGTCGCCTTCACTAAGTGGGCACGCAGGCTATTTTTGGCGCAAAGTCTATTTTTAGACTATGTCTATTTTTAGACATATGGAGCATGGTCCGGGGATTGCAGTATGTTATTCTTGGAGTATTGGTCATATTGGTAAAAATAGATGGACCTCTATTTTTAGACATTTAGGTCGAAGTCTATTTTTAGACTGCCTATCCTAAAAATAGGGAAGTCAAATATTATTTACCCTTAATAATATTTAGACTCTAAACTTCAGTTTACTCTCTTGGAGCACTTCAGTTCGAGCTACAGAAGTGGCTCATGCATCTGACAGAGGAATTACGCTATTCCTAGGGGTTTGGTGAGCTCATGCATGGTTGACTTCAGTTAGGACTTCAGTGGCAGAAGTTTGGTGGAGTTGATGAGACAGTTGGTGGAGTTGTGTTCGGTTTAGCTTAGTTGAACTAGTTGTGATTAGTTTAACTAGCTAATCAACTAGTAATGAGTGGAGTGAATTAAATATTATTTAATTCACTAATTATTAACTCATTATTCAACTCAAGAACACATCAGTTCACTACAGTGCATGGACAGTTCAGTGAAGACTAGTGAAAGAGGTAGGTGAAAGGGTTGAGATAGCTATCGGTTGTGACATTAGTTGTGCATGAGATTTGCACCACACTTGGAGGAAATTTCCCATGAGGATTGCGCTGTCAAGCCAAGGAGATTCGAACCTTGGATCTCTCATTAGACCAGCCTTGATTGCGCAATAGAGGCAGGCAATTAGTGGATGAGTTTTGAACCAGTGACCTGTTCAAAACCAAGCTAGTTTGTGTGTAACTTTATGAGACAGTACTGAGTACTTGTGAGGAGTATTGTACTGAGATTGTTACATGTTCTCTCCATTATAATATACACAATAGCTGAGGGTTTTTCAGCTATAAGCTTTCCCCATACATACTGTGTAATGTGTGTGATGTTTTGATGATTGTTTGATCGCATACCGCTTGTTTTATTTCCGCATGTGTGATGATCTGAGTGGAAGAGATTATGTGTTGCATATGAATTCGAATTGATATTTGATCAGGATAATATCGGTGGATAATTATTCATTATTCAGCAAATTTCTACATCCAAAAACCTAACACTAGGAGATGAGGCGCCAAAACTATGGGCCCTGTTTGGGTAAATTGGTACATCAACTTCCTGGGGAAGTAACTTTGGCATATGTTCTTTGTTTGACGCGCACAATACCTCCTTAGAAATATCTGTTCGAAGACTACATATTTTGAGTGACCAATATCAATTATAAACCAAATTTGGTCCCATTTTTCCCAAAAAACTTCGTTTAGGGCCTCAAAACCGCTCCAAAAGTTGAGGACTCGAAAAACTGCCAAAAATAGTAAACTATGCTACAATTAAGGAAACTGAAAAACTAAAAGAAACAATGGTGGGGATCCTAGTGGAATAGGCAGCTGGCCACCAGTATCTACCTAGATCGGTCCTTCCCCCTTAGGAAGCAATGGTCCCCATTGTGTTGAGTTCCTCCATGAGATGAGGAAACTTCTACTGAACTTGGTCCCTAGTGAGCCACTTTCCTTGGAGCAGGATTTGGCCAGATTTTGACAACCCAATACAAATTGATTTTCTGCTGGCGAGTGTTCTTGATCTACTTGTCCATGATCCGATCAGTTGTGGCTTGTTCCATGCAGTCGAGGTTTAGCTATGTTGGTGTGAGTTGTTCTGCAATGCCTAATGTGTCCACTAATGGTGGAAAGTATGGCCGAAGGCGGTCCACATTGAACACTGGTTTTAGGCCAAGGAATGGGGGAATGTTTAGCTCAAATGAATTATCTCCAACAACCTTGATAATGGTTCAAGTCCCATATCAGAGTGGTTTGAGCTTCCGATGAGCTCCAAGTAGGCGTTCTTTCTCTAAATGCAACCAAAATTTGTCACCCACCTAGAACTTGTGTGGCACTCGATGTTGATCATGTCGCTGCTTTTACTTAGCATTGGCTTTGTCCAATATTTCATGTACCTGTTGGTGGATATGCTGAATGTGCTCAATGAAGCTATTCTCCTTAGCTGGGGACTGGACATGAGCCGAATCTACCTGAGCAACTGCAAATGGTATGCCCACATTAATGGGACATAATGGTTGGAATCCCAAGCCCACCTGAAAGGGGATGTGGCTAGTTGAGTTGTGGAGAGCCCGATTATAGCTGTGTTGGACATAGGGGAGGATTTCATCCCATGTACATGGATGCTTCGAGTTGGACATACGCATAATGTGTATAATCATCTTGTTGACGACCTTGGTTTTGCCATCAGTATAAGGTGGAAAGTTGTGGACTTAGTGAGCTTGGTGTCCAGCATCAACCAAAGACTTAACAAAAATGTACAAAGGAACCTGCTTTCCAGATATGAGATAATGGACTGTGGGATCCCAAAGTGTACCCACACTTGTTCAAAGAAGAGTTTAGTAGTGGCTTCTATTGTGATCTTCTTCTTGCAGGTCACCATAATGGCCATTTTAGAGAATTTGTTGATGACCACAAAAACGCAGTCGTTTCCATGCTTGGTAGAAGGAAGCCCCGACATGTAATCCATGGAGATGGATTCCCAAGGTCAACGAGGGGTAGGGCAGAGTATATAGGGCTTGCTTCTTTATGGTCGGTTTGGAAATGGTGTAGGCAGTGCAAGATCTGATGTACTTCCCAACTCCTGTCGAAGGTTCGACCAATAGAAATACTTCTACAGTATTGCCATTGTTTTATCGACCCCGAAATGTCCAACAAACCGATCGTAGTGTGCTTCCCAAATCATCTTGGCACGCGCTTGAAGGAACACAAAGGTATCCCAGGTGGCATAACAGTGCATCGTGGAGGTGAAATTTTGGAACTTGCTTACCCTCTAGGAGTGTCTGGTATGTGTTGCCAAATTCTGGATCACTTTTGTAGAGATGCGGCCAACCCGAAGACTCATGCCCACAATATTTGAGCACAGTGGTTAACAACACGATCAACGGTCGGCTGAGGCAATATGCAACTTTATTGGTGTTTCCCTTCTTGTACTTGATGTTCAAATGGAACTGTTGCAGGTATGTGGATCATTTCTGATGGCGATCATTTTGCAACTTCCCTTGTGTCTATATGAACTGCACGGGTTGGTGATCTGTGTGGATGACCATTTCCTTCCCCAAAATGTAATGATCCCATTGCCGACAGGCCTACACAATGGAATACATTTCTTTATCATAGGTGGGATAATCTTGGATTGTCTGAAAGTGTCTCACTGTGGTATGCCACTGGCTGGCCCTGTTGGGTAAGTACTGCCCCAATAACATAGTGAGAGGCATTTGCCTCGATCTCAAATGGTTGTTGCAAGTTTGGTAATGTGATCACTGGTGCACAGTAGAGGCGATGCTTCAACTCTACAAACGCCTTATGTTGATATTAAAACCAAAAGAATTTTGCTTTCGCTCCTCCCTTGGTGACTTGACTCAAAGGCCAAGTGATATGAGAGAACCCCAACACAAACCTGCGATAGAAATTGTCAAGACCCAGAAAGTTGCGAAGCTCTGTTAGAGTGGGTGGGGCTGGCCTATCCCGAATGACTTGGATCTTGGCTGGGTCCACATGCACCCCCCTCTCATCAATAATGTATCCCAGATATTGAACTTGGGCATGCCAAAAGTTTATTTCTCCAAATTGACACACAACTTGTGTTACCGTAGTGTTTGGAGGACTTGTCGAATGTGGTGGAGGTGTTCTTCCCAACTCTAGCTGAAGGTCAACATGTCATCCAAATACACCACCACGAATGAGTTAGTTAATGGCCATAATATGTCATCCATCAGCCTCATGAAGGTTGCGGGAGCATTTGTCAACTTGAAAGGCATGGCCAACCATTCAAAAAGGCCCTCCTTGGCTTTGAAGGCAACCTTCCACACATCGGAGGGTTCGATTGGTACCTGGTGATACCCGGACTTCAAGTCGATCGTGCTGAAATATTTGGTCCCCTTGAGTTGGTCCAAAAGGTAATCATTCTGTGGGATCATATACCTATTTTGGATAGTGATCTTTTTCAACACCCAATAGTCAATATAGAGTCTCCAAGTCACATCCTTCTTCAGCACCAACATGATCGGGCTTCCACAGGGCGGTGAACTCGGTCGGATGTGACCTTTCTGCTGCATCTCCTAAATCTCCCTCTTGATTTCGTCATACCTGACAATGCATAGGTACCCCTGCGGGTGAGGTGAAGATGTCCCCATATTCCTCCAAGACCTTGTCCATCTGCTGTTGCTGTGCGGAGGAGCCCTGTCTGGAGGTCGTGGCTATAGCCTTCTTCTTGTCGTGAGGGCGGATCATTAGAAAAAAAAAAAATCTCGGTTTTTTAAATGAGCTTATTGCATTTTTTTGCAGTGATTAAAGAGACGGCGGTAGGTGGTTCTACCTCTGGTATCCCATACAACTTATTGCGCAACAATAACAACGTGAGGCGTAGATTCATACACAACATGTCGCTTCCACAAGTATGGTTGGACTAATAATACATGCCTATGAACTATGTTGCAATGAGGCTCGAAGGCCTATTTATTATTCACAAATAATGGAAAACCCTAAACATCCAAAAACATAACCCTAGGAGATGATGTGCCAAAACTATGGGCCCCGTTTGGGTAAATTGGTACATCAACTTCCAAAGGACGTAACTTTAGCATACGATCTCTATTTGACGTGCACAATACCTCGTTAGAAATATCTATCCGAGGACTAAAACTTTTGAGGGACTAACATAGATTAAAAATTCATGTTGGTCCCAATTTTCCCAAAAAAAATCATTTAGATCCTCAAAACGACTTCGAAAGTTCAAGACCCGAAAAAATACCAATCTATGATGAAAAATTGGAACTTGCTTACCCTACAAGAGTGTCTAGTATGTGTTGCTGAATTCTGGATCACTTTTGTAGAGATGCAGCCAACTAGAAGTCTCGTGCCCATAAGATTCGAGCACAGTGGTTAGTGCCACGATCGATGGTCGACTGAGGCAATTTGCAACATTATTGGTGTTGCCCTTCTTGTACTTGATGTTCAAATGGAACTGTTGCAGGTATGTGGACCATTTCTAATGGCAATCGTTCTGCGACTTCCCTTCTGTCTATATGAACTGTAGGGGTGGGTGATCTGTGTGGATGATTGTTTCCTTCCCCAAAATGCAATGCTTCCATTGTCGACAAGCCTGCACATTGAAACACATTTATTTATCATAGGTGGGATACTTTTGGACTGTGTCTGAAAGTGTCTCATTGTGGTATGCCACTGGATGACCCCGCTGAGTAAGTATTGCCCCAATAGCATAGTCAGAGGAATCTGTCTCGATCTCAAATGGTTGTTGCAAGTTTGGTAATGTGAACACTGGTGCAGAGTAGAGGTGATGCTTCAACTGTTCAAATGCCTTATGTTGAGATTCAAACCAAAAGAATTTTTCTTTCGCTCCTCCCTTGGTGACTTGAATCAAAGGGAAAGTAATATGATAGAACCCCAACACGAACCTGTGGTAGAAATTGGCAAGACAGAGAAAGTCGTAGAGCTCTGTTAGAGTGGTTGGGGCTGACCAATCCCGAATGACTTGGATCTTGACTGGGTCCACATGCACCCCCCACTCGTCAATAATGTATCCTATATACTGAACCTAGGTCACGCCAAAAGTGAATTTCTCCAAATTGGCACACAACTTGTGTGACCGCAGTGTTTGGAGGACCTGTCGAATGTGGTGGAGGTGCTCTTCCCAACTCTAGCTGAAGATCAGGATGTCATCCAAATACACCACCATGAATGAGTTAGTGAATGGTCGCAAGATGTCTTCCATGAGCCTCATGAAGGTTGTGGGAGCATTCGTCAACCCGAAAGGCATGAAAAACTATTCAAAAAGGCCCTCCTTGTCTTTGAAGGCAGTCTTCCACACATCGGAGGGTTTGATTGGTACCTAGTGATACCCGAACTTCAAGTCGGTCTTATTGAAATATTTGGCCTCCTTGAGTTGGTCCTGAAGGTCATCAATCTGCGAGATTAGATACCTATTCCAGACAGTGATCTTGTTCAACACTCGATAGTTAATACAGAGTCTCCAAGTCCCATCCTTCTTCTACACCGACACGATCGGGTTCCCACAGGGCGATGAACTCGGCCGGATGTGACCTTTCTGTAGTAGCTCCTGAATCTGCCTCTTGATTTTGTCATATGTGACAATGCAGAGGTACCCCTGCAGGTGAGGTGAATATGTCCTTGCATTCCTCCACGACCTTGTTCATCTGTTGTTATCGTTCAGAGGAGCCCTATCTGGAGGTCGTGGCTATAATATTCTTCTTACCCTGAGGGCAGATCATCAAAAAAAAAAATTTACTGGTTTTGGAAATGAGCTTACTGCATTGTTTTGCAAAGATCAAAGAGATGGCGGTACACAGTGCTACCTCTGGTATCCTGTGTAACATATTGCCCAAAGTGATAATAAAAACGAAGGCCTAGACTCATACACAACATGTCACTTCCAATATTATGGTTGGCCTAATAATACATCACAAACATCAAGAGGAGAAATATCACATAATACCTCATTTGTGAAGGGTTTGATGCTATAGGGAAGGCGACACCGTTGGTTGACGCAGAGATCATGTCCTTGGTGAAGCCACCTGATGGTGTATGGTTGTGGGTGTGTTGTGATCGGCAGGCCTAACTGCTTCACGACCTCTACTGAAATGAGGTTCTTTTGGCTCCTGCTGTTGATAATGAACTGTAGCAGGGAACCCTTCACCCACATCTGAGATTGGAATAAACGCTCCCCCTCATCTAAATCTTCGGGTTCCTCCTTTTGGATCTTGGTGGTGGCAATAGTGGCGTTAGGCTCCGCATCGATAATCCGCTTCCCTTTGTCATTCCTCTTATCTGGTTCTAACTCAGAGTTGGAAAATGAATCTGATTCAGAAGCCTTTAAGCTTGGCCACCAATGATTTCTTGGCCCGACGCTCACTTGTGTTGTGAGTGGAGCTCTTATGGAACTCACACTACTTTCTCGTGTCCTTCTTTGGCTTTGCGGTGTTTTTCTTTACTTGTGGCTTTGGTGGGTTGTCTTGGGTTTCCCTATCTTGGCTTTTTCCTTTGTTCTGCGATTTGGGGGCACCTTTCCCTTGCTTTTGATTCGCAGATCCAAAGTCACGCTTCTTCTGTTTGAATTTCTGCTCAATCTTGGCAACATACTGATATGCTGCACCAAGCGAGGAGATGTCGAGGAACTCCATTTCCTCTTGAATGTATCTGTGTAGACAACTATGGTACTTCATTACTAAATGTTTCTCTGAATGTTTGATACCCAACTTTGTGCGCAGGTTATGGAACACATTCTTCAGCTCATGCACATCTTGATCCCTTTGTTGTCGCAACATAGTCCATTGTATTTACTTGTCCTCATAGCTCCCCACAGAATAATATTGTTCCTTAATGGCGTCTCGGAAAGAATTCCAAGTGGGTGCGACTGAGAACAGGGAGGTTTTCCTCTCGTCCTTCTGCTCATAGTAGATTTCCCACTAGTCCTTGACATGGGGGCGGCTTTGAGGAGTGTAAAGGTAATCTTTTCCCGATTGGAAAAGTCATGAACCGATAAATATCCTTCTAATAGATTCAACCATCTATCTACAACCTCTACATCTATTTGAACCTTAAATAAGGGAATGTCAAAGTTTACTTGTACCTTAAAAGGAGTGGCGCCTCTAGAGTGGCTGCTAGATGAAGGTGCATCGTCGGTGGGTAGCCGTTGAAGGATCTGGGAAAAGTTATCCATCATCGCGTTCCTTTATTTCTGGAGGGACTCCTCAAGCAATATTTTGAAAGGATCTACTGCTCCCTTATATTTCTTTTCTTCCACCATGGGAGGCCATCAGGGTTTGCGAGGCTGATCTTTCAAAGGTTCAACTAGATTGAGCCCTAACTCCTTATATCCCGACCTCATTGGGGACATGCAAAGAAAAATAGAGAGAGAAGACCACTCTAATATCACTAATCCAGACTTATGCAAGAACACAATAGAATATAGAAATAAACATAAATGCATAGACGCAGCAGGAATAACACTTCATTTCATTAATATAAAATACTAAAAAATGCTTAGTACAGATAGAATGGAAAATAAACTAACTCGGGCGATGGTATCTTATCTCTGAGAAGATATGTGGTGGCTACATGCCTCTGAACAATGTTACAATGAGGATCAAATGCCTATTTATTATTTAGAAATAATGGAAAACCCTGAACATCCAAAAACCTAACCCTAGGAGATGAAGTGCCAAAACTATGGGCCCCGTTTGGGTAAATTAGTACATCAACTTCCTGGGGACGTAACTTTGGCATATGATCTACGTTTGAAGCACACAATACCTCGTTAGAAATATATATCTGAGGAATATAATTTTCGAGTGATTAACAATGATGAAAGACTTGAGTTGGTCCTGATTTTCCCAAAAAAACGTCGTTTAGGGCCTCAAAACGGCTCCGGAAGTTCAGGACCCGAAAAAACTGCCAAAAATAGTAAAATGTGCTACAATTAAGGAAACTGAAAAACTGAAAGAAATAATGGTGGGGGTCCAAGTGGAATAGGCGAGTGGCCACCACTATCCACCTGGATCATTTTTATGGATCGAATCACATGAAATGACTTAACACGTATTTTGGATAAAGATAGTGAAAGCTACAACCATGAAGCATTTAAAATATCTAACAAGACAAAAGGGATCTTTCTGGTACCTTTAGACTTTATAAGTTGTGTTTCAAAGAAAAAGTGAGAGTTGTTACATCTATTTTGCATTCAAACAACAACATTAAACAACTGCGTTTAGAAAGCCATTGGAAAGGTTTTACCCTTGGTAACATAGAGTGTGCATGTGGATGGGTCATGATTGATTGTCCTGACAAATATGTGGAAAGTCGTAGTTTCTCCTTTTTGTCGAGATGTAATGGAGGGCTCCTTTTCTCAATTTCCAAAGTTATAGAATCTATGTACAATGAATAATCCTGCAACAACATCGGTCAAATTTGTTATTGCATGATATTTAGAATTACTAAAACTGCATGTTCTTGTAAATTTGTTACAATAAGATACAAAACGTCATTATTCAGTAATTCATAAACTAATGAGATTGGCTAGCAACCAATGTAGTTGTTGAATTTATTATATTAAGCAACATAATCACTATGATAGGATGATGGTTCAACTAAGATCTACCTCAAGAAAAATGGAGATTCCTTTGGCCCAAAAACCATGTTTGTTGCAAAAAGGTGTGATGAGGAAGTACAAGTAGTATGATATCAATATGTAAAACTCTCCAAAAGCTTAAATTATACAACGAGTATGCATAAAAGGAAATTATGGATGAAATGGTTGCAATTATGAAATTTTTTTTATTAGTGTCTGGTGCAACAATACTGTGGGAGGTGATTAAATTTGTATTAACGTTGAGACCTAAACGTCCAAACACACCTCCCCCTCCCCCACCCCTCACAATGGGAGTGAATGGGGCTCGATACAAGTCCTAAATCATTTGAAAACATAAAAATTTCCATCATATCACACCCATTTAGAGAAAGATAATTGTAAGTTACCATAAGTAACATTTTGAAAATGAAAAAATTAAGAGTAAAGGAAAAATATTAGCCTCATTTCTGATTCATATAGATCAATCCCCACAATTCACATAGGCTTTAATGAATGTAAGATATCGTCGGACTTTTTTAAGACTTCCTTTCTGACCACTCAAAACAAAATTATCCTCCTTATCAATCTCCTATAAATCATAAATCATATTACCAACATAACCAAATCTAATGAGTAAAATATATCCTCCATGTAACTGTGAAAACCCAAAAATAACTAAGATTTGCTAATGGGTTACATGAAGCATTTGAAGAGAGAATTACAAAACCTAGATCTGGACCCAAATTTCATTACATACAAACATAAAAAATAAAAGAGTTCATGCAAAACTCCACAAATGTCGCAATTTCTCAAGCTTCTCCTGCAACGTCCTGATCTGGTTCTGCAACGTTGTTTGTAGCACTACTTTTGCATTCTTTTCATTGACAATATTCTTCCTCACCCACCGAAAAGAACATTAGATAATTTGGCAACACACATTACTGTTAGTATGAATTCTTCGTCGAAGTGTACGAAAAAGAACCACTTTAGCTACGCATAACTAATAGCCCTAACAACAATAGAGGCTGCCAAACATCTTCAGATCTGCAATTAGTAGTAAAAATGCTGCAACAAACAGATCTATAAATGGAAAGACATTAAAGCGATAAAATAAAGGGAGTTTGCTCCATGCATCCAACGAGACAAGACAAGAACACGATTTTTTTTGAAAGAATTTTTGTATTACGAAGGGCACTTTGGGGAGGAAAACAAGAAGGTGTATCAGACTCTCCTCAATGGGATGGGTTCTTTGTAGTCCTCAGACTTCAGGATCTAAGCTTTCTCTCTCTTGCGAGTGTAGAAAACCCAATGCGGAAAATAGAGCTCAATGGGAGCAAATGGTGAAAAATGGGACCAAGTGTATAGATCCGAGTGATCTAGTAGGCAGCAAAAGGTGAGGAATGATGGGGAAGAACCCTCCTATTTATAACAAAATATTGGGTCATTCTAGATCTTGGTGCATGATTAAAAATAATGTTAACTAAATCTAGATCCACCTTTATGGAATATTTTATTATATTTGTTGGAGGGAAAGGGTGTTTGACTTGGGTCAAATCCCTTGATTAGTGAAAAATAAATAAATAAATGATTTATTTATCTTTTTAAGGAAGTGGTTAGGGAGATAATCAAATAAATAATGATTTATTTGATTAATAGTGAGTGATTTGGTCATATTTAACAAGGAATATTATCTAAATAAGATTTAAATAATTATTCCTAGAAAATAATAAGATAACTAAGGGTTTATCTCATTAATTTCTTTTGTTTTTTGGGTTAAACATGAGTAGGGAATTATGGTTTAATTAATTATTCCATGAGGAAAATCAAACAAATATAGGTTTGTTTAATATTTCCTTTTGGGGTTTCTGTTTGGGACCATAAACAACCTAATAAATGTGGTTTATTAAGTTATTTAACATAGTGAAGGCAATTTTATCGAGGGTAAAATTGGTCTTACATGGTGTACTTGGGTCCATCTAATGATGATAGGTTAGATGACCAAAAAATGAGTGTAATGTGATTGCCCCCAGTAGCATGCGAGTGTTAGGAGCAAATCGTATATGACCGAAGTACGGTGTAAGAACTCAATCACCGGACAACAAGAGGAAGTCGAGAGAGAGAAAGGTGAGGTAGATAGTGTGCGGAAGGACTAGACCACTGAGGAGACGAGACTCGCAGTGCAACAAGTCTCTTTTTTATGAGAGGGTACTACGTCTTTGAAGAGCGCGGGGGAGGCATACCTATGCCCGCCAGAGACAAAGTACAAAAGAATAGTGTGTCCCGATGAACAAGGGACCGAACCATAGAGTACAAAGCGGCATAATCAAGAGCAGATAAAAATACAATGAGGAATCTCACATACATGCGGTGCTCGAGATACCGACCCAGGACTAGTACAATAATGTCTCGAGTACATGAGATAAATACAACCCAAATGCCCCCTATAAATGGGGAAGGGCTCACAAAATCTGAGCGATACATGCAAATGGAAGAGGCGGCTGCAAGTGGCTAAGGCCCACATCATCAAAATGCTGAGCTGCATCAAGAGGCTCGCAAAGAAGAGGTCATCCCGGGCATGTGGGGGGCTACTGCGAGGGCCACCCCCTCATGAGGGGTTGAGACATCTCACACACACCCGGGGAATCATCAGAAGCTGCTCATTGGATCACCGGCTGATCAAGTATACGAATCTCGATCATGCTCGAAAAAGGAGTCGGAGAGACAATCAAAGTCGAGGGGAAAAGGAGAAATCCCCTTGCCTAATCCGAGGACACCGAACAAGAGGGGAAGCTGGAACCAAGGTACACCGCCCTCTAGACTCGGCTTAGGAATAAATGTATTGATGTCAACGAGAGGGGAGGTCGCCATAGGTGAGGCAATGAGAGATCCTCAACTAAAGGCACGAGAGAAAACAAGATGAGGCGGCGGACGATCGACACTAATGACGATAATGGAAATGGGAAGGAATGAGTAGCGAATGGGACGACTTCCCCTTGTTAGAGCATAAAGAGCATGGATGACACTAGCGACGCGCGACACAAGATCATGAGGGATAGGGGGACGAGTGAGGCTGAAGGTCATAATATGCGACACGAAGAGAGAGACCAAGCAATGGAGGATGGAGGGCTATAGTGGGGTGCAAAGGGACGTGGTATAGACTCCATGGATGCAATGATGACTCAACTCTGATGCTCTAAACAAGGGCGACTCGATGGTGTTGCCACACAGTAAAGGCCCCAATGGGGGACCATGGAAGCATGAGTACAAGGTGGGAACTCATGACGAAAATCGACACGAACATGGACGAGTAATGGGGCAATGTGGTGCCCCGAGTATCCTGGTGAAGTGGAAAAAATGAAAAAACAGATGCTGGCTAGCTAAAAGAAAATAAAACATGCATTTCAGGGGGGAAATGCTAAGGGTAATATTTCTTAAGATAGAGTGCATTGCGAGGGTTAGGAAGGGGATGGCCTTCGAAATCCTCTAAGAGGTATGCCCCTTTACCAAGATCCTTACTAATGATGTAAGGGCCTAGCCATAATGAGTCAAACTTCCCATGACCCAAGGGGACATCATGGGCTCGGGTCATATACTTAGAACAAGGTCGCCTTCATGAAAAAGTGCGAGGTCGGACTTTTCGGTCATATTGAGCTTTGGTGCGTTTTTGGCCGCTTCCATGGTTTGCAAGGCAACACGGCGGTCTTCGAAAGCACGCTCAAGCACTGATAAGTCGTTGTTCTAGTGGTTGGGTGTCGGGAGAAGTTCAACGGCTAGTTGTAGAGAAGGAATTTCACACTCGATCGTAAGATCGCTTCCTCTCCAAAAACGAGGTGGAAAGGAGTGAACCGGTGGCGGTTTTAACAGAAGTTCGATAGGCCCATAAGGCGAGAAAAAAGCATGAGATGCCGAGTTGGTTTTGTGCTTATTCACCGTTCGTTGAAGCATAGTCTTGAGGGTTTTGTTGATCTGCTTCAACTTGGCCATTACCTTGGGGGGTAATAGGAGGAGGAATATTGGTGCTCAAAACCCAACGGTGAGGATAGCTCACGCCATATCTCATCTTCAAAATGTCTGCCATGATCGAGACCGATTTTAGTCGGGAACCCCGAATCGAAAGACTATAACATGGTTAAAGAAAAAGAGGGCCGCGGTAGGCTTAGTGTTGTTGAACGTTGGCATGGCCTCGGCCCATTTAGTGAAATAGTCGACCCTCACGATGATATACTTGTGGTTACCGGTGGATGGCGGGCGACACTCCATAAAGTCGATGGCCCATTTACGAAGGGACCCGAGTTGAGACGACCTGGATGGAGGGGAGTCGGGGGAGCTCTCGCCTTAGGGGCGAAATGTTGGCAATTGGGACAGTGTTTGAGCGCCTCAATGCAATCATCGAAGAGGGAAGGCCAAAAATACCCGAAGCACGCATAATTTTTTTGGGCAATAGCAAGGCCGGAGAGGTGGCCACCGCAAGCGCCGCTATGGCGGGCATTAAGGACTGTTCGACTGGCGTGTGTGAGGCAACGACGAAGGACGGTGTCAACCCCGCGACGATAGAGGTCGTCACCGATAAGAAGGTATCGGGGGCTCGGTGTCGGATACGTCGGCGAGCCTCACTGGTCGAGGTGGAGAGGGCGAACTTTGGGGTTCGCAAATAAAGTAAGAATATCGCCATACCACGGGTCATCGGAGTAATGGCAAACAGGGTGTTCATCGGGAAAATCGTCATTAACGGGAGGGTCTTGCGATCCGGTAGGGTAATTCGAAAATGAGCTCGGCGAGGGCTAAGCCTTTCTTACTTTTTGGGGTGGCAAATTCAAGGTCGAATTCTGAAGAATAACGACCCAATCGAGCGTACTTCCCAGATGAGGATACGACGACTCAAAAGGAAAGCCATAGGGTTGGAATTCGTCACAACCTTGGTGGAGCGCGAGAGGATATAATGACGAAGTTTTTGGATCGAGAACACGACGACCCAGCGCTAATTTCTCGTCATAGGAGTATGAGACAGGGGGGGTCCCACAAGGTTCTTATCGACATAGTAAATCACATGCTCGATGCCATGGTCATCCTCTTGGATAAGGACTCCCGACTGACAGATAGGTGGAAGCGGAGATATATGGGATGAAGTCCCGATTAAAATCGGGAGGGCGAATTAAGGAGCGGATGTGAGCATCGCTGAGGGCATCGAAAGACTCGTGAGCATAGGGTATCCCAAACAAATGGGATGTGAGAGCGTAGGAGTCGAAGGAACCCGTGTGCGGTGGTGGCATAGTCGAGGACGAACCGACGAAGAAAATTAGCTTTGCCTTGGAGGCTTTGGAGGTCGAGCGAGAGGTACGCGGAATGGGGAGTTCAAGAATGGCTTGAACTTTCAAAGGTTCAAGAGTGATACCATCCTTAGACACGATGAAGCCTAGAGACGCCCTGAGCGGGAACGCAAAAAACGCATTTCAACGGGTTAAGGCGGATATTATACTTGCGACATCGGAGAAAAAAATGGTGCGCTAGATCATGTAGGTGTTGACGCTGGATGCTTAGAAACGCGTCGTGAGGTCGTCTAAATAGGCAAGGATAATATGAGCTAAGTCGTGGAAACGGTAAGACATGGCCCGTTGAAAGGTGGCGCCGGCGTTTTTAAGGCCGAAAGGCATGACCGGTAAGCAAAAGTTCCCCACGGAGCTAATGAACACGGTTTTTAGTTGATCGACGGGACGGATAGCAATTTGGTTGTATCCGGAGAAACCATCCATAAAGGATAGGACCTCATGCTCCCGCACACTCGTCAATGATTTGGTCGATGAACGGTGTGGGAGAAGTTGTCTTTGGGACAAGACTTTGTTCAAGTCGCGAAAAGTCCGTGCGAGACACGGATGGTGCCTTGTTTCTTGAGAACGGGAAGCTGGGTTGGACACCCAGTGGTGTATTCAATGGGGTAAATGAAACCGACTGCTTGAGCTTATCGATTTCGGCTTTGATAGCGTCACGTGCGGAAGGATGAATGGGTCTCATCTTTTGACTGACTGGTTTGGCATCGGGCCATGTGTCGATATGATGTTCGACAATGGCGGGGATCGAGTCCGGGCATTTCGGAATAGGACCAGGCAAAGATATCGCGAAATTCTTTGAAAAGCTTGGTGTAAGCTTCAATTTCTTCGGGGTGCATTGGGCACCCAAGGTGATGTATTCTTCGATTCTGGTTTGACTGAAATGTCAATTTTGATGGTAGGCGAGACATTGGCCATGTTTCCTTCTTCGAAAGCGTCGAGTACAGGGGATAGGGTTTTTAAACCAATCGGCCCGCATGAGGAATGAAGTCTTTAGTTTCCACAGCGTATTGGTCATGGGACTAGCTGTGGGAGGAAATATGCGCGATGGTGCATATCATCCCAGGGAAAGTCGGGATTGGTCATGGCTTCCATAATGTCTTCATGCAGTTGGAAGATGGGAAAGGCTGGAGGAAGAGGGGTCACCAGGAAGAAGTGATGTGTGACAGGTCATCATGAGGAGAAGGGCTCGGATAGGGCGATATCCAACGAGATCAAGGCCACTGAGGAGCTGAGAGGATCGGTAGGTTGAATGGCCGGGGAACTATCTCGCAAGGATGATGACAGGTACAAAATGGTGGTTGATGGCTCCGTTGGCTCGATAGCGGGAGGAGGAATGTGAATGGGAGTAGGAATGTCCTCTGGTCCTATTGAAGTGGCCTTGAATTGGCGGTACATGTCCAAAGAGGAACGATACTCGTCAAGGCGGGGATAGAGGTGGGTGTAATGGCCGTGAAAATCACACAAGGCACAAGGGTGGTTTGTGCGCAAGTGTTTGAGTTTTGGGATAGAGTCGGGGATAGTGACATAGACTTCGGGATATCGAGTCGGGAATGTCTCATTGACCCGAAGCTTGAGGTGTGGCAATTCGGGACACATGTGAGTGGCGTGACAGACGATATCACACAAAGCGCATTGGATGGCGGGCTTTGGTGGTCGTGGAGGGGTAGAGAGTTGTCGGGCGGCCTGGGTCTCGATGGGTTGCCCTCACCAGCTTGCCTTTCTTTCAGGGACCGGCACCACGGGGGTAGGGTTCGAGGGAGAGTGCCTGGGGGCCCCGAGAGGAGGTGAGGGGGACCGGTTGAACCGGTGTCAAAGCAAGGTAGGTTTGGGGTGACCAGGGAGGGGTGTGCGGGCTGGGGGATCAAGGTACCGGGACCGGAATGCCCAAGGTCGGGTTAGGGGAGAGAGAGGGTGGTCATGACGAGGGACGGGAATATACTCGGGAGGGGGAGCCGGGAAAGGGATGCTGGCCTGGCGGGAGGGAAATGACCGGGAGGGACGGCTCCGAGATGGTTAAGGCTGAACCAAGAGCTGAGGAGGATAAAGGGGTTCGGGTGGGATACCAGTTTGTAGGGAGGAGGGCCGGAGGAGGAGGAGGTCCGTGGCGGAGATGTGTGAGCTAGGGAGCGGGTTGCGGAGGGCGAAGAGGGCGGTTGCGTGACTAGCCAAAGACGGGCCGTTTGAGGATGGCACGAGACGATTGCATCATGCAAACATTTGAGAAGTCGGGATCGATGATGGGAGGAGGGAAGACAAGGAAAAGTTCCAAGCGGGGAGGAGTCCTTGTAAACGCACTGGGAGACAACTCGGGTCAAGGAATCGACGGTTTGCTTGTTGGCTACTGAAGAGATGGTGGTCTCGGGTGAGGCACGAGAGGGAGGGCTCATGATATGTCAAGCTGGTCAATGGTGACTATCTTTCCATTATGGGGGAAAGACATCTTGCGAAAGACCGCGGATGGGACGGCAGATCATAGCATAGGTGTAGCTTTGCCCCAAAATAATGTTGTAGTCTAGTGGGGCGTCGATGACTTCTACGTCAACCACATGATCTTCCACAGCGAGGGTGATAGGGCAATTACGAAACAAGCCAATGGGTGAGAGGCATGACCGTCCACGCTCTAAGGGTGATCGTGGAAGGGGCCACTCGGGGGATCCAAGTTGCTTCCAAACCGAAGCGGACATCACGCGGTGGATGCCCCCTCGTCGATTATGCACTGGAAACGACAGGCGTTCCGTATTTTGAGCTGAGATTTGGAAGGAGACGGAAGGAGGAAGGGGAGGGTTGTCCGATTGAGTGGCATCGAAAACAATCATTTGGTCATCGAGCGAGATCTACTAGCGCCCACTGCAGAGTAGTAGAGCCTTTCTTTTGGGAAGAGCACGACTGGAGGAGTTCCCGAGTGTGGAAATGGCGGCAGGGATTGCGCCAAATCATCTACTATAGCTATGCACCGAGCGGCTCGACCTGAGCGACATTTCGGCGTAATGGTCCCTTGGGAATCTTTGGATGAACCTCAACTTTGGGTTGAGGAATGTGTAAGGGGCCACTGGATGTCGAAAGAGGCTCTGCGAGAACACGAAGAGGAGGCTCGGGAGCGGAGTGAGCAGGGAGGCTTGAGTATCGGCGAGACCGAGTTTGAAGGTGAAGATCGACGGAGGGGGTAGGGTCGAGTGCATCATAAGGATCCGTAATCGTGAGGAACCCGAAATGGAAGGAGGCGGCTGACACGGCTGTCGGGCGGTTGGGTAGCCACGAATCCTTGTTGAGGGAAAGGATCGAGTAAAAAGCAGTGGTCGGGTAGTGGCCACGTAGGAGGAGCATGAGGGGAGGCGTGTTGTCCGCGACAATGTGGCTTGAGACTCCCACATCGCTGCGCATCTAGGGTAAGAGGGGGACAATCGTGGGTGTAATGACCATAAACACCGCAACACGAACATGGCTTGTTTGTGCGAAGCGGCTTTGTCCGGCTTGGAGTCTGAGCGCCTGATCTCGGTTGCCGGTGTTAGGGTCCACACCGAGATTGGGTCCTCGAGTACCCGAGCGGGCATTGGTTTTTGGTTGCCTCTCGCCTTCTTTGAGAAGAAGGGGGGATTAGTCGCGCTCGTTGTGCAAATACTTGCCCTGGAGGGGGCCGTAGGTGCTCATTGCTTGAGGGTTGAGGAGGCAAGGGAGGAGGAAGCGCATATGCTGGAGGAGGCAGGGCATCTAGAGTGCGGATAAGGGTAATGGGTGGGAAGGGCAACATTGGGGTAGCAGGAGGTTGGGCAAAAGGAGGAGGCATGCCGTATCCACGGATACATGCTTTACGGGGGAGGGGAAGAGGGCCGGAGGAGCTGGCCCCTCCCTCGAGGGAAAACCATAGCCCATAGGGAGGTTGAGCGTATGGATGGGAAAAGGGCTCCAACGATACGTCGGCGGAATGAGATGCCCCCGCGTTAGCGCCACCGGGCACGGGGGATGTCGGGAAGAACGGTATAAACATAACCGGATTGAGCGTAGATCGGGTCATATTTCAAAGCTATTTGGAGGGCGGCTTCTTCGGTTTGAGGAAAATGAGAGGCGACAGTCTTTGCGATGGGAGCGGGAAGGGTGCGCAGGGAACCGATCCCATGTAAACCCGATCTTCGAAGGGAGGGGCTCGACATAAGCTCAGTCTTCGTCGCCATTCCCTGAACATGGGCGGAAAAGGCGTGTTGAAGAGGCTTGCTTAAAGGAAGTCAAGAGCTCCGTGCCGATATCGTATCGGAGAGGGAGCCGGAAGTACGACAAAAAGGCTTGGGCAAGAGTCTCGAAAGGTGGTATGGGTAGAGGTGGTTTGTTCAACATACCATTTAGAAGCTTCGCCAGGTAAGCGTGCGTTGGAACAAACGAAGACGGATGGAGTCATCGGTAATGGAATTGAGGAACACCACATGTGGAAAGATCGGACATGGTTGGTTGGATCTTCTCCATTAAGGCCCTCAAACTTAGGGATATCCGAGGGGAGCTTGGTTGGCATAGCGAGCCGTTAGCATTGTGGTGAATGGGGTCATTGATCAAAGCGATGGAAATCGGGGGAGGCTAAGGCACGCAATGTACGGTAGCACGAGGTGGCGGGGTAGTTCTGTGGTGGTTCCGCTAGTAGTAGAGGGTGGCATTGGGGCCCTGGGAGAGACCGCTAGCGTTGGGCCCTGGACCAGGACATGGTGAAGGTGACAGGGGGAGAACCGGGGAGGAGAAGGAGGACCCGATGTATCGGGGGGAGGAGTCGAGTGCGGACTCGAAGGTGGAGCGGCTCGACGACTGCGCGGTGCGAGCGTGGGTCGATCAGCCGAAAGCGAGGGTGGGAGGCCAAGAAGTCGTCGGGAAAGGCGCCTTGGGGAGCGCAATGATGATGGGAAGAAGGAAACCGACGCAGGGCGAAAGGGACGAGATCAATTACTTGTCGATGAGGCGAGAAAAGGTGCAATGACAATTGATTTTAGAGTCTTTGCTAAGCGGTGGTAACCGTGCTCTTCTTCAATTAGGGTCAGTGTGTGGCGTGCGTTAATTTTAATTTTTTAAACCCTTTTCGTTTTGAGAGCAAGAAAAAAGTGTGTCTGCTATAAACTGAAAAGAAATCATAGTAGAACAATATAGATTATGGAAAAGAAGCGAGAACATTTAACGACTAACTATGCATCAATCTAACCCAAAGGGCGGGTCTCTCAAAACTACTCTAAAAGAGGGCAAAAAATCTAGTCAAAACACACATAAAAAGAGCTCAACGGATCTAGGGGTCGAAAGGGACGGGGGATCCGGAGGATAAAGCTACGAGGAAAGAGGTGCGAGATCACAGCCAGAGAGACGAGGCAAGGTGAGCTGGAAAAAGGGAAGGAAATCGAAGAAAACCTGGGAGGGGCAAGGCGGGAGGCCTTCAAAGGAGGTCCAAACAAAACGACAAGAGGTGATTTGAAAGGAAAAGAGGTCGATTTCAAAGGATGCGAAAGGGAGGTAACAGATCAGGAAAGAGGGGGTGCGAAAGCTACGAAAAACCCGACGTACGAAACAACTAAAACTCTTCCACAAAAAGTGGAGGGTACTAAAGCCCTGGGGGTCGGGTTCCCTCTTAGATGAGTAAAAACGGATCGGATTTTGGTCGAGCGGGAGGCCGAGACAGAGGGACTTGGAAGACCCGACGGCAGGCTGCAGTCAGAACCCCGAGAAAAAATTGCAGAAAAATCACCGAAAAAGCGGCGGGTCGCGAGGTTCGCACTGTTTTCGGTGCGAGTCGCAGAAAATGGGCGGAAAAAGTGCGACACAGAGGTCCAGTCGCGAGTTATGGGCCAAAAAGTGCGACCCACGTTCCGTTGTCTCGGTGGCGGATTTTCGAAAAGTTGCCGTCTTAGTTGCGACTAGTGTCGCTTACCCTGCGCAATAGGGGCCGAGAAACACACGGAAGTTAGAAATTTAAAATTTTTAGGGTTTTATGTGAGAAAAAATGACATAAAAAGAGGAAAACTAAGCGGTGAAAAGAAGCCCCAGGGCTCAAGTAGCTGGATATGCGGGAATAGGAAAAACGACGATGATCGTAATTTAAAACCCGTGTGGAGTCGCCATTTGTTAGTATGAATTCTTCGTCAATTGTACGAAAAAAGAACCACTTTAGCTACGCATAACTAATAGCCCCTAACAACAATAGAGGTCGCCAAACATCTTCGAATCTGCGATTAGTAGTAAAAAATGCTTTTGTAACAAACGGATCTATAAATGGAAAGACATTAAGCAAGTAAAATAAAGGGTTTGCTCCATGCATCCAACGAGACAAGACAAGAACACGATTTTTTTTGAAAAGAATTTTGTATTACGGAGGGCACACAGGGAGGAAAACAAGAAGGTGTATCCGACTCTCCCTCAATGGGATGGGTTCTTTTGCAAAGTCCCTCAAGCACTTCGGATCTAAGCTTTCTCTCTTTTGCGGGTGTAGAAAACCCAATGCGGAAAAATAGAGCTCAATGGGAGAAAATGGTGAAAAATGGGACCAAGTGTATAGATCCGGAGTGATCTAGTAGGCAACATAAAGGTGAGGAATGATGGGGAAGAACCCTCCTATTTATAACAAAATATTGGGTCATTCTAGATCTTGGTGCATGATTAAAATAATGTTAACCAAATCTAGATCCACCTTTATGGAATATTTTATTATATTTGTTGGAGGGAAATGGTGTTTGACTTGGGTCAAATCCCTTGATTAGTGAAAAAATAAATAAATAAATGATTTATTTATCTTTTTAAGGAAGTGGTTGAGAGATAATCAAATAAATAATGATTTATTTGATTAATAGTGGGTGATTTGGTCATATTTAACAAGGAATATTATCTAAATAAGATTTAAATAATTATTCCTAGAAAATAATAAGATAACTAAGGGTTTATCTCATTAATTTCTTTGTTTTTGGGTTAAACATGACTCGAATTATGGTTTAATTAATTATTCCATGAGGAAAATCAAACAAATATAGGTTTGTTTAATATTTCCTTTTTGGGGTTTCTGTTTGGACCATAAACAACCTAATAAATGTGGTTTATTAAGTTATTTAACATAGTGAAGGCAATTTTACTGAGGGTAAAATTGGTCTTACATGGTGTACTTGGGTCCATCTAATGATGATAGGTTAGATGACCAAAAAATGGTGTAACAATTACAAAGAACACTGGACTCAAGACACACAAAATAAAATAATAATATTTGAAGTCGATCGAAACCCAAACTGGGGTTCAATCACCAATTATCGGCTGCACATGAAATGCAATTTCCAATCAATTTTTCAATAGAAATGGCGATTTTTTCTTTGGGGAAAAATTATACCCATCAATTCAAATTCAAATTAAACCAATGGGTTAGCTCACTCTGATAAAGCCCAAAATTCAAATTAACCCAGTGGTTTAAGCTCTACTACAGAACACGTAATCCCAAATTAAAAAGTCCAATATTTAGATTACTCTTTGCATATGCTACTAGCGATCACTACCGTCCTCCATTGTCAAGGTAAAAGGGGGCGAACTCGGGGATGAGCTTCACCAAGCAATGTCTGCAGCTGCATCATAGCAGTTTCAATGGCGCACCCTACGAAGCCTAACCTTGCATAATCTGAAGGGTTGATGTCAACAATAATGTGACATCAAGCCCCACAACATCAAAGAAAACCTGAAACAACATGCTAGAAAAAAATTAAAACCATAAATAAAATCACAATTAAAATCAAGACAAACGAAAGAACCCACAAGAACTGCACTTCATTGATGAAATTCTCAGATGCAACACTCAAACTTTGGCAAATAATTGGGTATTCTTGTATGTGATCAACAATTTGCTTAAATATAATAGGAAATAATGTGAGGGAGATCAGACCCATAGATACCCTCCTAGCTCTTTCCCCATTGGGGTTCCTACAACATAGCAATTTTATTATGCAAGATACCATAATTAAGGCAAAACAAATGACAACAAGGACTAAAATGGAAAACATATTAGCCTCACAGGTACCTCGTTGTCTATTTCCCTCTCAAAGTTCCTATGTTGTAGCAAGTTTATCAGGCAAAATATCGAAATGATAATAAAGGTAATGATGGCAAATACCTTGACCAATTTCCTTATGCCCTCAAATGCGAGAATAGCTTGATTGGAATGCGCACCCATGACAAACAACCATACCCACAAACACTGTACCCCTAGAGTTTATATCAATTAATGGTTCAATAGACCATTAAATTGGTGATGTGTCTTGACCTTATCGAACAATTAAAAATGTATCATATACATTAAAGCCTAAAGATAAAGCCATGGAAAAAAAACCATACATATGTACACTAGGTTCATATAAACCTTGTCAAAAAATTGCATCAAAGACTCCCACCAAAATTAGAACACAAATTCAAAATGCAATGAACAAACATAATAATTAAGGATCAGAGGGGCAAAAGAGAGAAGAAATAATTACAGTTTAGAAAACTCCATTGTCCCAATTCCCAAATCTCCACTCCTGGATGAGAAGCTTGTCTTGCTATAGATTCTGAATGACACTCATTATGGCACCATCAAATAGAGATAAATAAATGCCAACCTCTCGACTAATCTTGGCATTACTTTGAGTGAAACCCTTCCATCTCTTCTCATCCATGAGAATGCCAAATATATTGCGAGACCAACAATGGAACTTCTCCATTAGATGAATGGTCTTGAAACCCTCCTTGACAACCAAAGGGGGGCAGAAGGAGTTTGCTTTCCTTCATGCATTTCTCAGGGAGCTTGGGATTTTATGGCTATTCTTACCAGTGGGTTCTATGGTTGTTGCTGTGAGCTTAGGAGAAAGTCCAATATAACATCCTACCGGGCGTACTCCCTGCAAGTGCAGAAAGCTTCTGGTGGTTCTGTCTAAGGGGATGGTCATATGGGTGTAAGCAAGGTAGGAGACCTGTTCGTGATGATGTGGAGGACACATGTTGAAGATTGTGTCGAGGACGACGAATATGAACAATGTCGCCATGAAAAACCTCTCTATATATAAAGCATATCGATGTAATTAATAATAAATAATTGATCAAAGCAACCAACAAAGAATAAATTATTAATAAATAATTGATCAAAGTAATTGTTCGTGACATAATGAACAAACTATTAATAAATAACTTAAGTTAAATATTAATATAATTGTCAATAATAATTGATCAAAGTAATTATTGGTGATGCCCACGATGTAGCACAATCACTGTTATGAAGTATTTTGTAAATCATGAAATTCAATGTTCAAATCCCCTCAACATCAAGGCAACAAAAAAAAGTAACCACTAGTTACTTTGATAAATTATTAATTAATAATTTATTTGTTGCGTCACCAAGTATTACTTGGTTACTTTTATCAATTATTTATTAATAATTTATCTTTTTTCATCATGGCTTTCTCCTTTTTTTCTCATTTTGCCACTAGTGTTATCTTCACCCTATAAATATCCCTTATAATAAATGAAATGTCCACCTATACCGTTGAAATATATTTATTTCAAAAATAATTATATTAAAATATCTTACATACACATATGTGAAAATTTAACTATTAGTGATGATTAAGGGAGCATGCTCCCATCGTGACCTTGTGCTTTTGGATCTTGAACCATTTCCTTACATCCAAAAAAATTACAAACTCTTGACCAAACAAAAACAAAATATTGATCACATAAAAATTACAAATATTAATAATGAATTATAAACATTTTAAGTGCTAATTAGTGTGTAAGAAATTCTTTCGGTGAAAATCACATGTAGGAATTTTTGCCGACGCGTTTCGAACCAGCGAGTGTGACTCATCATCAAAACAAGATGAGAAATCTGAACCAAAAAACCAGATTAAATAGATAGGAAAGCTCCAACTAGCGGTTAATAACATAACAGCGAGTTTGACAAAATTTAATGATTAAAAAAATTACAAATATTAATAATGAATTATAAACATCACTTTAGCCTCCTACATTATTTGAAGGAAGCACTTCAAAAGTCTTTGAATTCTCGGAAGTCCGGATAGGGTTTGATGCTCAGCCTTACATGGGCACAAAGCGATTCCTGTAAAGCAAAATTCGGGGAGCATATACATCATTTGTAAAGGCGAATCCAGACCGTAGTGGTGATTAAATCAACGGTTGAGACGAGACGCATCCACAAGCCGTTGATCAGGCGGCCAGGTTAGATCCAGACCCTTAGTCTACTCTCTAGATCTTTTTCGACCCCGTCTTTTGCATTCGGGCAGGGCAAGACCTGTATATGTTATATGTTATATGTTAGTTCCCCTTACCATTTTGAACTAATAATAGCTCTGGGTTTGACCATTTCATTCGATTTCACCCTTCATTTAATCTGTGCCCTTCTTCATTTTGGGCGTAGTACAGAATGGATTCAGATCATTGCAAGATATTTATCGGTGGAATATCATGGGAGACGACCGAGGAGAGGCTCCGGGACTACTTCGGCAAGTATGGAGAGGTTGTTCAGACGGTCATCATGAAAGATCGGCTCACGGGTCGTGCCAGAGGGTTCGGTTTTGTAGTCTTCTCAGACCCCTCGATGGTCGACATAGCTCTTCAGGAAAAGCACACCATCGACGGCAGAGCGGTAAGATGAAAATCATCTGTGCGTGATAAGAAAAATAGAATATGCTAGAGAATACCCATTCAGGTTAGGTTTGCTTTAGGGTAAATGCCGATGAAAATCGTCCAACTTTTGTCTCTTTAGGGTTTGCTTGATAAAAACTTGCCAAGCTTTTTTTTAGTAGATTTAGCAAGAAAATAATTAAATGGTCGTTTTTTGTTTGTGGGTTATTTTTGGTGGAGAAAGAAAGTGCATGAAAGCGCTCGAGATGACTGTATTTGATCCCTGTCCTTGGAGTTGGGAAAACTGTAAAAGCTGATTAAAAGGGCATTAGGGTTATCTTCTTTTTGGGGGTAAGGTCTGTTTGCCAAAAAGCCATTGGTTTATTGCTGAGGTGGGCTGAGTGTTTATCGTCGACCAGTGTTCCATCCTTGTTGTGGCGTGTCCCACCTGTATGTCATAAGATTTAACGGGGATGAAGTCTTGTGTAAATTCTTAGCTACTTTGGCCAAATAGATAAAGATGCCTGTGGCATCTTAGCTGAAGGAAGTCTGCTCACCCCTTTAAATTAAAATACCTGTTTTTAGTATAAGGACTGAACGGAAATGCGACAAATATGTTTTTTTATTGTAGTTGTTCATGTGCATTGTGTTTGGGTATTTTATTTTTCTTGATATGTAGATTAGAAACCTAATTTATAAGAATATGCTCTCAGATGTGTTTTAGGCACTTAATCATGCCAAAGCGAACTATCTACATCTTTTCAGAGTGTGTATGTTTTCAATAACAACTAACGAAAAATTAATACTTGAAGTCTCCCGGGCAGTTGAGTTCAGGCTTTTTATCTTTAGGAACTAAACAGAATCCACTGAATAAACCCCTTGATTTTATGCTGTACAAGATTTTTATGGCGGTAGAAAGATGGGAAGATTTGTAAATGGAAATGCATTGTGCTCTTTTAGTTCATGATTTTTATGCTTAGAACTGAACAGAATTCACAGAACAAACTACTCGAGCTTATGCTGTACAAAATGCCTTGGCCACAAGAAGTAGGAAGGTCTGTTACTGGCAATGCATTATGCTTTTTTACTTTTATATCTACTGTGAGTAGAAATCTCAGACACAAGTCTAGTCCATGTTCAGTTTATTTCGGATATATTTGAAAAATACTTCTTCAAAGACTTGGGAAAAAAAACCTTTCCGGCTATTCTTGGTCCTGACTTCCATTATTGTTGGATTTATAATGAGAGAACAGTCTGAGTAAAGAAAAATCTAGAAAATCCTGGAAAGGAAGCGCTCTAACTTCGTTTTTAACTTTTTTATGCAATGTTTCTTCCTTTTGCGGCGAGAAAGAAAAAAAAACCTTTTGCAGAGAAGAATAAGTATTTTGGGTTCTTACTTTCTGTTGGCATGACCCAAGAAAATTTCGAAAATTATAGTGAAACTTCTTTGTAATAATGCAAGCATTTTAAATTTCTTATCAATCTATGTCATATGTGTTATTGTGGATATTCCATAAAGCCCCGCTAAACAAAAGTAAAACTTCCGTCAGGTTTGTGTACTTAATGCTTGCTTGAATGGGTATCTTACTTTTCAGTTTAAGCTCTCAAGAGACAGCTGTTGAAATTTGTTACATGCTTCTTTTTCTTAATGTTGTAGTTAGTGACTAGTTTAGACGTTTGTAAATGTGTGTATTTACTATTTAGGTGGAAGCAAAGAAAGCAGTTCCCAGAAGTGAGCAGCATAATTCCAGAACCAACAACTACAATAACAATGACAATCACAGTCAAAGCTACGGAGGAGGATCTGTTAGGACCAAGAAAATATTTGTAGGGGGATTGCCAGCCAATCTAACGGAAGAAGATTTCAAGAATTATTTTCAGCAGTTTGGCAACATTACGGATGTTGTTGTAATGTATGACCATAATACTCAGAGACCAAGGGGTTTTGGATTCATATCCTTTGATTCAGAAGATGCAGTGGAGAGTGTTTTGCAGAAGTCTTTTCATCAGTTGAATGAAAAACTTGTAGAAGTTAAGCGCGCATTACCCAAGGATGCTTCTCCTGGAGGTGCAGGCAGAGGTGCTGGAGGCTATCAAGGTTATAACAACTCAACCTCAAGTATTGGTGGTTATGAAGGAAGAATGGATAATAACAGGTATGGGCAGCCTCCTCCTGCAGGGAGAGGTGGTTTTCCTTCCTATGGACCTACTGGTTATGGTACCCCAAGCTATGGACCTGGGGGTTATGGGGCAGTTAACGCTGGTGGGTATGGTTATGGAAATTATGGCATGAATGGTTATGGTAGTGCTCCTGGAGCTCCAGGGTATGGTGGTACTCCTGTACCAAACACAGCTTTTGGTAATGGCCCAGTTGGAGCTCCTAGAAACCCATGGGGTAACGCAGGGGCTGCTGGTTATGGAACCCAAGGTAATACTGCTGGCTATGGGACAAATGCAGGCTATGCAGCTGCAGCTCCCTGGCCTGCTTCAGGTGCTACTGTTTCTGGCGCAGCTGGGCAATCTCCCAGCACTGGTAATGGCTATGCAAACCCAAATTATGGATATGGTTATGCAAACAATGATGGAGCTTACAATTCTAGTGCAGCTGGAGGCTATGGTGGTCCTGGCCGTGGAGGTGCGGCTCCAAATTACAACATGGGCAACACCAATGGTGAACAAGTGGGAACAGGTGGACCTTATGCAGTTGGCTATGGAGATCCCCATGGGAATTCTGGATATTCAGAGACGGTCTGGAAATCAGGTGGGCCAGATGCTTCTTCAGCAGGTTTTGTTGCAGCATCAAGTGGAGGATATGGAGCTCCGAATGTGGATGGTACAGTAAATGGGCCAACAGGTTATGGAGGATATGGTGGTGCTGGCCGGCAGAATCAGAGGCAGTGATGCTTATTTTAAGTATTGGGTCATTCTTTGACCTTACCAGTCTTTTCCAGGCCCGGGAGTTCTAACTGCAGCTTGCTACTCTCTGGAATTCTTCTGTGCAGAGATAAAAACATATGTTGGGACTGGTCGGGTTGCTTTAAATCCCCCAACTGTTAGTCTAGGTCTTTTGCAAATATCTAAGACTAAAACATAATTAGATGGGAGAGTTAGGAATCTCTCTCGTTGGTAGTTTTTGTTTGAAGCTATGGTTTTGTCTTATGAGTATTGCAGGCAGATAGCTTTGTATTAGCTTCCCATTTTACATACTAGATTAGTTATTAGGTGCTCTTATGCTTCTGTTTAAGATGACTCATTTATGTTTAAGCTACTGAGAGGCTTTAGTATTTTATCAACTAGAGGATTTTATAATTACTTTTGGAGTTGAGTACATTGTTGAAAATCATAGAATGCTTTATTTTAAGCAGTTCAGCAACCTGGGATGTGTGAAAAATTAGGATCTTACCTAGACTTTGATATTTCAGTTGTCTCATTAAATCAAGTAGGGGTATGAGTAGAGGAGCTATTTCAGCTGGAGTTAAGCCTTCAGGGACTCAGTCAGCATAGATATTGCTTATTGAATGTTTATATTTGTCCATGGCATAATTTTGTTTCCTCCTGTATGTGCGATTTTGTACAGGGGACGCTGATTAATCAGTCAATATTGCCTTTTGTGATGGTTGTGGGAGTATGGAGCGCAGAAGGTGGGAACTCTGATTATAATGGATTGTTTCATTATCGATAAACAACAAAAAATTCCATCCAACAAGGTGCCAAAGCATGTTCACTTCAATGAGCCTTATGACTGGCAACTAAACTCCAGCAAAGTCTTGGTCGTTATATTGTTTATTACTCAACAATATTTGGCACAGTAGATTCCTTTTTTGGTTGAGATTATTGCTAAATATACATATTTGGCACGGGGGCAACAAGATGTGGACTCTAAGCTCAATACTGTTGTGGTCTGTATTCCTGTCTGCTGCAATTGAATGTATTTCGCATGTCATGCTGGCATTGATTTTTTGAGCTGATTTTGTTTTTCCCCATGTGCACCTTACTTAGGTTTAATCTTTAGAACATTTTTACTAAACATCTATACAGATAATGGATGGATGGTGGGCAATTGTTGTATTACTACCCAAATACTAAAATCATCTTTTGCCTTAATTGATAAGCTTTGAAAGTATATATGGATGAGATTCTTGCTGCCAAATTAGGAAATTGAGTATCCTAAGATATAATTCTTGAAAATAACAACTTGAACTACTATAATGAGAGTCTGAAATGTCAGATATTTCATAGCCAGTGTTTGAGAGATACCAAAACTAAATTAGGTGTATATGTGGTATTACATTCCTTTAAAAAGGGATGGTTCAGGATTTGAATGATTTTCAATAATATAGTCCAATGCCTTCCTAAAATATGTGGAGTTTCAGGCGAAGGGGCTGCTATTTAAATCAAAATTTCTTTTTAAACTTCTGAAAACTATATTTTTCGAAATTTCGAAATATCTCCTTTTTAATTACAAGCATCAACCCCGTGATTCAGAGCGTTTTCAGGTCGACTCCTTTTTGAATTGCCAACTTTCTTCTTTTAATCACAAGCCTTTTAAGTTAAAATCCTTGATTTGGAGCGTTTTCCCCTCTAGAAAATTGAAGTCTGTGTTAATTGAGCACTTGATTCGGCTGAACTCTACAAAGATACAAAATTTCTTTGTAATTTTATAAATCTTTCAAGCCCATAGGATATTCATTGTTTCTGTCTGAGATATTTATGATTTTTGCAATTGTATAGAGGGATCAAATCTCTTCAAAACTTGATAGATCTAGGGTTTAAGATGGATCTAGACTGGTTTTTATATACACGCATATCATAGGCTAGATCCACCTCCCTCTCCTCTCCTCCTTCCCTCTTGTTCTACTCTCTACCTCCCCTCTCTCTCTCCTCTCTTCTTTCCTCTCGCTGCATTTCTCTCTCCCCTCCATCTTTCTCTCTTTACCCTTCAACTATGTTACTATCTCACTCCCTCTTTCCTCTCTCGCACTCTCCCCCCTCCATCTCTATCCCCCTCTCTCTCTCTGCCTCTAGCTCTGTATGCTTTAGTTCTTCCCTCCATCTCCCCTTCTCTCTCCCATCCCCCCCCTTCTCTCTTCAACCCCCCCCCCCCTTCTCTCTTCATCCCCCCCAACTCTTTCACTATCTCCCTCCTTCTCTCCCCCCTCGCTCTCTCTCTTTTTCCCTCTCTCTCCCCTTCATCCATGTGATGACGAATTTTCACTCTATGTAATCAATGCTATATATAATGTCTAATATATTTTACATTTTAATTTTTGATTGTGAAATGAGTTGTGGCTTTTTGGTTATATTGATAAGTCATGGTGTTGTAACAAAACCTATTTACAAGTTAATTATTATCCATGGTAAAGTGGGGTTGGATATTCGTGGTTAAGGAACTTGTTATATTGTATGCTTATTGTAAGTATTAAATTTTGATGAGCTTATTAATTAAATTTAGATATGGTTATGAAATTACTATAGTATTGCCAAGGCATTTGTTTGTTGATTATTATTATTTTTGATTGTGAAATGAGTTGTGGCTTTTTGGTTATATTGATAAGTCATGGTGTTGTAACAAAACCTATTTACAAGTTAATTATTATCCATGGTAAATTGGGGGTGGATATTCGTGGTTAAGGAACTTGTTATATTGTATGCTTATTGTAAGTATTAAATTTTTATGTGCTTATTAATTAAATTTAAATATGGTTATGAAATTACTATAGTCTTGCCAAGGCATTTGTTTGTTGATTATTATTATTTTATGTTAATTTTAGTTAACAATGGTATGTTTTATGCTTTTAGCACAATTTACTTCAATGTTCCTTTACCCAGTGACAACTTCAAATTATTTTCAATAGCTATCACATTAACCATTGATCACATTGATAGTAAATGTAGGTAGAACATAAAACAATGTGAATAAGACAAACCAAGACAAGAGAACATCGGATTTGGTGGATGCCAGGGAAAAACCCCAATGTGGGGAAAACCCTTTTTCATTTCTTCTTATCATTATTTAATAGTTCAGCAGAGAGAGGAAGTATGAAATAAACTATTCGAATACAAAGTCAAATCAACCTTGTCAAATTTTACAGTGAATTGCAGTGAAACTTCAACCTTTACTAGAAAGTCAACTTGAGTCAAAACAATAGTAAAACACCTCCTTTGAAGCTTGGTCAAAGGCAGTCAAATTCAGCCTCTAGTAGTGGTTGAAGTCAACCCAAAATAGTTGTAAAAACTTGGTCAAACTCTGTCAACTTGTGGTCAGTGCTGCGGTCAAACATGCTTACGGTCAATGCATGTCAAAGAACTCTAAAATCCCCGATTTTGTGCGAGTCAATGCAGCCTAAAGAATCCAAAATTTTGCCCTCAAAATCATAGTCAAATTAGGTCAAAACTACCTTAGTCAATGCTGGTCAAACAATTTGAAGTTTTTCAATTTTGGTTTTGTGATTTAGCCTAGAAATTTTGCCCTCTTAGCCGCACCAGAGAGAGAAGTTGCCCAAGTTGTACGAACCAATCTGATGAAGAGAGAGAAGAATGTGAGTGATGGATGTCTAAATGAGGTGTGAGGTCACTTTTATTTATACAATTCGTTGTGGGTGAAGAAACACATCCATTGGGCTTCTTGACCCTGACCTGAACAATTTGTACATTTGTGGGACTAAATTCAAAATCACACTTTTGCTTGTTCGGATTAGATGATCTTTAGATCAATTTTGAACCTCTCGAAAAGAGGAACCCAATGCAATCATCATCTCCATTAAATGAGCTGTCCCAAGGTGGAATTTGGTCCTAGTTGCCAATTTTAACACTCCCTCTCAACTAGGGAGAATTCCACCTACCAATCATCATGGCATTTTGTTGTCATGTACCATCTCTGTATCTCTGCTCTACTGAACCATGAAGTAATAATGAAGAAGAATTGATCGAGAGTGAGTCACAAGACCTTGCCATTCTCTACTGGCAAAAGTTAGCCCAGATGTTGAACCTCATTTGATCCCAGATCAAGTTGTTGAACAACATGCATCTTAGACATGGAGTATGACAGTACACGATGTGTCCATCGGTAGTGTTATGTTCCCTATCCACGTTTCCCAACTCACTAGCTAGACGAGAGGTACTTCCCTATAGGATATATGCTGGGGCATCAATAGGAGAAGGTGAACAACTCATCTTGCTCATATGCCATAGGAGAAGGTGAGCCACTCATCCAATGTATATGTCTGCAATCGTAGGGGAAGGTGAACCACTCATCCTACATTACATATGTTCACAATCGTAGGGGAAGGAGAACCACTCACCCGAAACACATGTCAACCATTATGGAGTATCACAAGGGAAGGTGAACCACTCACTCTGTACATAGCGCACCACTAGGGGACGATGAACCACTCACCTTATGGTCGCTCATAGCTCGAAGAAGTACCCCAAGTCCCTAGGAGCTCCCAGAGCTCAGTGTCAAACTCATGCGGGACCCTCATAGGGGGGTCTTTCCACGACTTAAAGTCTCTCATGGAAGGCTAAGAATTTGACCTTCCCTAAGGGCTTAGTGAGAATGTCAGTGACCTGCTCATCGATCTTGATGTGTTGGAGTCTTATTGCTCCCAGCTGTACCATATCCCGGATAGACTTGATATCAATGTGCTTGGAGCAGTTGTGGAACACAAGATTCTCTGAAAGGCAAATCCCACTTTGGTTGTCCCAGTGGTTCATTGTGGTATCCAACACATGCTCAAATAGCTCACTAAAGAGCTTCCTCAACTAAACAACTTTACAACAAGCCATATTAGCAGCAATGTATTTGGCCTCGACGGTGCTTAGAGCGATTGATTTTTGCTTCCTGCTCATCCAAGATATTGAAGCAAACCCTAATGAGAATCAACATCTAGATGTGCTCTTACGATCCACCACATTGCCAGCCCAATCAACATCAGTATATCCATGTAGCTTCAAATTCGACACTGTATCTCAAACCATAGTTGATTGTGCCTCGGAGATATCTCAAGAGATTCTTTGTAACAATCTAATGTATGTGGTGAGGCTCGACAATAAATTGACTCCATGTATTCATGACGAAGCATATGTTCGAATGGGAGTTTACTAAGAACATTAGGGCCCCCACAAGTTTTTGATACTCTGAAGGATTTGCCAAATCAGGGCCAGTAGCACGTCCACATAGCTTATTGAAGTTGGGTTCCATTGGAGTAGATACAGACTTGCATTCCACCATCCCACATCTCTTGAGTAGCTTCACAATGTATTTTCCTTGAGAAAGGAAAATCTTACCTGGCTTTTGCCAGACCTCCAAGCCTAGGAAGTAGTGCATCAACCCTAGGTCCTTCATCTCAAATTCAGAAGCCAATTCCCACTTCCATTGCAAAATGAAAGGGTCTGCACCTGTCAAAAAGATATCATCCACATAAAGTACCAAAATGAGAGCTCTATCCTTTTCAACCTTGAAGTATAGGTTAGGGTCAGCTTCACTCCTTGTAAATCCCAACTCCATAAGATATCTATCAATCCTCTCATACCAAGCCCTAGGGGCTTGATTTTAACCCATAGAGGGGTTTCTTCAACTTGTATACATGTGTCTTTCGATCTTGAACTTTGAAGCCCTCAGGTTGCTCTACATTGACTTACTCCTTAAGCGAGCCATGCAAGAAAACAATTTCGACATCCATTTGGTGTAAGCTCCATCCTTGAGAGGTAGTGAGAGCAATGATAGATTGGATAGTGGTGTATCGGGCAATTGGTGCAAATATCTCATCATAGTCCACTCCTTCCTTTTGAGAGAAACCTCGAGCAACAAACTTGACTTTGAACTTTTTATGTCTCCCATTAGCTCCATGTTTGATTTTGTAAAGCCATTTTGAAGTGATCACTGACTTGTCGTTGGCTCTAGGAACCACATCCAAGACAACATTCTTCATAATTGATTCGTACTCTTCATTCATCGCATCCTTCCATACTTGGTGCTTCACGACTTCTTCGAACTTATATGGCAAAGATTGAACAATGGTACTCATAGCAGCTAAGTACCCTTGGTACCTGTTCGACTTCTTGCTTTCATGAAATGTCCCCCTTGGTGCAACATGTCTTTCAACATCTTCGAGAGTATATTTGAGCCACAAAGGTCTTTTCCTTGAGGTAGAGGGTTCACCTGGAGGTGGATCAATGGGATCCATCAAAACTTCAACATTGGGCATTGGTTCATCTGTCGGAGATTCATCCTTCTTTCCTACATCATCATCATTGTTCTTCCTTGGGATAGGAAGATCTATGACTTTCCCAAGGGTAGAATCTTCATCGAAGGTGACATCATGACTTATTTCAACTTCTCTTTGACTAGATATATTTTATATGCCTTTGAAGTTTTACTGTAGTGCTCAAATGTAAATACACGAGACAGCCAAAAATTCTAAAAGGAGAAATATCAGGTTTCTTACTGGTGAAAACTTTTTAGGGTGTCTTTAAGTCTAATGCTTGATGTATGCATCTATTTTGAACATATACGACAATGTTAGAAGATTCGCCCCATAGGAACTTTGGTAGTTCTTGGTCATGAAGCTTGGCACGAGTAGCTTCTATGATTGTTTGATTCTTCCTTTTAACAACTCCATTTTGCTTAGGAGTATATGCAATAGTGATCTCCTCCTTAATGCCAACTTCTCTACAATAGTCATTAAATTCATTTGATTCATATTTGGTTCCATTATCGGTCTTCAATATTTTGATCTTCTTCCCTGTTTGATTTTCAACCAAGGCTTTGAAAGAGCGGAACCATTTGAACACTTAGTCCTCCTCCTTCAAGAAATAGATCCATGTTTTGTTGGAGAAGTCATTCAAAAAAATTGCATAGTACAAGTATCCTCTCAATGATGTTACGGGAAACATACTAGGTAGATCAGAATGGATCAATTGAAGAATGTCTGTAGTTTGACTCTCACTTGAGAGTAATGGCCCCATTTTATGTTTTCCAGCGGCACAACCCTGACTAACACCTTCATGATCTATGTTGAATTCAGGGATACCTGTGACCATCTTCGTTACATCAAGTAAGACTTTGTAATGAAGGTGAGCAAATCTTCGGTGCCGTAATTCAAATTGAAGAGAAGTATTGCAAGTCATACCTCCCAAAGGGATTCTTCCAACTTGATAGAGACCTTCAACCCTAAATCCAAGTGTAAATGCATCTTTCGGGTTCCTTTGCCAAATACATACCTTCCCATCAACGAATGCTACCTTGAAGCCTTTATCTTCCATCGCAGAAATAGATACTAGACATACAATACATCTTGTAGATGAAGGATTTGACCTTGTTTCAAGTGAAGAGTGACATTCCCTATCCCTTTCACGAGGTAGGTGGCATTGTCTCCAAGTGTGATTTTCAAATTAGTCTTCTTTTCAATCAAAGTAGAGAGGGCCTCCTTGTACTCAGTGAAGTGCTTTGAGGCACCACTATCAATCAACCAATTATCCAAAGTGTCTGGAGGAGAGCCAGTATTGAGGGCATAAATAAGATAAAATTCTTTTTGCTTTTCTACAACATTAGTTTCCTCATACCTAAAGTTTCTCGACCTTCTGAGAGGTCGACCATTTCCATATCGAGTAGCGGGAGCATTCCTCTTTCCTTTGTTGTTGAACCTGTTGTTCCTTTGATTGCCATTGCCTTTGAAATTGTTGCGGTTGTTGTTGTTGTCGTCATCCTGTGGAGTATCCTTCTTATGAGGACATTCTCTAGCATAGTGGGCAAACCTCTTACAATTGAAGCATCTTTCCTTTCTTCATTTTATGAATCCTTGCTTGAATCCTTGACCTTGTCTCTTTGGACCAACATTGTTCTTCCTCTTAGCATGAGCGGAGAATGCAGTGGGCTCCACCATTCTCATTTCTTCTTGAGTGCATCTAGTCAATAATTCGTCGAAACCAGGGATCTTGTCATTGTTAAGGATAGTGGTGTTAAACACGTCTTATGCTCGTGGGAGACCTCTAAGGGCAATAAGAGTGAGCTCCTTGTCAGAGACAACTTCTCCAATAGATAGAAGATCATTCTTGATTTCGGTAATTCTTATGAAGTAGGATTGGATAGACTCCCCTCTATCCATCTTGATATCCTTCAACATGTTCTTGAGAAAGAGGATTTGGTTTGCATTGTTTGCTTTGATCATCCCAACCAACTTGTCATACATTTTCTTAGATGTTCTTAAATCAGAAATGTAAGTAACCAAATGTTTTTGAATGGAGTCTCTGATGATCTTCTTAGCTTTGATCTCACCTTTCTTATACTTTGTTTTAGTAGCAGCCATTGCATTAGAAGGAGGTTCCACCACATTTCCCTGCACATGGTCCATAACATAATTTTCTTCCAAAGTCAAGTGCAAAGACATCTTCAATGCATGATAGTCAGATTTATCATTGAGCTTATCCTCAGATTTGAAGTAAGATGTAGAATAGTCAAATTTATCGTTGAGCTTATCCTCAGATTTGAAGTAAGATGTAGAAGCCATTGAGGTTTGTTTCCTTGTCCAACAAATCTTAGTGATTGTTTTTCTCTCTCTTGCTTGGGCTCTGTCTTCACCTGGGCTTTGATACCATGTTAATTTTAGTTAACAATGGTATGTTTTATGCTTAGCATAATTTACTTCAATGTTCCTTTAGCAACCCAATGACAATTTCCAATTATTTTCAGTAGCAATCACATTAACCTTTAATCACATTGATCGTAAATGTAGATAGAACATAAAACAATATGTAGAAGACAAGCTAAGACAAGAGGACACTGGATTTCGCAGATGCCAGGGAAAAACCCCAATGTGGGGAAAACCTCAATTCTTCTTCTTATTATTCAATAGTTCAGCAGAGAGAGAGAGAGAGTACAAACGTCAAATAGACTAGCTCAATACAAAGTCAAATTTTGCAGTCAATGACAGTCAAACTTTAGCGTTAACCAGAAAGTCAAATTGAGTCAAAACATCAATAAAACACCTCCTTTGAAGCTTAGTCAAAGGTAGTCAAATTCAACATCCAACAATGGTCAGAGGCAACCCAAAACAATGACAAAAAATTTGGTCAAACTCGGTCAATTGTGGTCAACTCTGTGGTCAAACATGCCTGCGGTTAACACAAGTCAAACAACTCCAAAATCCTCTATTTCTGTGCCAGTCAATGTGGCCTAAAGAAACTGAAATTTTGCTCGCAAAACTGAAGCGAAAACAACCTCAGTCAACGCTGGTCCAATAGTATGAAATTCTGCAACTTCGGTTATGTGATTTACCCTAGAAATTCCGTCCTCTTAGCTGCATGTGAGAGAGAGAGAGAAGATGCCCACATTGTACAAGCCAGTCTGAGGAAGAGAGATAAGAATGTGAGTGATGGATGTTAAAATGAGGTGTGAGGTCACTTCTATTTATACAATTCGTTGTGGGTGAAGAGACACATCCATTGGGCTTCTTGAGCGACCTGAACAATTTGCACGTGTGGGAATAAATTCAAAATCACGCTTCTGCTTGTCCAGATAAGATGAATTTTAGATCAATTTTGGACCTCTCGAAAAGAAGAATCCAATGCAATCGTCATCTCCATTATATGAGTTGTCCTAAGGTAGAATTTGGCCGTAATTGCCAATTTTAACAGTTTAGCATTAGCCAATGCAAATTATAATGTTTAACTTCGAAAAATAAATAATTATTTTTCAATATTATTGTCTTTTTTTCAAACATTTGACTAGACCATAACTTGAAAGTCTTATTGCAACCTTTGCACAAGATAATTCCATGTGGATCCCAGCCTTACATATTTTATGCCATAATTTATGGATATCTTGCCATAATTTATGCCGATATCTTTGCAATATTTATGCATGATTTTTAGATATTTTTGTAGTGTTTTTATTTTTTATTTTTAAGCTTTGCAAGAAAACTATCCAAAATAAAACACTCGAAAATAATTTATACTCGAATAAATAACATATCTACCATCAATTACTTCCCACCATAATTTAAGCAAGTCCTTGCATAAAAAATAGGTAGGAAAAAGATGTAAACAAATATAAAATAGATAAGAAAAAGATGTAAACAAATATACTTACGAGAATTACTTCCATTTCACATCTCAAAGCTCTATAGGATGATTTGTCTATCAACTATAATTAATTTAACATAGACCAATGTAACTTATAATTAGTTATGCAAATTTTCCCATATCATAATTCCTAACTTGAGTTACAGTATAGCAAATTGAATTTTTTTATTTTTAACTTTTTATTATTATTGAGTCAAGATTTAACCTTTTATTATTTTTAATTAAGTAGACATATAAATGTTAAATGTTTATGTTAGTGTTAAACATTTACACTTGCACATTAATCTCTATCTACCCCACTCTAACACCTCTTGAACAATAAAATTTATTTGTATTTTCAAAATTTTACACTAATTTAAATCTTTTTAGATCTCACATATATATATTGATATAATAATTTTTTTAAATATAAAACTATATTTATTCATTTATTTGTTTATGCTGAATTTTAAAACACTTCACTGATCTTGATATAATAAAAATAAATAAAAATCATAAACATATTAAAACAAAATCACAATATAAAAAATTTCATATATTTCATATATATATAATTCGATTGTACAAAATCCCATTTAGAAACATGTCAAAGTCCCCGCTCACTATTGCTTTACCAACTTCATGAATTCTTTGAAAACAGTTTTCATCACAAAAATTTAACCCAACCACAATATAGCAAATCTCATGAATATATGTAATTGGTTTATTCATATATATAAAAAATTGGATTGTACAAAATCTCATCGAGGAACATGTCCAACTCCCTTCTCACTATTTGCTTTACCAACTTCATGAATTCTTTGAAAAAGGCTTTTGTCATCAAAACTTGGACCTGTTGGCGTTTCAATGTTCATTCGAGGGAAAATAATCGCTATAGTTTTTTCCAAGATATTTTCCTTAAACCTTGTGACGTATTTCAACTTCCCAAAATAAAAAATGGGAGGCATTAAGACCAAGGAGAATTTCTAGACCCACCACTTGCGAAATTGTGCAAGTGTAATAATTTATTTATTTATTTATTTTTTCTAGTTAATTTTATTTAAAATTTGATAGAATTTTTTTAAAATAATAAGTTTAAGTTGTTTAATTTGCAAAAGTTGAATGCGCCAATTGTTTTTTTTTGGTGTTAAATCTATTTATACATGCAAAAGTGTATTTTAAATAACAAGAAATCACAACATGTAGAAATTATATTGCTGGATTTCAATCAAAAAACCATTTCGTCTGTTAATTAGACTAACACTCCCTCAGGTCTGTTAGCTTTCTTGTGAAATTATTACATGGGAAGGAGTTGAGTTATCCATTTTTCCACAAATGACCAAGCTCTATTTTTTGCTTCAGAGCCTCCTTGGTTACAATTTCAGATTCGTTATGATTCTCTTTCTTTTTTTCTCTATACGATCCATCTCTTCTTTGGGGTTTTCCTTGGTTTTTCGGATCTATCTTCTTCGTGTTCCTTGAACCTTCCAACATGCCATCCTTAAAATGCCTTCTCAATCAGTGTCAAGCCTGCCCTTTACTTCAACATTCCACCCTTTCCGTAGGTTCACATCTTTTCGATATTGTAGACAATTCAAGATCAGATCCGTATTAAAGTCTAGTGGTTTATTTCAACTGTAGTCCTCTCTGACTCCTAGATGACAATGAACACTTTCCCTTACATGTCTTTCTTTCTTGGTGATGTAGTTTTCCTTGAATCTTAGATGATAGGAGCCCACCAATCATTCTAAATTTAACCTGATGCTAAAGTGCCCATTTTCATGTTTAAGATTCAAATCACAAAGATTATTTTATTTATTTATTTTTATTTTTAAGTTTGGGTGGGATTACATCATCATCATGTCTGATATATCACCCCAATTAGGGTGGAGAATTGAACCGGTGACTTCACATTAAGAAGTGCCTTAACAGAGCACCCGATCACCGTCTATCCAAAACTCTGTGGACTACAAAGATTAACATTTGAATATTCTTTGACCATTAGAGAAATTTTGAGGTCTAAAATGAGTCTCAAAACAAAAATGTACAACACAAATCAACTTTATAAAAACCAATAGGATTTAATATGATGATTTTGGGGACGATTCACCATTTTTGGAGTAAAAAGGTAAAAAGAAAAAAAAAAAGAAAAAATTAAAAAAAAAATATTTTTTCTCGTATTTTAGATTTATCTCTCTACCATTTTACTCAAATTTCAAGTGGGAGAACTCGTTGGATGCAGAAATTAATTTTGCATCCAAGGAGTATCTATATTCCATACTTTCATTGGATCCTACTACACGAAAAATGTGAAATACATGCAAAAACGTGATTGCAATAATGTTTTTTTTCATATATTTCACATTTTTTTTTTATAACAGGGTCCATCCAAAGTATGCAACATGACTCTTTGGATGCGAAATTAAATTCCATATCCAAAAAGTGTTCATACTCAAAATTAGAGTAAAATTGCATGAAAATAAGTTGAAAATACAAGTTAAATGATAGCACATTTTCTAAATTTTTTTATTATATATATATTTTTAAATAAAATAAAATTAATGTGTTATCAATTAAATAGCGTTAAAATAAATAATTATTATTCAATACACATTTAAAATCAATTTTTATCAACAATATAATTTAATAAATAATTATTATCCAATATACATTTAAAATAAATTCTTGTCAGCATATAATTTCCAGCTTCTGTCTTTGAGTCTTGCTAGTAGGATCTCCAATCTTATAACATAGTTAAACTAATTGACCTTTTACCTCCCAAATGAAAAGTGAAATTCTAGAAAAGATGAGGTTAATGTAATTGGATTTCAATTGTCAAAATCAGAAAACCATTATGCTTTTGAAAAAGTGAGATTCTTTGTTACATGGAAAAAGAAAAGATGAAATGAATGTAATTAGATTTAAAATTTCAAAATTAGAAAATCATTAAGCTTTGTATTTACGTTGAATTACATTATTCAAAATCTTATTAGAAATCATTTATTTAGAAAAGATGAAGTTAATGTAATTGGATTTTAATTTTCAAAATCAGAAAACTATTATGCTTTTGAAAAGTGGGATTCTTTGTTACATGAAAAAAGAAGAAGTTAATATAATTAGATTTCAAATTTCAAAATTAGAAAATCATTATACTTTGTATTTGTGTTGAAATATATTATTTAAAATTTTATTATGCTTTTGAAAAGTGAAATTTTTTGTTACATGAAAAAGAAGAAGAAGTTAATATAATTAAATTTCAAATTTCAAAATTAGAAAATCATTATACTTTGTATTTGTGTTGAAATATATTATTTAAAATTTTATTAGTAATCATTTATCTTTTAATAAAATAAGGTTATTGTGTTTAGATTTAGTATTATGGGAATCATTTATTTATTTTTAATAAAAGTAAGGCTAATATTTTTAGATCTTAGATTTTTAAATGTAAATATCAATATTTATCTGGTGTATTTTATTTTATTTATTTTCTAATTTGTTATTATTATTATTTTTAATTTTGAAGTAAAAACATTTAGTTTTTTTTAGCTTGAAGTTTATAGTGAAGCCAATTTATATTATAGGTATACTTACAATAATTATATATATTTACAACAAATCATTATGGGGACTATTTAATTTCTTTTAATGAAAGTAAGGCTAATGTCCTTAGATCTAAGATTTATAAATGTGAATATAAATATCTATCTTGTATTTTATTTTATTTATTTTCTAATTAGTTATTATTATTCTTTTTAATTTTGAGGTAAGAAATTAGTCTTTGTTTTAGCTCTAGGTTCATAGCTAAGCCCATGTATAAGTATACTTACAACAATTTATTATGGGGACCATTTAATTTCTCTGGGGGTCCATAACTAACCCAATGTATAGGTATACTTACTTACAACAATTCATTATGGGAACCATTTATTACAACAATATTATAACAATATTTATGAGAGCATTGCAACTCATTATATCACTTGCAGTGATTTGAACTTGGGTGTGGGAAAATAACAACCATTTTTCCCAACCACCAAAGATAACTCCAATTGATGCTATTTACTTTTTATCTGCTTTTTCTTTTCCCTTTTTATTTATTTATTTATTTTTTGAAACTAGTTTATTAGTTTTTATGATTTCCTCTCATAGAAACTAATTTATTGGTTTCTATGTGTTCCTCTCATTTTAAAACTTTTTAAAATCCTTTTTCTTCTTTTTTCATTTTAATTATGTAATAAACCCTTTACACTTCCCTTCTTTGTTTTTCTCTATCTTTCCATTTTTTTTTGGTAGTATTTAATTTATACTTTCTTTCGGATTAGATTGAGTTAGTCCTTATGTTGAATGGAAGAACAATATATTCACTTGGGAGATGCTGAATGAAAGGGAAAATGCTGAAGAAAAGAGGGATATATCCACTTGCGAGATGTTGTTATTAAAATTATGCAAGATTTGATCAAGCTTAGACTCAAGTAAAACAATTACTAACCTTAATTATAAATTACTCTTATTTAAACCCTATCCATAAGATTTCAATCATTTAAAAAAAAATGAATAAATTTAATTGAACATTAAAATACACTTAAATTTTCAGAATTTTTATATTAGACTTCAAACATAAAAGATGAAAAATACATAAGATCTCAATCATTTAAAAAAAAATATTGAATAAATTTAATTGAATATTAAAATACACTTAAATGTTTGAAACTTTAATATAAACTTTAAACACACAAGATGAAGAAAAAAAAGTCACTCAATAAGAATAAACAATGAGTCGATTCTTTCAAATTGCTTATCAAATTAGGATTGATAAAACAAATGACACCACTAACAACACTTCTCAACTTTGATCCTAACCTAGATTGAAGGTTACCATTTAGATACAAAATATATGGAATTGTTATGCTTTTAATGTTTAATTTAATTAATTAATTATTATTTTTTAAAATTATTTATTATATATATATATTAATTAGGGTAATTTTTATTATAATGTACAGAGATACAAATTAGGATTGTTCAAAAAATAAAAAATTGGGTTTCTTTTTAAGGGGAAATTAACCATTAATTAGTTTAAAAAATAAAAAATTGAGTTGTCTTTCAAAGGGAAACTGACCATTAACGTGTTCAAGAGTAACCAAGTTTGCAGGAAGAAGAAAAAATAGTCATAAAAACCATAAAAGAGCCCATGTAAACTGAAATAAAAGAGGGCCAAGGAGTTGCAGCTACCGATTCTCAGCATCATTGTCTGGCATCATTGTCCACCTGTTGTGGATTTTCCTCAATTATGAAACAACCATATTCAGACATGGTCTCTATGTCCTTTGTGAGCTGGGGGTCCGGCTCCGGAGTCAAAGAGGAGACCGTCTTGATCTGCTTGGCCATAGCCGAGTGAGCCGCACTGTCCGCACCTGCTTATCTTTTCCGGGTGTCATCTGAAGGGCAGCTCCATCCACTGTCCGAGTCGTCCTCCGAGTTTTTGACAGGGAGTCTAGCGGATCTTCGAGGCAGAGGGGAAGAGGAGCGCGAGATTGTTGACTTGCAAGGCCTTTTCCTGCCTCTCGAGCCAGAGTCGCGATGCTACTCTTCCATGAGGCGAACCAAAAGCTGGGCAGAAAGCGTTTGAGGGTTAGAGAAAGGGTCGAGAACCTTTGGGTCAACCAAATCGACAAAGAGGAACAAAATGCCTGCAGACGAGGGACAAAGTGCGTGCAGACGAGCTAGGAGCCAAAGCATGAGAGGGGGTGCCTCTGCCACCTCCACGACAGCATCACATTCTGTGGTGTCACGACATGGTCTCAGCGGGGAGGAGAGTCTGCAGAGCAGAGGTCGAATGCATAGAGGGAGGCAGGTGAAGAGCAAAGTGACTAGCAGAGGAGGCGTGACAAAGGAGGTCTGTAGGGAATGAAATCTGAAGACTGATATGAGAATGCTAGGAGTCATCAGCCATTAATGACCATCTAGTAGGAGTGAAGGCCGAGGGAGGGGAAGTGAATGTCGCAGAGTGCCGACGTCCTCCCTGTACTGCTTATTTATAGTCTGCACGCGAGAGGTAGGTGCCACCATGTGGTTCAGACAGGTGCCCCTGTGTTGAATGGCCAGGTGGCAACCTATGTCAATCATATCAGACACGAATAAAACAAATATATTATTTTTTTAATTAACATTAGATTTAAAAAAAATACAATTTAAATACAAAATTAAATACAAAATTTATTGAATATCCTAGACTTTTATGCATTTGATACTTAAAATTCTATTTTTTTAAAAAGATAATATATATCTGAGACAAAAATAAGTAATTATGGCATTAAATCTTCCCCTACTACAACAAAATACAGAGGTACTGCAACAAAATACTGAGGAAAATATTACAATTGGTTCTAAGATATAAATTTTTTAGGGAAATTCAAAAACATCATCTAGCTCGCTAGATCATACATTCATAAGACTGATAATATTACAATTGTGGGCAGCACAAAACACCACATAGCACAACACTCTTACAAAATGCGATCATAGAACAAATAGGAGGGTCAATTGACATCTTGTCTGAACTGCCACTGAGAACGCTGCCTGCGGTGCTTCGATTCTCCTTAGAGTTCCTCTGAGATTGCAACTCTGCAAATTGACAACGAATCACATCGAACTCACTTCAAGCTGATTTACTTTTTCACGTAGTTTTTTCTTTTCTTCGGTCAGAAAGAGGATGGAGGTTGATTGTTGGAAAACCCACTGAGAGAGTTCACAATTCTTGGCTTGATCGTCGATGGGGGATGAGGACAAATATTACAGTGGCCTGTGCGACCTGAGGCAGAGGAAATATGGTCTTTGCTGTCCATATGGGACTTACAGGAAAATATGGGATGAGTTCTTAGAAACACAAAGATACTAAATAGTGCAACGAGGGATCCAAACAAATATTGCAAAGGAAGGGGAGATGTTTCAGAAGGGGGATCCACATGCACATGAACGTGACCCTGAATCTTTCAGCATAGGAGCGAAGACAAGCTGGGAGAGAGGGAAGGCGCTGGCTGACTAAAGAAAAAAAAGCATAGTAAAGCTAAGGGCACCAATGAAGACATGCTTTACGCATGAGAAGATGTACCTGTAAGAGATTCACAAAACCAGGGATGCATGGACAACTCCTACTCCCTCTCACAACTAATTTTTTGCAGGCACCTATCTACAAGAGGCTACTACCTCAGTTTCTGCAAGCTACAACTTGCAAGGAAGCTCCAACTCCCAATTATTTTATGCAAGCTACAACCTACAGGAAGCTCCTACCTCACCTAGCTCCAACTAGAATTTTATCAAGCTACAACTTGAAACGAAAGCACCAACTCTCATGTATTTTCTATAGGCTACAACCCACAGGAGGCTCCTACTTCAACTAGCTCCAACTGGACATCTATCAAGCTACAACTTGATATCGAAGCTCCAACTCCCTCACTGCAATAAAAATCATATGCTGATTTACCTAGATATTAGCTATGTTATCCTCCTTCATTGTTGCCTTTTCTACCTTCATTTTTGCTTCATATCATCTCCTGATGTGCACAACATCTCTATCAGCTCTCTCTGATTCTTCGGCTCTCTAACCTCTCTATGCTCATTACAATAACATCATTTATAGGAATACCCACATGGCTGTTTGCATTCTACATGGGAATATGAAGTGAACAGGCTTGACTCTTTGCCTTCCACCCATTCATTTCCTCACTCTTTAGTTCAAAATAGTACATCAATACAATGCATAAATAAATCATTTCAGGAATTTTGCCTTTGCCTATGGAGACTTTCCTTTGCATCACAAAAAATAAAAAATAAAAGAATATATTTACATTTGTACAGAAATTACAACTCAGTCGTTCCAACTCATTAGCTTGCTGTGCATTTGTCCTTTTTATGCTTACTGCCTCTTTTTTTTTTGTCTTTACTGTTCTATTGAACATAGTTATGCATAACTGTCTTTTTGGCCTGACTCGACCCATGCCTTTACGTTCACAATAGTGTTACATATCCTACTCTTGCACTTGACACAGAGTCGGGTCACTTATTCAAGCGAGTCCTTCTACTGCTACATATTTTCCTTTTAATACAACCACAACAACCTTTGCATGAGCATCTGGTCACTTGCCCGAGTCCACCACCGCTGCGTTTAGACTTCCATTTATACACATGTGTAACTGCATTGCACCTCTGCACGTGGTGTCAGGTATTTTTCACCTGAGTCTACTCCCACATTTAGAATTTTCTTTATAAACCGCCGTAAGACCTGGACTTGAAATATATTCAATTTACCTCTGAATAAAATCGCATCTGGTACTCTTATCACATTTCGCATTTCGACATTTCAACATGGTTCATGGGTGCTATCCCTTCTGAGCTTTACGATCTACGATATGTGATTTGGGATAAAGGGTTTGGGTCCCACCGAGGTGCCACGTCACTGCCACGTCACTTATCGCACTTTGCATTTTCTTTGACTCTACGAATTTGCGATATTTCGTTGTACTGCGATTGCGATATGTGATTTCTCTCTGTCGAACAATGTTCTGAACGTGTATTTTCATGACTCGACCCGCTCGCTCACGAATTTCTCCACTAGCTAAACTCATTCACATTTCGAACCTGAGATCATTTATTACTTGTTTTATTTGCTGCACGCATACACCCGACTTGACCCAACTGCAATGTAGTGCACTGATCTGCACGTAGAACACCCGAATCGACCCATAACTGTTCACCATTTTTTTTTTCTTGCAGTTCTGAATGCAAATAGCCTGACTTGACCTTGCACTGCACACTTTCTTCTTTGCTGCCTCTTTTGACTCTATTTCTGCTCCTTTGCCTTCAATAATAATTATAATGTTGCTCCATGCCTCTTTGCTGCTCCTCTGGCTTAGACTACACTTCTAATGTTGTTCCTTTGCTCTTTTATGCCTTCTTTTCCTTTATACATAATTGATGATTCTGATTTTCTCCTTTGCCTTATTGCTGCTACTTCTCTACTCCTTTGCCATCAGTGACAATATTTCCAACAGTCTCCCCCTTTGGCATTGATGGCAACACATCCTCCCCCTTTCATTATGAGAAGAATCTTCCTTCCTCTGGGTACATTTCCTTCCCCTTTGACATCAATGGCAAGGGGTTACAAATATTTGGTGTACTTTCTATCATTGCATTGCTTGAGTTCTATCCACATACTTGGCTGGGAATGCTGCTCCATTTGGTGTATAAGTAATGTTGGGAGAACACTTTGGGAGTCATTTCATTTTCATGTGTAGTGCTAAGATGTGCTAGATTGTTGATTTTTTTGTTTTTTGTTTTTTGTTTTTGACTAAAATCAAGAGAACTTCTTCATCAGTAGTTATCTTCAGCAGCATTTGAGGTTCCTCTTTAATTCTATGTTCATGGCTGATGGCTGCTCTCCCCTTGGAATGATGCTTCTTGTCTGATACTGGCTGGTCGACTGCACTGTTTATGTTCCTGATATTGTAGCCTTTGCTGGTGCATTTTTTCAGTTTTTTTCATCATTTTTTTTTGTTTTCTGATCATATCAGAGAGTATCATCTGCAAAAATTATCCCCAGTTTGTCTCTTAGATATTCAAATGGTTCTCTAGCAAGAGGTTTTGTAAATATGTTTGCTGTTTATTCCTTTTTTGAGACATGTTCCATCTTTACTATTTTCTCTGCTACTTGTTCTCTAAGGAAGTGTTACTTTATTGGGATGTGCTTGGTTTTCGAATGAAGCACTAGATTTTTTGATATGCTTATTGCACTTGTATTGTCACATTTGATAAAACTAGGTTCAGTGATTCTTACCTTCATGTCTTGAAGAGTTTGTTTCATCCACATCACTTGTGTGCAACAAGTTGCTGCTGCTATGTATTCTGTTTCTGTTGTAGATAGAGAGACATATGTTTGCTTCTTGCTTAACCATGCCACCAGAATTTCTCCCAAATAGAATGCACCTCCACTTGTGCTTTTCCTGTCATCCACACAACTGGCCCAATCTGCATCTGTATATGCTGTCAATGTGAAGTCTTTGCCTTTCAAATACCATAGACCATAATTTGTAGTTCCTTGCAGGTATCTAAATATCCTCTTGATTGCTAGCAAGCGATTTTGTTTTTGTGCTGATTGATATCTTTCCATAAGTCCTACTGCCAACATAATGTCTGGTCTAAAGGCTGTTAGGTATAACAGACTTCTTATCATAGATCTGTAAAGTCTTTGATCTACATCTGCAGATCCATCATCTGCACATAAATTGCATCCAATAGTCATGGGAGTTGACACATGTTTATAATCTTCCATTTGGAGTATTTTTAACATATATATTAAGTATTTTTCTTGTGAAATGAATATGCCTTTGTTCTTCTATGAATTTGAAGTCCTAGGTAGAAGGTAAGCTCTCCAATCATTGACATCTCAAATTATGACTTCATCTCTTCAGCAAATCCTTTTACTAAATCATTCTTTTTGCTGCCAAACATGATGTCATCTACATATACTAATACAATTAATAGTTCATCTTCATCAACCTTTATAGATAGATTTCTGTCTACTCCTCCCTTATTGAATCCTTGTTTTTGAAAGTAGTTGTCCAGCCTGGAATACCATGCATGTGGTGCTTGTTTGAGACGATATAGAGCTTTCTTTAATATGCAAACATAGTTGTGCTTATCTTTTAAAGAAAACCCTTTAGGTTGTTCCATGTAGACTTCCTCCTCTAGATCTCCATTTAAGAAGGCATACTTCACATCCATTATATATCCCTTGAAATCATGATAGCATGCAAAAGCCATAAACATTCTAATTGCTTCCATTATTGCTACAAGGGAAAAAGTTTCATCATAGTCAAGTCCTTTGATTTGAGAGTATCCCTTACATACAATTCTGGCTTTATTTCTGATTACCCGACCTTGTTCATTCATCTTATTCTTGAATATCCACTTTGTGCCAATGACATTTTTCCCAACAGGTCTTGGTATTAACTCCCAGGTCTTGTTCTTCTCAATCTGGTTTAATTCTTCGTTCATAGCATTTATCCAATTTTTGTCTTTGTTGGGATCATTGAAATTCTTCGGTTCTATCTGTGACAACATGGCTAGATACACTTCCTCGGTCTGTTCAACTAGTTGTATTCTTGTTTGGACTCCTGCACTTTTGTCTCCAACGATTTGATCTTCTGGATGATTCTTTTGATTGTGTCTCGAGGGCACTTTTGAGTTTATTTCTGTATCTTCTGTTGTCTCATTCTGTTCTTTATTTTCTTGATTATCATGATGATGATGATCTGGATGATTGAAAAAGTTTTTACTTCTAGTTATGTCTGGTAGTTCTTCATCGAATCTCACATCAATGATTTCCACAATTTTATGCAGCCTCTTATTGTAGCACCTGTAACCCTTACTCTTTGATGCATATCCCAAAAATACTCCTTCATAAACTCTTGCATCATACTTCCCCAATTTTTCATCATTATTCTTTATGAATAATTTGCTTCCAAATACTCTAAAATGCTTGATTGATGTCGGTTTCCCATGCCGCAGTTCATATGGAGTCTTGTCACAATTTGGTCTGAGTTGAGCTTTGTTGAGGATATGAACAACTGTTTGTACTACTTCTACCCAGTAGGTTTGGGGAATGTTTCTTTCTTGCATCATGGCTCTAGAAATCTGCTGTACATACCTGTTTTTCCTCTCTACCACTCCATTCCGTTGAGGTGTATCTGCAACAATAAACTGTTGCTTTATCCCACATTCATTGCACATGTCTGCAAACTCATCACCTGTGAATTCACTTCCTCTGTCTGATCTGATGCATTTTAGTTTACATCAATTTTGATTTTCTACTAGTGCCTTGAATATCTTAAATTTCTCAAATGCTTCAGATTTGTATTTGAGAAATTCCACCCATGTTAATTTGGAAAAATCATTGATTATCAGCATGAAATACGATTCTCCACCTGGTGCATTTGTTCTCTAAGGTCCGCACAGGTCCATGTGTACAAGCTAGAGAGGTTTACAAGTAGACAGTTGGTCTTTGGCTTTGAATGATGTGCGAGTTTGTTTTCCCAATTGGAAGGACTTACATATGGTATTTGGTGGCTTCTTTATTGCCGGAAAATCTCTAACAACTTTCTGTTTGCTCAGTTTAATGATGTGGTCAAAATTTAGATGTCCCAGTCTTCTATGCCATAGCCAAGGTTCGTCAAGTTTTCTGATGTGGTATGCTTCATTGTCCTCTCCCACTATATAAACATTACTTTATGTTCGAACACCTTTAACTAAGGTCTTTCCTATGGCGATTGACCTTACTTCACAATCTTGGGCTCTAAAAAGGACCTCACAACCTTTATCACAAATTTGACTAACACTTAGTAGATTGGCTTTTAGGCCATCTACAAATAGTACATCCTGAGCCTCTCCTCCTCCATTATTCAGGCTGACTGTGCCTTTTCCTTTGATTTTTCCTGCTTTTTCATTTTCGAATATTACATTGCCAAATTTCTTTTCATCAAATGTTACAAACTTGCTTCGGTCTCCAGTCATATGTCTTGAGCACTCACTATCCTCATACCATTAACTGTTTTGATCCTAAGCAATTAGAACCATATCACACTTATTTAGCTTCCTTTTCCATTACATGCAGCTATTTGTTCTATAAATTTCCTGAGGAGATGGATCAGTGTCGTCTTTAAGAGGACATTCATAATACTTGTGCCCATTTTTATGACAACAAAAACGTTTGATTGTATTTCTGAATGGATTATGTACACGAGTGAATCCACCATTGTTCTTAATTCCCTTTGAGTCTCCATACTCCAATCTCCTTATATACGCTCTACACTCCATGGCTTTATGACCGAACCTTTTACAACAAAACCAATACCCATGGAAGTAGTATCTGTATCTGGTAGAGAAGGTTGTTTGGGGATATAACCATCTGGTCATATGAAAATTATGTCTTTGGAAGCCATTTGATCTATGCTGGAATGTTTCTTGGCTGTTCAATCCTTTTGTTTCATGGGCTTTCCTTGTAGTGGGTTTTTGCTGTAGCTCATGAGGATTTGAAGGGTTTCCCACATTTTTTTTCTCAAATTGATGGGAGTTAACGTTTTCTTTTAGGACAAATTTCAAAAATGTAATAGATTTCTTATCCTTTGCCTTCAATTTGCTGGATTCTCCTTTATATCCTATCTCATCATTTACAAGTGGAGATATTTTTGCATTTAATATCCGTTCCAATTGTTCAGCACCTTTTAACTGCTGAATGTTCATTGTTAAATTAGTTTGAGCGATTTCCAATTTCTTCCTCAGACTCACCACCTCTTATTCCAATCTTCCACATTCCTAATTTTTCTCTCTTATTTGCTGCAGTAGAATGTCTTCTACTTTCCTTGCTTCTTCTAGTTCAATTTTCAACTTACTAAAATCTTCAGAGTTTGGTTCTTCCTTTACATATTTCAAAAGGATTTCCTTCTATTTTCTAGTCTTGAGCTTGAGTCTATCAATTTCCTTTAGGGCACTCACCAACTCCCCCTCAAGATATACCTCAACTTATTCTTCAAATTCCAGGAGATCATCCTCAAGCTCTTCATTGACCATCAAAATGAATTCTGATGTTCCTTCTTCATTTGGGGATTCATCTGAACTCTCAAATGCACTACTGTCTTGGTGTTTTTTTATTTTTATTTTTTTTAAACTAATCCTAATCTTCCCATTTTTTCTCCTCCCATCCCACCCACGGGTTTCGAACCCGTGACCTTGCAGACCAGAGTGCCTTAAGAGTGCACCCCATCACTGACTGCTCTACACCATGTGGGCATGCACTGCTGTCTTGTTGAGCATAGAATGTTTTTCTATTAAATCTTTTCTCTTTCTGACTATTTCTGAAATTTAATTTCTCTTTCCCTTTTGACTGATTCTCTATTTTCTTATGAGGAAATTTTGAAGCATAGTTCCCCACTCTTCCACAATTAAAGCACTTAAATGGAATTTTACCTTTGTACTTACCTGTGCCTCTATCCAATCTTCTAATGAATTTGGCTTCTTCTTCATCAGAGCATGAGCATGTACCTTCCTTCTCTTCTATGCACTTGTCTGCCTTAAAGGCAACCTCCCTCATGTTTGACTTACCTTTAGGAAGTCTCATCTCATATGCTATTAGGTTCCCAAGTAATTGGTTTCTGGTTAAGGTTTCCCAATCTGCTATTTCTTCTATGGCAAAAAACTTAGGATTAAACCTGGATGGTAGAGATCTCAATATTTTTTGGACTATAACACTTTCTTTAATTTCTTCTCCTAAGCCTATCATGATATTCACAACTTCTGTAACTCTTAAGAAGAATGCAGCTATATCTTCATCTTCATTCATTTTTAAATTTTCAAACTGAGTTCTATGTGCTTGTAGTTTGGCCATCTTCACCTTTGTATCTCCCTCATGAATATTTTCTAATGTATCCCAGATTTCTTTGGCAGTCTTACTGTGCATCAATTTGATAAATTATGACTCCCTTAGATCGCTCAAGAGTGCATTCATTGCTTTTGCATTAACTATGAAATTTTGTTTGGCTTCTTTCTCAGTGTCCGTATCCTTTGGTGCATATTTTTCTTCCACAACAACCCATAATTAGACTCCAATAGACATTAAGTATGTCCTCATTATTATTTTCTAGAAATCATAGTTTCTGCCAGTAAATAGAGGGGCTTTATTTGTAGAGCATCCTTCTAATCTAGCCATTTTTGGGGACTAAGGACCTCCTTCCGATGGTTAAATCGTTACATAGGGAACTAGCTCTGATACCAATTGAAGGAACCTTAGCTAAACTGAGAGGGGGGGTGAATCAATTTAATACATTCAAGGACTTAAAACTTTTTCTTTATACTTATTAACAAATCATTTAATAACCAACTTCCTAAAGAATAATCAATAGAATGTATAAGTGAACAACAAACAATAAGAAGAATAATACATCACATCAACACATCATAATCATGCACATGGACAATAGATATAAGTGGAAACCCATAAGGGATAAAACCACATATTATTGTTGTTGTGATGCAAAGGAAAGCTCCTACTCCCTCTCACAACTGATTTTCTGCAGGCACCTACCTACAAGAGGCTACTACCTCAGTTTCTGCAAGCTACAACTTGCAAGGAAGCTCCAACTCCCAAATATTTTATGTAGGCTAAAACCTACAGGAAGCTTCTACCTCACCCAGCTCCAACTGGAATTTTATCAAGCTACAACTTAAAACGGAAGCACCAACTCCCATGTATTTTCTATAGGCTACAACCCATAGGAGGCTCCTACCTCAGCCAACTCCAACTGGACATATATCAAGCTACAAATTGATATGGTAGCTCCAACTCCATCACACTACAATAAAAATCATATGCTGATTTACCTGGATATCGGATTTTTTATCCTCCTTCTTCACTACTACCTTTTCTGCCTTCATTTCTGCTTCATATAAGCTCCTGATGTGCACAACATCTCGATCAGCTCTCTCTAATTCTTCCACTCTCTAACCTCTCTATGCTCATTAAAAAAACATCATTTATAGGAATATCCTCATGGCTGTTTGCATTCTACATGGGAATATGAAGTGAACAGGCCTGATTCTTTGCCTTCCACCCATTCATTACCTCACTCTTAAGTTCAGAATAGTACATCAATACAATGCAGAAATAAATCATTTCAGGAGTTTTTCCTTTGCTAATGGAGACTTTCCTTTGTATCACAAACAATAAAAAATAAAAGAATATATTTACATTTGTACATAAATTACAACTCAACCCTTCCAACTCATTATCTTGTTGTGCATTTGTCCCTTTTCTGCTTACTGCCTCTTTTTTTGTATTTATTGTTATATTCAACATAGTTCTACATAACTGTCTTTTTGGCCCGACTCGACCCATGCCTTTACGTTCACAACAGTGCTAAATAACCTACCTTTGCGTGACCCGACCTCTTACACTTGACATAGAGTCGGGTCACTTATCCAAATAGGTCCTTCTGCTGCTTCAAATTTTCCTTTTAATACAAACACAACAATCTTTGCACGAGCATCGGGTCACTTGCCTGAGTCCACCACCACTGTGTTCAAACTTCCATTTATACACAGGCGTAATCGCATTGCACCTTTGCACGTAGTGTCGGGTCTTTTTCACCCGAGTCTACTCCTACATTCAGAATTTTCTTTATAAACCGCCATAAGACTTGGACTTAAAATATATTCCATTTACCTCTGAATAAAATCACATCCGGTACTATTATCGCATTTCGCATTTAAGCGTTCCAAATTAGTTCATGAGTGATATCCCTTCTAAGCTTTGCGATCTGCGATATGCAATTTGGGATAAAGGGTTCGGGTCCCACCGAGGTGCCACGTCACTGCCACGTCACTTCTTGCACTTCACATTTTCTTTGACTCTACGAATTTGTGATATTTCGTTATGCTGCGATTGTGATATGTGATTTATCTCTTCCAAACAGTGTTCTGAACGTGTATTTGCACGACTTGACCCGCTTTCATGACTTTCTCCACTAGCTAAACATGTTCACGGTTCGACCCTGAGCTCGTTTATCACTTATTTTCTTTGTTGCACGCATCTGATTTGCACGTAGAACACCCGACTCGACCCAGAACTGTTCAATGTTTTATTTTTTCTTGCAGTTCTAAACACAAATAGCCCGACTTGACCCTGCAATGCACACTTTCTTCTTTGTTGCCTCTTTTGCCTCTATTGATGCTCCTTGCTTCTTTGCTACTCCTTTTCCTTTAGTAATAATTCTAATGTTTCTCCATGCCTCTTTGCTGCTCCTCTGGCTTAGATTACACTTCTAATGTTGTTCCTTTGCTCTTTTATGCCTTCTTTGCCTTTATACATAATTCATGATTCTGATTTTCTCCTTTGCCTTATTGCTGTTGCTTCTCTGCTCCTTTGCCATCAATGACTTCCAACAGTGGCATGTTGGAATGAAGGTTGATTATTAGTTATTATGTTTTAGTGAATATTACGGAAAAATGTTTAAAGGATTTTTTTATGTGTTTCTTCATATCTTATGAATGATGTTAAGATATACAATGTTGTTGAATAACACTTATTTGGTTAATGATCAGAAAATAAGATCGAATTGACATTTTGCAAGTTAAAACAAAACGAGTCTTAAAATTGTCTTTGTTCGTATGTGTCTAAGTATGAACATGTAAATTAAACGAACTACACAATATAAATGAAGCATGTGCTACTCAAATCTAAGTTATGCAAAATTAATAGAAAAAAAAAGAAACATCACAACACCAAAGTGATAATGGGGTTTGTCCAATGTGGACTACGTCTTTGGCTCTGCTCGAATGATGATGAGGTCACTTTATTAAGCGCAACAATTTAATAATGAGTACATACAAATCTTTTTCAATACAAGAAAGGAAATCTCTCGTCGAGTGGCAATATATCCTACAAAAATATGTTCTACTACAAAGAACTCTCACTCAGAGTTATTTCTTCAAGAAGCCAAAGAAAACATAAACTAGACATGCTAACAAAACATGGAAACAAGAATCCATAGCTCTGAGTCAAAACATACTCAACATCATCACCATCAAAAACTGTAAACAAGACCACTTCCCAATGAAGTATACAAAAATTCTCAAATGGAAAAACTGACACCCTAGACGAATTCCTTACGAAATTTAGAGTCTGTAGAGTATAAAATCAACTATGTTTCATTCAAGCCCTCCAAGCTATCACTCTAGAATTCTTGTCTCAAAAGGCGCATGTAAAAAATACAATGGGAAAACCTCCAGTTCTGCGTGCGTAAGTACAAAGTCCACTGATCATAAACTCTGCATAAAATGGAAGCCCTTTGCACTCTTATAGAATGATTCCTTCATCTTTTCCACTAGAAGAAAAAGAGGTAAATAGTTAAACACCATTATGCCTCTGAAGATGAATTTCTAAAAACATCATTTTATAAGCCTCAAATCAAAAAACTGACATCTCCATTATATTCAGAAGGGCCAAAAACCCCTATATAGTCTCTTATTGTGCTAAAAAAGGCCTCAGAATGACAAAAATGTGCCCTTCCCAAGATGGCACTGTCTAACTGCTCTAGAGAAGCTCTCTGGATTTATATATCGTTCAACAAATTGGCCCGTGACCTATTGGCTGGGCACGTTGGTTAATACCCCATAGGTCAACAATTTGAATCTTCGTGCTCGGCGTTAGGCGCGGTGGACGTTTTAAATAAAACATTAGATAATATAAATATATTTTTAAATGGGGTGTTGGCCCAACCTTCAGTCACTACATCCACCATACAACCACCGACATGATATCCAACTAACCGCCTTGCCATGGTTACTGGGCTCCGGTCACACCAGTACGAGCATGTAAATTAAACAAACTACACAATATAAATGAAGCATGCGCTACTCAAATCTAGACTATGGAAAAATAAGATCAAAGAAAAGAAACATCACAACACCAAAGTGATAATGGAGTTCGTCCAATGTGGACTATGTCTTTGGATCTGCTCCAATGACGATGAGGCTATTAGGATATTCTGACACATAGGAAATAGTTAAGTATAACTTGGTCTAGCATAGAGTTAGGTAAAGTATGTTTCTTTAATATATACTTTTGCAACTTATAATCTGACAGTCACGATATGTAGTGATCCGACGGTTCATTCTCTCCTCAGTATTATTGACACTTGATCCGTGGCTTAACACCCAATTGGTCCATGATCTCTATTTAAAGAGCATGGATGGTCATTTTTCTGGTGACCGTTTATGAGACAAGCTTATGTAAATTTTCTTTCTTTATATTAATAAATTGTCTGAAGTGGTCGCGTTGGCTCAGGGCGTGGATTGTTTCCCTCTTTGAGGGTTTTAACCACATCAAATACTGGTGTACTGATATGTGATCTGTTTGTGATAAGTGACCTTTGGTGTTCGATCTAAGTAACTTACCATGTAAATTCCTACATGGTATCAAAGCTATTTTGAGGGCCACATTCGTTGTTGCTCCAAATCCGAAGATGGCTTGACTGCATGCGAATGCCGTTTTCCATATCTACTGTTTCTAACCACTTTTGGGCCAAGAGAACTTCTTTTTTGTGTCCAGAGCCTCTGTTTCAGTGAGGAAACCCTTTCATTTCATGCGAAATGTTTCTGGTTTCCCAAGCTATGTCATTTTATATCTGGAGGTATACAATATTTTTTTGCAGTTATATTTATTTATCCCTCTATTTATTTCAGTTTATAGTCATTTTTTATTACCATATATATAACCTCTTTTCTGCATATGCTCTTTGCTTTGCGTTGTATTCGATCTGGCAAATCAGAAAAAAAAGATGAGATTTTTCTGCTACGTATGCTATTTCCCCATGACTTTGTGCGATCTCGGGAAATTAGAAATAAAGAAAAAAAAATATAGTTGCCGGACAGACTAACCAAAAATCTAATGTTCTTCCGTAAGGCTTGTTGTTTTGCAGAAATAAACACCCACATCTCTGATTCAAAACATACTCAACATCATCACCATACAAAACTGTAAACAAGACCACTTCCCAATGAAGTATATAAAAATTCTCAAATGGAAAAAATGACACCCTAGAAAAATTCCTTACGAAATTATGAGTCCGTAGAGTATAAAATCAACTATATTTCATTCAAGCCCTCCAAGCTATTACTCTAGAATTCTTGTCTCAAAAGGCGCGTGTAAAAAAGTACAATGGAAAAACCTCAAGTTCTGCGTGCATGAGTACAAATTCCACTAATCATAAACTCTGCATAAAATGGAAACCCTTTGCACTCTTGTAGAACGATTCCTTCATCTTTTCCACTAGAAGAAAAACAGGTAAATAGTTAAACACCATTATGCCTCTGAATATGAATTTCTAAAAACATCATTTTATAAGCCTCAACTCACAAAAATGAAATCGCCATTATATTCAGAAGGGCCAAAAACCCCTGTCTAGGCTCTTCTTGTGCTAAAAAAGGCCTCAGGATGACAAAAGTGTGCCCTTCCCAAAATGGCACTGTCTAACTGCTCTAGAAAAGCTCTCTGGACTTATATATCATTCAACAAATTGGCCCGTGACCTATTGGTTGGGCACGTTGGTTAATACCCCATAGGTCGGTAGTTTGAATCTTCGTGTTCGGCGTCACGTGCGGTGAACATTTTAAATAAAACATTAGATAATATATATATATATATATGTTTGCCCAACCTTCAGTCACTACATCCACCATACAATCACCGACATGATATCTGACTAACCGCCTTGGCCATGGTTATTGGGCTCCGGTCACACCAGTATGAACATGTAAATTAAACAAACTACACAATATAAATGAAGCATGCGCTACTCAAATCTAGACTATGGAAAAATAAGAGCAAAGAAAAGAAACATCACAACACCAAAGTGATAATGGAGTTCGTCCAATGTGGACTATGTCTTTGGCTCTGCTCCAATGACGATGAGGCTGTTAGGATATTCCAACACATAGGAAATAGTTAAGTATAACTTGGTTAGCATAGAGTTAGATAAAGTGTGTTTCTTTACTATGTACTTTTGTAACTTATAATCCGACGGTCATGATATATAGTGATCCGACGGTTCATTCTCTCCTCAGTATTATCGACACTTGATTCGTGGCTTAACACCTGATTGGTCCATTATCTCCATTTAAAGAGCATGGAGGGTCATTTTTATGGTGACCATTTATGAGAGAAGCTTATGTAAATTTTCTTTTTTTATATTAATAATTTGTCTGAAGTGGCCGCGTTGGCTCAGGCCGTGGACTGTTTCCCTCTTTGAGGGTTTTAACCACGTCAAATACTGGTGTACTGATATGTGATATGTTTGTGAGCAGTGACTTTTGGTGTTTGATCTAAGGAACTTACCTTGTAAATTCCTACATGGTATCAAAGCTATTTTGAGGGCCACATCCGTTGTTGCTCCAAATTCGAAGACGGCTTGACTGCATGCGAATGCCGTTTTCCAGATCTACTATTTCTGACCACTTTAAGGCCGAGATAACTGCTCTGTTGTGTCTAGAGCCTCTGTTTCAATAAGGAACCCCTTTCCTTTCATGCGAAAAGGTTTCCGGTTGTCCAAGCTATGTCATTTTAGATATGGAGTTCTAAAGTATTTTTTTGCAGGTATACTTATTTATCCCTTTGTTTATTTCGGTTTATAGTCATTTTTTATTACTGGATATATACCCTATTTTCTAAGTATGCTCTTTGCTTTGCGCTGTATTCGATCTGGCAAACCAGAAACATAAAGATGAGATTTTTCTGCAAACAATTTAATAATTATAGAATACTTTTACTAGCTCACTTGGTGTAAATTTACTTTATGAGAATAGAGGTCTTGGGTTCAAGTCTCTTTGTCAAGCTTATTTTTCTAAAAAAACCTTTTTGTCAAGTTTAAATTTTTCTTAAATAACTTTTTGGCAAGTTAATTTTTTTTTTAAACACATGTAACTTATGTTTTAAAGTTACTTTATGTAATAATGTTTCTCACCCATTATAAAAAGTGAGTCACTTACCAGCTAAAATCACTTTATATTTTATTTAAGTTGCAGTCTACCTGGTAATTAGTTCATAAAGTAACATTGTAAAAGTGAAGATTCACTTATTTATAAAAGTGGGTCACATAAAGTAGTATATATATATTTTTAAAGTGAGCTTATTATATTAAGTTTGGAAAAGAGAGATTTTTTTTTAAAAGTAGAACTTCATCATCAACTTTCAACCTATCACGTGACTACTCGACATCTACTACAACTTTTCTTCAAAAAGACATAACTTTTTCATCCGGAAGCCATTTTCAGAGCCGTTTTTTTGAACCGGCCTAATTTTTCGAGATATTTCCATTGGAGCAGTTAGTTTCAACCTTTTCTTCAGTTTTTAAAAATGGAAAGTGCATGCTTGATTATTCTTAACAACACCAATTATTTCCAATGACTATCCTACATGGTAGACTTATTTAGAAGTAAAGGGCTTTATTTAATAGCCTTAGGACTAGAATCTAAACTTATTGATGGGGATAAAAAGACTAAATGGGAAAATAAACAAGATCAAGCACGAGGGTTGATAGGAATGTCCATTACTCAATATCTTAGATTTCATATCCAAAAAATTGACTCCCTTGATGAATCTATGAAAAAGATAAATACTGTTTTTGGCATTAAAAATGAAATCAGAGCCCACGAGCTTGAAAATGAGTTGCTTACCTTGGACCCCAATAATTTCTCTTCTATTGAAGATTTTTTTCCAAATTCATGACCCTTAGACTTCACTTAGAAGGTTGTAAGGTCAAAAAGGAAGATGACAGTCTTATCTATTCCATTCTTACTAAGTTAGGCCTTGCATACTCTGTATTTGTTTCCACCTTCCATTCCACTAGAGAAGCCCTCATTTCTCAAGGAACACCCTACAAGTCCCCCTCTTTTGATGCCTTTTGCGATTCTTTGATAAGAGAACAATAAAAACTCTTACAACTTGGTCTTATTAATATTGGAAAATCTTCTAAGAAAGCCTTAGTAGGCAAAAAAAAACCCATATCCAAAGAATCCTAAGAAGCAGCATCCTAAAAAGAACGGTCCTAAACCAAACAAGGGTCTTAAGCAATCTCAGTTGCAAATTGAAAAAGAAACTCAACAAACTGATAAGGAAAATAAAAAAAAGGGAAGAAGACATATAAACATTGCAACTTTTGTAATCGTGATGGCCACGTAGAGTCAAAATGTTTTAAGAAGAGGGATGCCTTGAAAGCAACAATGAAGAAGCATAACATCCATTTGGAGAACTCTTCAACTTCATCTTCGGGAATGACACTTTCTGCATGTGGTTGTGAAACATCAAGATCTAGTTATGCATTGAATGTATATTATTCTTCTCATTCTCATGAGTGGCTCATTGATTTTGGAGCCTCTTACCACATAGCCAAAAATAAAGCCATGTTTTCTTATTTAAATGATTTTAACACCAAAAATATTTATGTTGGTGATGATAGATCTCTTAGTGTTGTAGGGTCTGTAACCATTCATCTAGATAATGGTCAGTTTAAGGATGTATTATGTGTTCCTATCTTGTCTTGCAACCTTATATCTGTTTATCAGATAACTAATTCAGGTGAAGGGAAAACCATAGAATTCTCACCTCATGATGTTGTAATTAAGGACCTAAGAGATCCTAGACATATTTTAGCTACTCGAATTGCTGATGATTCCACAAGGTTGTATCATTTTGAAAAATTTGGGTCATCATGTGTTCCATACATTTTTGTTTCTCATAATGGTGAAGTGAGCAAACTTTGGCATGAGAGATTGGGTCACTTAAACTATCGCTATCTTCAAACTCTATGTAAAGAAAATATGGTGATAGGTCTTCCTATGGTATCTTGCCGAGATGTTGTTTGTTCCGGTTGTGTACTCGAAAAACATCATCGGGATAGTTTTGAAAAACATGCCTCTTAGAATGCTTCAACCCCTTTGTAGCTTGTGCACAGTGATTTATGTGGTCCACTTCTAATTGTTTCTTTCTATGGCTACAAGTACTTCTTAACTTTCATTGATGATTTTTTAAGACATACTTGGGTATACTTAAAACTCAAGAGTGAATTTTTTAACATGTTCTTGGCCTTTAAGGCCTTTGTTGAGAAACAATCTAGACATCACATTCTTAAGTTAAGATCTGATAATGGAGGGGAATACGTTAACAAAAATTTTATCAAATTTTGCACTGAGCAAGGCGTTAAATTACAACATACTGTTCCATATACTCCACAACAAAATGGTGTAGTTGAAAGGAAGAATCACACTCTAAAAGAAATAGCTAATTGTATGCCTCAATCTAAAGGACTTAGTCTTAATTTTTGGGCATAAGCAATTAATTGTGAAAATTACATAGTAAATCGCACTCCTACTAAGGTTTTAAGGAATATCACTCTAGAAGAAGCCTGGAGCTCAATCAAACCAGATGTAAGTCACTTTCATGTTTTTGGAAGTGAAGCTTGGGCCCATATTCCCAATGATAAACATAAAGCCTTAGAACCTAAGAGTGAAAAATGCATTTTTGTTGGATATTCTGAAGATGTCAAAGGATATAGAATTCTTCAACCCAAATCCAAAAATGTAATCATTATATGAGATGTAAAATTTGATGAAAATATATCGACCTGTGAGCCTAGTTCAACGGGTATGCCACCTTTGGACTGCGAGCTTGATTTGACATATGTGCCACCTCTCTCTATCTCTTCTGCTTCTGACATAATTCCTTCTACTTCAGATGATGACAACGAGGATGAAAATCATCCTCCACCTCCTCAGGATCTTCCTTCAGCTCCACAACTTCCAAAATGGGTCCTTTCTTCTTGGGATGCAACAGGTTCTCTTGTTGGTGACCCTGTAGATTAACATCGTACACGTTCTTAGTTCAATAGAGCCTCTTCCTTATTGGCTCAATTTCCAAAAAATCATGATCCAGATACCTTTGAAGAAGCTTCAGGTCATCCAGATTGGGATGCAGCTATGAATGAAGAATATCGTTCCCTATTGGAAACCTATACTTGGGATCTTGTTCCTCTTCCAAAGGGAAGAAAACTTGTTAGATGCAAATGGGTTTACAGAACAAAGTTTGGACCAAATGGAAAAGTGGATAATCATAAAGCTTGTCTTGTTGCTAAAGGATTTACACAAGTTGAAGGCATTGGTTATACTGAAAAATTCTCCTCGATTGCCAAAATGAATTCTATCTGCCTTGTTCTTTCCCTTGTTTCCTCATTTAAATGGGAAGTCCATCAGATGGATGTTAAATCTGCCTTCTTATATGGGGACTTGCATGAAGAAATCTACATGGAACAACCCCCTGACTTTATCCAAAACGACTCTAGCCTTTTTTTTCGCCTTAGGAAGTCTCTCTATGGTCTCAAACAAGCCCCTTGGGCTTGGTATGCCAAAATGGATAGCTTTCTCTTAGATAATGGCTTTTCTAGATGTCATTCCAAAAACAATGTCTACACCAAGAAAGTGGGTAAGTCCTTAATCATCCTTTTCCTTCATGTTGATGATCTTATCCTTACTGGTAGTGATCCCAACCATATAAACCATGTGAAGTCTAGCCTCAAAAATAAGTTTGAAATGATAGACTTGGGACACTTGCATTATTTCCTTGGTCTTCAAGTCTTGCAATCCAAAGAAGGTATTACCCTTTCTCAGTCCAAGTATGCCTGTGATCTTCTACGCCACTTTCACATGGAATATTTGTAAGCGAGTCCCTTCTCCCTTTCAGTCTAGAGTCAAGCTTCCAGTCACTTGTACAACACCAAAGTGATAATGGAGTTCGTCCAATGTGGACTATGTCTTTGGCTTTGCTCCAATGATGATGAGGCTACTCGGATATTCCGAAACATTGGAAATAGTTAAGTATAACTTGGTCTAGCATAGAGTTAGGTAAAGTGTGTTTGTTTACTATGTAATTTTGTAACTTATAATCCAACGGTCACAATATGTAGTGATCCGAAGATTGGTATTACTGACACTTGATCCGTGACTTAACACCCGATTGGTCCACGATCTCTATTTAAAAATCATGGAGGGTCATTTGTCCGGTGACTGTTTATGAGAGAAGCTTATGCAAATTTTATTTCTTTAAATTAATAAATTTCTTGAAGTGGTCGTGTTGGCTCAGGCCGTGGACTATTTCCCTCTTTGAGGGTTTTAACCCCGTCAAATACTGGTGTACTAATATGTGATCTGTTTGTGAGCAGTGACCTTTGGTGTTTGATCTAAGGAATTTACCCTGTAAATTCCTAAAAAGGTCACTTTATTAAGTGAAACAACTGAATAATGAGTACATACGAAACTTTGTCAATACAAGAAAGGAACTCTCTCGTCGAGTGGAAATATCTTCTATAAAGACATGTTCTCCTACAAAGAACTCTCACTCATAGTTCTTTCTTCAACAAGACAAAGAAAACATAAAATGAACACGCTCACAAAACATCGAAACAAGAATCCACTACTCGGATTCAAAACATACTCAACATCATCACCATCAAAAACTATAACAATACCACTTCCCAATGAAGTATACAAAACTATTCAAATGGAAAAACTGACACCCTAGACGAATTCCTTACGAAATTCCAAGTCCGTAGAGTATAAAATCAACTATATTTCGCTCAATCCCTCCAAGCTATCACTCTAGGATTCTTATCTCAAAAGGCATGTGTCGAAAAGTACAATGGAAAAACCTCCAGTTTTGCATGTGCAAGTACAAATTCCATTGATCATAAACTCTACATAAAATGGAAACCTGGTCTCTATGTGAAAGCTTGAGAGTTTATGGTAAAAATTTAAAGTGAAAAAATTATGGTTTCTAAACACTTATGTAAATTTCATTAACACGTTAACATGATTTAAAACTTAGTTTTGCAGAAAATAAAGAAGACAGATCAATACCACAACAATATACACACGACAACAAATGCTGAAGGAGTTCATCCCTCCTAGACTACATCTCTAGGTCCAAATTCCAATGGTTGGGCCTCTTTCATTATGCTCAAAAAAGTGTGTTTACATAAAGGTACAATGCTCATAAGGCTAAAAAAATGTCTCCAATGGCTCTAGAACAGTAAAAAACCCCTAGTTGGCCCTATTTCTACTCCCAAAAGGTCAAAAACTGAGTGATTTATGCTCCAATGAAGTTTTCTGCTAACTGTTCTACAAATAGCACTTCCTTGCTATTTTTCCTACATTTTCCACCTTTTGTGCCCACGTGGGGCAACAAATTTGCCCCATGCCAGTGAGATTCCCGTCGCTCCGGGTGCAAGTTGTCGAACAATTAATCTGCCTCGGTTAGCCTGTATCCGGCTAAAAAGGCGCCAAGTGGATTAGTTTCTGCCATTGATTTTAGAGGTGGTACATTTCCCGCTGATGGCGCTGATTCAGGGTTGGCTAACTGTGGTTGAACATTTATGCGGGTTGGGGTTAGCGGGAACCCTTCCCAATATAGGTTTATCTCCCCGCCCAATGGTTTAAACTGTGGTAATGAATATTTGAAACCTGCGCGTATATAAACACTGCAACACTGACCGCTGATTCCCAACTTAACCATTGGTTCTAAACCATTCTCCCTCGACCCATAACATAAAACATAACTGCGCCATGTGTGCGGTATGGGTGGTTACCGTAGCATTAATTGTTGAGCTCCAAAACCTATTCCCCGCATAAACATTTTAAAATGGTTTTTAACATATGCTTGCGATGGGATATGTGGTATATCCGCTAGTGTATTGCAAAATTTGGTTTATTTATTTTACAATATGGTGTAGGGGCATATAATAATGTTGGGCCATGGTTACCCTAAACCCCCCTCATCTGCTGCCATGTGGTGTGGTTTGTGGACCAGGGGTTAGGGGTTAACCCTGGTCGCCACCCCCGAAAATGTTATAAATAAACCTTAAATATGACTTGCAACCCATATAGAATAAGAAAAAACATAACAAAGTTGGTTAGATGTATTTTTGGGTAAGTGTGAGGTCTCGGTATCAAACCCCATGGATGAATCTTGGTCCATTAACAAAATTTTGCATGGTCTGGAGGAGGCCAAGTGGTAGTCACTGATTTGTCCATGTGGCTCTCCCTCATAGGGCCATCACACCAATTCCACAAACCAATAAAAATAAACCATGCTACAACTGATCACACAGTGCCAAATGTCGACATCCCATTGGCTGATGGAGGACCCAATCAACCTGCCAAGTCATGGTCTAGGCAACCCAATTTCAAAATTTTCTTAGCTGTTTCCAAAAATGTACAAAACGTGATATCGAGAGCATCCAATGACGTATTTGAGTGAAACGAGTTGCGTTGGATTCAGGGCGACGAAATATACACTTTGTTAATGGTTTCGAGTCAAACTGAACACTTTCTTGATCCACCAGATCATTCCTCCCCATTGGAAGATTTTGGACCTCCAAAAGCTCTTTATCAGTCAAAAAATAGATGAGGGTACAACTCCCTCATCTTTCCAGTCTCAATCCACTGAAATTTTCTTGAATTTGACACTTTGAGATTTTCATTAAATAAATCATTTTCCCTGATTTTGGAGTCCTTGTCTTGCTGTCATAGATGACATATTGATGCAATTTCATAGAATATGCATAAAAAAAACTCCCCTTGAAGGAATAAACACATTCCATCCTTGGTATTCAATCAAATAAAACATAAATAGACTCAAATTATTCTCACCTTGAACACTGTTGTCATGACGATGCTTAACATGTGTAGCCTTGCAATTGTCTCGACTCTTGACCAAATGTGATCGCCATCGCCATTCACCATCAATTTTCAAAGCCAAAACATTATGAAACCCACAAGAAGAATTTTTGGAACCAATTTCCTCTTTCTCAAATTGCTTTTTCATTTTCTCTTTGACCCCTGCATTCTTGAACATTGGCATATTGTTCACACTAGTGTTCAACAATGATGCATGCTATTGCAAATTTACTTCATATTTTTTACCTCTTTTAGGAAGCAACATGTTAGACTCCTGAAACATATTATCACATTCATTAGCAACCTCAATGAAATCATATTTCAAATTTTAACCACATCCTTGAAAGGCCTCATTCTCAATATCTTTATGCTTGAACATTAACAATGCAAAATTCTGACTAGCACTACCAATTCTCTTCATTTGTCCAACATTCATAAGATACAAACATATTTTCTTACTATGTGCTCTAAAAATGTACTCAATCCCATTCTTGAACAAGTGATACTTATTCTAATGGAAATGAAATATTTCTCTCCTATCATAAATATATGGGCTTCCCAAAACTGTACCACATATATCAAGCGGAACTGCATCAAGTTCAACTTCATCAAGAAAGTTTGCAGTGATTGCAAATCTAAGGATGCACTCGCTTGTCACTTGCAATTTTTCATTCTCACATACCCAACCTAAAAGATATGGTTAGGATGTGGAATGGTCTCTAAATTTAACTAATTGAAAATGTTTTCTGAGATAATATTTGCTTGTGAACCACCATCAAACAATGTGTCTATCTTGGTATGCTTTGAAATAACTCTTATATGGAAAAGCTAAATTCTTGTTTTTTCATCTTGAGTATCATTGAGACAACTTGAAGAACTAGTAATCGAAATTTCCTTACCTTTCAAACCCATCATTGTGATCTTTGTTTCATCTCCGGAATCAAAACCTAAATCATGTTGTGTAGTTGCAACTGTCTTCTCCTTCTCCTTGTTTTTAAAATTTTTGGGCCTCATCTTTGGATGAAGTTTCCAACAATGTTCTTCATCATGACCATCGTTTGCATGTGAGTTTTTCTTTCTCCATATTGATGGAAGCATTCTTCTTTCCTTTTCCCTTAAACCTACCCTTTCCTTTTTCTCCAAACTCAAAGGTGTTCTCACTTGTTTCATTGGAAACATGTTTCCCTCTTTCTTCTAGATGTGTGGCCTGTACACAAACTTCATCTAAACTTGTAGGGTTAAACATGAGAATTGTATGTCTCAAATAGCTATGCAAACCTCCAACATATTTCAACAAAGTATCTGGAGATGACAAATATACACCCAATATCAATGCTCTTCTTCTAAACTCTTGAGTATAGCTTCACACACTTTGTCCCTTTCCTTGCCTAAAGTTTTTCCAATCCATTATAAATTTTTGCATGTATGATAATGGATAAAATTTTCTTCTCAATGTAGCAAAAAATTCATTCCAAGAGGTTAATACCTTACCATCTTTTTTAATGTACTCTTGAGTTTTGAATCCCCACCAAATAAGTGCTGCACTTTCCAATTTTAATGAAGCAAGATGAATCTTGGTATCACCATCCTTGATCCTTTGTATCCTGCAATACACTTCAAGTTTACAAACCCAATTATCTAACCTCTCAACATTTACCTCTCCATCATACATAGGAAAATCAAAATTTATGTCAAGTTTAAAAAATGGAGTTTTACCATGTCCCTTTGGAGAATGTGGAGGTGATTGTGAAGGGGTTGTTGTGGAAGATGATGATGGTAAAGATGGTGGTGAGGATGGAGGTGAAGAGAATGGTGGAGTCAAAGGTGGTTTGTCACCATTCCCTCCATTTACTTTTGGATTCTTGTCCCCATCTCCTCCATCTCCTTTTGAAGACTTATCTCCCTTTGGAGGATTGGAGCTCTCACCTTGCAACCTTGTGTTTCTCTCTTCATAAAAATATTTCACTATTTGTGTCATCTAAAAGAATGCTGTCCTAAAATTATTTTCATCCTCTGACATATTGTTAGGCTCTCCTTCATGTGACATGAATGCTGAAGCTTCAGGTGTAACTTGAGGTGAAATTTGTGGTGGAGATTGTGGAAAATGTGCTCTCCTTGTCCTTGACCTAACTTGAGGACTTGCAACCACAAGCTTTCCTTCTCCTCTCTTGATATTCAACCTTATAAGCATAAAAGACACTTGCAAAAAAATTAAACCCTCAAAGCAACAAAGAACCAAAGCTCTGATACCAAATTGATCTGTATGTGAAAGCTTGAGAGTTTAAGGTGAAATTTGCAAGTGAAAATTTTAGGGTTTTTAAACACATAAATTTCATTAACACGTGAACATGATTTATAACTCAGTTTTTCAGAAAATAAAGAAAGCATTAGTACCATAAAAATATTCACATGACAACAAATGATGAAGGAGTTCACCCCTCCTGGGCTACATCTCTTGGTACGGCTTCCAATGGTTGGGCCTCTTTCATTATGCTAAAAAAAGTGTCTTTACATCAAGTTACAGTGCGCAGAATGTTAAAAAAATGTCTCCAATGGCTCCTTAACAGTAAAAAAACCCTTAGATGGACTCTTTCTACTCCCAAAAAGGTCAAAAACTAACTAATTTATGCTCCAATGAAGTTTTCTGCTAACTGTTCTACAATTCACACTTCCCTGCTATCTGTCCTACATTTTCGGCCTTTTGCGGCCATGTGGGACGAAAAATTTTCCCCGCACCGATGAGATTCCCACTGCATCGGGTGCAAATTTTCGAACATTTAATATACCTCAGTCGGCCTGTATCCTGCTAAAAAGGCGCAAAGTGGCTTAGTTTCCGTCGTTGATTTCGAAGGTGGTATGTTTACCGCCGATGGTACTGAATATGGGTTGGTTAACTATGATTGAATGTTTACGCAGGTTAGGGTTAGTGGGAACCCTGCCCAAGGTAGGTTCTGCTCCCCGCTCGACGGTTTAAACTGTGGCAATGAATGTTTGAAAAATGCGCATATATGAACACTACAACACTGACTTTTGATTCCCAACTTAACTGTTGGTTCTAAACCATTGTCACTCTGACCTATGACATAAAAAATAACTCCGCCATGTGTGCGACATGGGTGGTTACCATAGAATTAATTGCCGGGTTCCAAAACCTATTCTTCGCATGAACATTTTTATATGGTTTTTAACATATGGTTGCAGTGGGATATGTGGTATGTCTGCCAGTGTATTGCAAACTTTGGTTAATGATTTTACAATATGGTGTAGTAATATATACTAATGTTGGGGTCGGGTTTACCCCAAACCCCCCTTGTCTGCTTCCACGTGGTGTGGTTGGTGGACCAGTTTTTAGGGGTTAACCTCGGTCCCCACCCCCAACACCGTTGTACATAAGCCTTAAATATGACTTGCAGCCCATATAGAATAAGAAACAACATAGCAGAGTCAATTAGAGGTCTTTGTTGGTAGGTGTGAGGTCTCGATATCAAACCCCATGGAGGCAACTTTGCTCCTTAAATTTTTTTTTCATGGTTGAGAGGAGGCCACGTGGAAACCATTGATTGGCCCATGTGGCTCTCCCTCATAGGGCCACCACACCAATTCCCCAAACCAATAAAAACAAACCATGCTACAACCAATCACACATTGGAAAATGTAGACCATCCATTGGCCGATGGACGACCCAGTCAACCTGCCAAGTCATGGTCCAGTCAGTAGTATGGACTATTGACTGGGCATCCCTACAACCTAATTTCAATTTTTTTTAGTTGTTTCCCAAAACGGACAGAATGCGATATCGGGAGCATCCGATATCTTATTTGAGTGAAATGAGTTGCATTGGATTCAGGGTGACAAGATATACGCTTTAGTACTGGTTTGGAGCCAATCTGATCACTTTGAATTTTGAACACTTTCTTGATCCACCAGATCAAAACTCTCTGCACTTTTGTACACAAATTCCTTCATATTTTCCACTGGAAGAAAAATAGGGAAATGGTTAAACACCATTATGCCTATGAATATGACTTGCTCAAAATATTAGTTTATAAGCCTCAACTGAAAAATCTAACATTGCCATTATATCTAGAAGGGAAAAAAAACCAAAAAAACCCTTGTCTAGGCTCTTCTTGTGCTAAAAAAGGCCTCAAGGTGACAAAAATATGCTCTTCCCAAAATGGTACTATCTAACTTCTCTACAAAAGCTCTTTGGATTTATATATCCTTCAAAAAATTGGCTCGTGGCGTATTGGCTGGGCATGTTGGCTAATACCCCACAGGTTGGCGGTTCCAATCTCCATGCTTGACGTTAGCTGCAGTAGACATTTTAAATAAAACATTAAATAATATATTATTTTAAATGGGCTGTTGGCCCTGCCTCCAGTCACCGCATCCACCATACAACCACCGGCGTGATATTCGACTAACTGCCTTGGCCGTGTTTACTGCACTTCGATCACACCACCATGGTCAAGTAACCGTTGCAGTTATCTTCACCCACAACGCTCATCTTCACCTTCGGTTTGATTGCCACCATATCTCCGTGACTCCACACCTTAGCTCCCGCCATGGCTCCACCCTAACTCCCACTGTTGGTTCCACTATAACATATGGCCTTGGGAAGTGGTGCCACACACCCAATCTTATTCTTCCACTGTCGGTCATGTGGACAACATATAACCAGGCTCCGGACCAGTCGGGCTAGCCCGCCGATCCGAAATTTATTGCCAATTATTGAACCATACAACAATAAATAAAACCAAGTCACCCATATTAAATGAGAAACACATTTGGCGTGCTGGCACTGTGTTAGTTTCATTTCCGAAAGGTTAGAGGTTTGATTCCCATGGAAGAAGGTTCAGCCCAATACATTTTTCGGCACAAAACTCAAGGCCACATGGCGGCCTCTCATAGGGCCACATGGCATCATTTAATTGGCCCACATGACGACCTTTGATTGGCCCGTTTCAAAATCGTATTCCTAGTCACCTAATGATGTCATCTTCCACGTGCCTTCTTGTGATTGGTCAACCTTGTCTTATCAATGATGATGTCAGTTGACACATGTCACGTTCGTATAGTGCCACGTCAACTTCTGTACTACCACGTGGAAAAAATTGATTGGGCCAAATGAGCACTAAAAAGTCCGAATATGAGTGACATGTAGCGAACTATCATGCTACCATGTCACCATGCATATGTAAGCAATACGAACCGCTGCACAATAATCAAACTTTCTCTTTGAATTTTGCTTGTGTCGACCTAAACTTTGAATTACAATAACTTTCACATACGAACTCGATTTGAGCCCGTTCAAGTTGAATTGGATTCATAATTTAGAAATCGAAACAATGGAGCCATTTACAAGGAATTTTGAGACATTCAATTTTTGGGCATTCAAAGATCCACCTATATTAGTTAGTATGGCTTAAACTTGGGAAGCCAAATTACTTAGGCCAACCTTCAAGGTTTTGTGTGATATTTGTATGTGGTATTTTGGTTACAATTTTTTTTGAGACATGGCTTAATGGTTGGTAGTTGATGTTATCATTTAAACAACACATATTTAAACCTTGATGGGTGTGAGCCTTTACATATGCAAGGGAATGTTTTATACAAACAATGTAGTTTCAAGCCTCGATAAGTGTAGAGCCCTTACTGTGCGAGGAAAGGTATTGGAATTCTCTGAGTCTAACACTTTTTCAATATACTAAATCGGTGTAAGTGGGCCTTAAATAGGACACAACACACCCCATGAAATAAAAAATTAGTTTTTATTCATCTCATCCTTGAAATCACTAAGCTTACCTTTGATATCTCTTGGTGATTAATAAATTTAATAGGATCATTCAATATTAGTTTTTAAATAATTTTACTGTTTTTTTAACTAGTGGTAAATGGAGACATGTTTCTAGCTGGATTGAACAATGTCATGTCTAAAAAATGAAAATAATGCATTATTCTTTGGTTATAATCTTGAATGATGGTAGAACATGCTTTCCTAGAGTTAATATAGTTTTGTGAAGTTTCATTAAGTGATTGAATCATATTATTATTGCAGAGAGAAACATATTTTAACAACCATTTAAAATGTGCAATTATGATGTGTAGATAATATACTTTAATAATGTGATAACCCAGGTGTTTTGGGTTTGAAACTTTAGTGTAGACATTGTGATTCCAATCTTGAAGGATCTATTATGGTCATGGAATAAGCATCACCAAGATAAGGTTTTGGGAAAGCCTATTTGTTGATTAAATTTGTGCTTCATTAAATATATGTTTAACTAAGTATTGCATAAGAGGTAATGGGATTTAAGTTTATTGCATGTTATTTCTGTATGAGGTTTTTCGAATATGAATATTTTCAATATAATGTTTAAGTAGATTAATGTATGCGATTGGAGACATACCAACAACCCTTATTCTTCACTGAAGAAGGTAAGGATAGATCAAGCTTATTTTTAAATTTACTATCTATATAAAAAGTTGGATTTCCATCGTAAATACAAGGGAAATAAATTTTAGTGACCTTTGAAAATGCATGACATAAATTTTGATGACATGCTCTTAAAAAATGTAATAATGTATGTGTTTTGGAATTGAAATATGGGTTCTAGCATGTTTGATGAACTAGGTTGAAGCATTGATCATGATTACATAAGTTTTTGTTAATTGTTTTGAGTTGTTTGTAATATATATTACTTTTGTTAATTGGGGTTATCTCGAGTGGTTGGTAGGAATGGTTGTTATCTTTTCCACCTAGGTTCAATTCCCACAATGACACATTGAGATTATATCGAATACATTATTGTTGTCTCTTTAATCCTTGTTGATTTGGCTTGTGCCATCTCTTTAAGCCTTATTGAATGGGTTTGTGCCTTGAAGAGTCTATGGTTTACGCTAAGTATCATCTTTAGAATGAGGAGAAATACTTGTTAGGTATGTGTTGTATTATTTCCAAGTCTACCCCCACATATTTTAAAACTGTGTGATGCGCAGACAAGCGAGGTGGGTTGGGGCGGGGGGTGGGGAGTGTGAGGCATCCCTCGTGTTAGGGGGATTTGCAGGAGGGTGAACATATTTATCACAGTGGACTAGTAAATTTGGGTATGTGTGGGAAGAGGTTGTTACACCGCTCCACTTCCAAAAATATTTCCAAATGCATCCAGGCTTAGAATCTTCCGGGTATGACCCACAGTTCCATGTGATCCTAACTTCCTTTTGATTGGTTGGGCCCACATGTCAGGCCAGTCCCAGTCAGCTTGCCTATTCCCATTAATTTATCCTATTGTCCTTCCAGGATAAAGTCTCTAGCTCGACGCTGTCAAGTACCTCTGAAGTTCCATCTCCTGACTCTATCAAGTGACAAACTTCCAATGGGACTTAAAAAAAAAAAAAAAACTAAGTGTTGCATTCATCTGTGCCCGATTCCACCTTTGTACTTCACTTCAACTCTGTATATGTGCTCGATACTTTTCTGTCACTCCTGAAATCTGATCCTGTATATATATTATACTAAAGTGCGCATACAAACTGAAGGAAATCGATCTCATATATGCCACATTAAATAAAATTCACAGATCAATCTTGATTTCAGATCTCCGTTTTCTTAGCCATATCGCAAACAAAGAATGCATCCTTTAGCCATACTTCAACCTGGATTAAAATCAAATCAAAGATCAATATCGACCAGATCTATTTCTCACAAGAGCGCTGCCTAGACCAGATCGACCAAAAGGGCACACAAAACACTTTTTTGAATATTGAATTTATAGGATGGATGGGTTGTCTCGGAGTAGAGAAACCATGGGTAGAAACTACAAATGAGTTTGATAGTATTCAACCCATGGACCAAAGTAAAAATATTTAAATATTTGATCTGGTTAAAATATTTACGGAGGAGTCTTTCGTTCGACGAAACGAAAGGTGATGGGACAGCTCCTCCGGCGACTCTCCGGCCTTTCGAGATTCAGGTGGACTCGTTCAACTTCGATAGCGGACGGCTGCCACTTCTCTCCCTCCGCTCCGCGCCGATCCTCTCCCATCCGCCGCCTCCACTCACTCCCACTTCGTCATTAAATATTTTACAGATGATATGGTCATACATCAACTCATTAATGTAGTTTCGCCCTTTTTGAAATTTAAAATTTGAATTTTGAAAGTCCGTCGGAGCTCTTGATGAATACTGGAAGACCGCATTTTTTATTGTTGATATGGAGTTGGAGCCGAGATGCATTCTGGAACACTTTTTCAAGATATCCATGTCCATTACAACAAAGAATCTAACAAACCATTCATGGTTACGAATCTGGCTCTAGCTCTAGTAAAGACTACGAAGCTGGATCTGGCAGTGGCAATGGAGAATACGTTGCCAACAATGGTTACGATAAGGAAACTCCTTAACTTTTATACATTTGTCTCTGTAGCGTGTGCACTTGGAGTTCTTGATGAATCTGTGTCTCTTTTCCGTTAATAACAATTTTGATGTCAAATTTGTTGGTTTGGAATCTTTTATGAATATATAAAAACAAACAAACAAACAAAATAAAATCTTCAAAATTACAAAATAGAATCCTCAAATAATTTTGAAGCAATCAAAATTACAAAATGTAATCCTCAAAATTACAAAATACAATCCTCAAATAATTTTGAAGCAATCAAAATTACAAAATGTAATCCTCAAAATTACAAAATACAATCCTCAAATAATTTTGAAGCAAATGAAAAATATATGGATGATAGGAGGATCAGAGTGAAAAAATGAATACTGAGGTATTAAAAGGTGTTAGGGGAGGATTGCTAAATAATAAAGTTGTAATTCCATAAATCTCACTAACATTCCTATTACTTTTATTCATAAATTTTATTAACACTCTTACTCATATTCATCCAATGAATCCCAAACATGGTACATAATTTAACAATGATGGAGTCCACTATCTTATTCTTCTTAAGTACCAAACAAGACCAAACAAGACCAAACAATTGAGATCGTTCATGGAGCTAATAAAATAGTAGTATATCGGATCAACAATTCATACCAATGATAATCCCACTAGATACTTAGAGTTTTCTTGGAGCACTCTTAGAGAGTGTGAATACTTGGTGATTTGGAGAAAGAAATAAAAGGAAGAGAAGGAAAGCGCAAGAGTATATCATGATCAAAATCTATAGTAAGTTCTAAGTGCAGGTACCAAGTTTTGTGTATGTTTTCCTCACTAGTTTTGGCATGCAGTGGATTTTACTAGCCTTGCCATTTCCTTAATAGCCATGATGTTGTGGGTTTATTTCCATTGATTTTTTTTTTCCTGGTTGGTTCTCATGATTCCTTTAGTTGTGGGTTGATTTATTAGTTCCTGGAAGCCTTGGTTGGAAAAATGCTCTAGATCTCGACAGACAACTGTGGGTTGAGTTACTAGTCCTGGAAGCCCTAGTTGGAAAAATGCTTTGGATCCTGACAGACAGTTGTTGGGTTGAGTTAAAAGTCTTGGAGCCCTGGTTGGACAAACACTCTAGAGCTCAAAAACAACTGTGGTTGAGCTAGTAGTCTTGGAAGCCCTCGTTGGAAAAACACTCTACAAGCTCTATAATAGTTGGGGTTGTGCTACTAATTATGGAAGCCTTAGTTGGAAAAAACACTATGGATCCATGGATTATCTTGGATAGAGACCAATCCGTGATGGTTTTGATGTCTGACTGTGAGGTGGAATCAATAGTTGAGGGTTTAAGCAGTTTGGTCTTTGGAAGCCCTCAACTGATTGTGATTGATGTGTTTGATGAGATCCCACATTCATGCTTGGAATATGGCACAAGGGTGATTCACTAAAGAGATACTTTTCTCAACCAATCTATGGTTAGGTGGAATGTGAAAGTCCCATCTCTGGTTGGTTTTTACATTCAGTAATGAATATCTCATTCCTCTAGTATTCGGTATGCAAATGTATTAGTTTATGTATGGATGTTATTGATGTTGTATCCATTGTATTTATATTTTTATTGTGTTGGTTATAAGCATGTATTTGATCAGTGATGATGTATGGATCTAATAATGTTTTTACTTGTAAATGAATACACAATGTATATATGGTAAAATATATTGTATTGAAGCTTATGATGTAAGGGAGCAATGCTTCTTAGCGATTCTCAAATAAGTAAGAGACACCTATGCTTAAATATGTTGTGTAAACCTGTAGATGAAATTTTTGTGACACGTTTGATGAAATTCATTCCATGGCTAGGAGGGGCCTCCCCAAAGGAGCACTTGAGTAGCAACATGTATGCAAATGATGTAATTTGGGGAAGTACACAAAATCCACTTTTCATGATCGAGATAGTAAGGCGCATGCATTCCAAGAAAGGATCCAATCTGAAATGTGTATACCTTTCTCAACAACCTCCACTTCTAGACACAAAAAATTTGTCATTTTTATTGATGACTTCTCATGGAAGTGATGGATATTATTCATGCGGAAGAAAGATGAGACATTCTCCAAGTTTGTATAATTCTAAGAACTGGTTGAGAAAGAAACAAGAAAGAAGGTGAAGGTTGTACATAGAGATAATGGAGGTGAGTATGTGTCGAATGAGTTTAAAAAATTATATGCAAAAGAAGGAATTTAACGAGAGTTGACAACACCCAACAACAAAATGGGATGGCTGAGAGAAAGAACCATATCATTGTGGGAGCAGCAAGGCCGATCTCGCATTACCAAGGCATACCTCTACGCTTATGGGCAGAAGCATGAAACCCATAAGTCTATTTGCAGAACCGAAGTCCACATCAGATTTTTGGCATGATTACACCGAATGAAGCTTTCTCGGGGATAAATCTAGATTTGTTGCACTATAGGAATTTTAGAGCCTCTGTATACTCCCATGTCTCCAAATATGCAAGGAACAATATAGAGCCGACAATAGAGTTGGGGGTATTTTTGGGATACACATAAACTCCCCACAACTACTGTGTGTAACTGACATCCCTCAGAATTATATTTTTACAAAGGGATGTTAATTTTGATGAGGAGAAACTGACGTGATGCTCTCTTGATAGGAAGATTCATATCCCACTAGAAGAGGATATTTTAGCTCCAAAGGAGGAAGCTCAAGAATTTCTGGAGAAGGCACAAATTGAGGATAAAGGAGTGGAGACCACCACTCAAGCAGAACCATCTAGAGAAGGTAGGAAAAGGACCAGGGAAGTTAAGAGACTTATGTAGGATGTGAGGGAGAATTTGGGTGCTCCTTCAAATCAGCATAGGAAGAGATGATCACCTTATCAATACAATAAATACAAGTATTTTATGACTAAGCTTGTAGATACTAAGCCATCCCCTTTAGAGGAATTAGTAGAGAAACCTGGATGTGTTGATGAAATGGTGGAGGAATACAAATCCATTGTACGAAATAATGTTTGAGAAGTGGTCCCAAGACCTGCAAATAAAATTTCACCACCATTTAAGGTGAGGGAAAAAGATCACAACAAATTCCATTCTTTCTTTCAAGTTATCAAATAATCCATGTCAAAATTCCAAGATACAAATAAACATAAGCACTCGATTGCAAAATGAATAATGTACCTTTTGATCATAAACCCACCTTCCAACATGTGCTCTGACAAATGAGTGAGAAAAAAATATGACTGCTGTAGTTGGGGGAGATATGATCGACACATCACATCGGCTACAAGGTGGTTCTCAAGGGCTGCAAGCTACAAGTTGGAAGAGATGAAGAGGAGAAACGTTTCTCTTATGGGTCACCCACTTTTTGTGAGTAACATGCCCAAAAGACCCAAAATTCCCCTAGGTTAGCCTTTGTATTGTTTGGTGGGTATGACTTGATGTGGAGTATACATGATGATTTTCATCCTCAAGTTGACAATGTAGGGATTGTATTGCCACTTGGACACCCGTTAGTTGCGAGAATGTGTGCTATGTCATACGTCTAGCCTTCTTGAAGGTGACGTAGGCCACCCAAAGTAGGGTTTTGACACTTGGAGACATTTTCATTATTTATTAAGGTTCTCCCCTCAATAATCGAGTTGATTATGGCGATGGGAGATCCACCTATCCCATTGAATGCATTTTCATGCATTTATTTCCAAAAAGGGCATGATGTCGTGCTATAAGGGATTTTCCACCCACACATGCAGGATTTTTTGAGTTATTTTTATTGTGATGAGCTATTGGGTTCGCTTGTGATCCATATTTTTCATTTATACTCAAAACAAAAGTTGTTATATGGATTTTAGGTTAATAATTAAGAGGGATAAACCTCATATAATTAAAGGATCACTCGTCATTTTCCATCATCACAATTAGGTTTCAGCCTCTTTTTGAGAGCTCAACTTAGCCTTTACATAACTTACTACTTATGGAGATAAGATCTTTATGGTACTCTTTCCATTAACAACTAGTTTTTTCATGGAGATGTGTTTTTGGGATTGAAAGAAGGTGTTTTAATGGAATAATTTTTTAGTTTTACTGAAGTTTTTTCATTTTTTTACATGTAATTGATTATTTCTAGAGTCTTCTCATTCCATGTCTAAATATAAATTATTTATGGAAAATATTGGTTATTTATAGAAAATCTTGGTTGATTTTTGCATGTTAAGTATCTCTTCTTTGAAATCCATAGGGGACCTCCTAGAGAGCTTCCCCTATTTCATTTTCTCATAAAAAAAAATATAGTTAGGTTCTTTACAAGTGAGAACAAGAGGTTTTCACCATTACTCCAAGAAATTTCGCATTATCTCTTGAATTGAAACTAATGGATCCAACCCCCAAGTAGGATTAGGCACTTACAATCTTGGTGTTGATCAAAAACTTTGAAAACTTAAATACATTTCCCCTATTTTATTTTCTAATCCTTTCAACGAAAGCTACTAGGGTAATTTTGTATGCTAAATTCAATTAGGGATTTTGTAGATGAAAATTGCAAAAATAAAACTGAGTTTAACCTTGGTGATCCTTTTAGTTCAAAATCTAGACTTTTACATGGTTGAATTTACCCTATAAGGGTTGACATCATCTTTGTCTAAGCATTTGGTGCCTTAGAAAACCATAATCCTAGCTAGGGCTACATATTAAAGCATAATTTTAGGATTTTCCTTATTACTTTGTTTATTTTATATTTAATTAATCCCCTTTTTGTTGCATGAATTCCTAGGAACTCCTTTGTTACTGCACATCTAGAATCCCTAGGCCATATGTGACATCTCTAGACTTGGTGTATGATACACTACTCCTCTTCTAGAATTATTTTTCCTTTTTCCATTAGAGAGTGTCTCCAATTAGCATGTATCTATATCACCTTGAACCATGTAATGTAGAAAAAATTTTAGGTGATAATTGGGAAGCCTACCTTGTGGTGCAATTCCATTAAAAAGGAGGAAGATTCTTGATGTGATAGTGGAAATCTCCATTGTTGCAACAATGTCTAACCTTAGTCGTGTGAGGCTTCTCACAAGGCCTACCAGATTTTGAGGCAATAGGAGCCATGTTGGAAAATGATAACAGTACTCCTCTTTATCACATCTAACAAAAAATGATTGGATCTTCTAACCAAAAGTAAGGTCACTTGTAACTTGTAAGTTACATACCTTTAAAATCTTAAATTTGGAGAATATTTGAATGTTTGGACTTTTTCTTGATATACCTTCGAGATATGAACCCTTATGAATTTAAAACTTTGGTCTATAATACTCTGACATGTATTTTTTGTAATTTCATAGGCGTAACCAGAATTGATTTGACAAGTGAAATTTATGGTAACTTTCACAAAACTTGTTCATTTTTTGCCTCTTCCCATGATAAAACATGGATATCATGCCATGTCCAATTCTTCAAACATAATTTTGAAAGTTTTACTTGAGGTAATTCTGTATGTTCCTTGGGGTATTTGAAAATTTCATAGTTTGAAATTCCTAGAAAAGATGTTATACCAAAAGTACCACGTTAAGGTGTTTAAAGTTTATCTTAGGATCGTTCATGAACACTAACTTCCACATTGTATAAAATCCAAAGTTATAATGAACCAATCTCTAAAATTTGAACAAGTTATTCCATAATATTTCTTCTTAATATAATCCAAGTTTCACCATGTGAAACCTTTAAAAAAAAAAATTATTGCAAAAAATGACAAATTGTTTTGTTTGAAATTGATGTTAGAAACATTCAAGAAAGATAATTTCTTTAGAGCATATATTTGAAATTATAGAGAGCCAGAATGTCAATTTTGAGCCAAATATTCACCAATATTCCCCTCAATATAGTCCAAGTATCATTTTCAAAAACCTCCCAAGAAAAAAGTTATAGTGAAAATGTCAAAAATTACTTGTTTGAAACTAATTTTAAGAGCATTTAGGAAGTCAAACTTCAATAGAGCATATCTATGAAAATATAGTGAGCCAATATCTAAAATTTGAATGAGATGTTACCTAAGATTTTACCTTAATACTCTTTATGTTTCACCATTTGAAACCTCTCAGAAAAGAATTTATAGTGAAAATGTCAGGATGGCGTATTTGAAGCACGAAAACCCTAGGATCATGAGTTCTGATACCAAATGTTATGAACCTTGTGCCTTAAGAATGATAAGAAACCACTAATTACAGTCCTCTTTGAGGTGGAAGCTTCATTTTATAATGAATAGAATGTACAAGACAAGAATTTATGATTCTCGTGCTAGGTCTCCTTCGTATACATATAGGAGACAAAGGGTATAATTATAATAAAATGTGACCACGCTAGGTTCTAGTGTCCATAAAAATATAACTTTATAAATGTAATCATTCAATATCTAAGACTTAATAATGGGTTCTAAGGTTACATGAGGCTTATATAGGATTTAATATTAACATCCTCTATAATTTGAAAAGGGGGTCATGGAGAGACAATTACGTTACAAGATTCACTTCCATCCTCAATGATGAACATGAGCTAGTGGGATTCTATAAAACAAAAACCCTCTCTCTTCTTTCCCATCTCTATTAACTAAGAGCTACTCTACTCAACTGAGGAACAAAATTAATTAGAATGGAATCGAACCCCTTTTCCTTGTGGTGGTTTGGTTATAACACAGTCCAAACACCAACTAGGAATTACATTTGTAATTTAACTATCAATATGAGTCATCATTTGGCTCTCCTAAAGTATTCTTCATCATGGTGACATGGCTAGCTCATTTTCCATAATTAATGGGGTTGATGTGGGATTTTCTTAAATCATGGTAGAAAATATGGGAAGATCAACTTTCAAGGGGCATGATATTTGTTTGGGGTATTTATTGTGATGTTGAAAATGTATCTAAGTGTATAGTATCATCATAGAGCTTAGTGAAAGAATGAATTTTTCACCCCAATAAAATAATTCACCCCAATAAAATTTAGAAAATGCCTAAAAAAAACTTCAAAAGATTCAAAACTATAATTTAACAAACCAGGACTCATTGATAAAAAATTTATTGTGATCCAATTCCTTCAATTTTTTCGCTCTAAAAACATTTAAATTAAATGAAAAATAATTTAGTAATCCAATCTTAATAAATAATATTTTCTTCAAATTTAATATATATACATCGTTAAGTTAAATCCATTAACCTTATAAAAGAATAAAACGTGTTACTATGTAAATATATAAAATGATTATGTCTTATCAATGAAAACCAAGCCATTCTATTACGAGATCACATATTATGATCTCTTTCTTACCTTACATTCATTTTTTAACTATGTAAATATATGAAATGCTTATGTCTTATTAGTGAAAACCAAGCCATTCTATTAGGACATCACATATTATGATCTCTTTCTTACCTTACATTCATTTTTTTTTTCTATTTCAATATTGTGCTTTAGTTCTTTTTTCAAATTCTAGGTAATTTTTTTTTAATGTTTAACATCTTTTTTCAGTTATAATATCTATTTTTCCGTATCATTCTTTTATATAATATATAGTTTAATCCGTCGTATCTAGTGGGATTATCATTGGTATGACTTGTTGATCCGATATACTACTATTTTATTTGCTCCATGAACGATCTCAATTGTTTGGTCTTGTTTGGTACTTAAGAAGAATAAGATACTGGACTCCATCATTGTTAAATTATGTACCATGTTTGGGATTCATTGCATGAATATGAGTAAGAGTGTTAATAAAATTTATGAATAAAAGTAATAGGAATGTTAGTGAGATTTATGGAATTACAACTTTATTATTTAGCAATCCTCCCCTAACACCTTTTAATACCTCAATATTCATTTTTTTACTCTGATCCTCCTGCTGTCCATGTATTTTTCATTTGCTTCAAAATTATTTGAGGATTGTATTTTGTAATTTTGATTGCTTCAAAATTATTTGAGGATTGTATTTTGTAATTTTGATTGCTTCAAAATTATTTGAGGATTGTATTTTGTAATTTTGAGGATTACATTTTGTAATTTTGATTGCTTCAAAATTATTTGAGGATTCTATTTTGTAATTTTGAAGATTATATTTTGTTTGTTTGTTTATTTTTATATATTCATAAAAGATTCCAAACCAACAAATTTGACATCAAAATAACTTATTATCAACTATTTTAAATCTCATAAATCAAATTTTCAATTTTAAATTCATTGTTTGGTTTAAATTTTAAATTTAATATAATTTAAAAATAAATATGTATAATTATATGAAAATTTTAAAGTTTAAAATGATTTGCCAAATAATAATTAAATTAATAAAATAAAAGTTATATATGACTTATTTTGTTATAGGTTTTTTGAAATGTCAAGTTTAAATTTATGTGAATTAAACTACATTTAATGAGCAAGCATTATTTACACTTATTTATATATATATTTTTAATTTATTTTTTCAATATATTAGAAAAAAAATGAAAAGTCAATATTTGTTATATGTCAAAACAACATGGACTTACACTTAACATTTCAATAAAATTATAAAAAAAAATATACTAAAATTATATCTTTCTTATTTTGTTTAAAAAAAATTACCATTTAAAATAACATTTAAATTTTATTTTATTTTATTTTTAAATAATTTTTTTAAGTATTTTTTCTCATAAAACCCTTTTAAACTTAAAACATATTTTTTCTCACAAAACCCTTTTAAACTTTGAAATTTCCATAATACATTTTATCAAACTGAAACAACATATGCCTACACTTAACTGTAAATAAAACTATCAGAAAATAAACTAAAAATATAATTAAAAATATATTTCGTTTATTTTCTTCAAAAAAAAAATACTATTTAAAATAATATCATTGCCACTACAATAATTTTTAAATAAAAAATTAATATGGTTAATACTTTTTTTCCTCATAACCATCTCAAACTTTAAAATTCCCATAATACATTTTATCAAACTGAACTGATATAAGCTGAAATATGTTAGGCGAGCGCTTCACAATATCGAAATTTCAATAAGGAATCCAAATCTTCATTACAAATTTAGGAATGCAAAACATTACTGAACAAGAATTATACGGAATATTAGTTAAGATACTTGTAACCAATGATAAAAGTGGTTGTTTTTAAAAAGGAGTAAACAACATTGAAGATTGGTCGCATTATAGCAACCGAAAGGTTCATATCCTTCCCGGATTTGGTGCTTGCCAAGAACTTTAACCTATCTCTAATAATAATAACGCAACTGTAGTAAAAGTGGCTATTTTTAAAAAAGAGTAAACAACATTGAAGTCGCTGCTGGCCAATGCATTGGTCGCATTATAGCAACCGAAAAGGTTCATATCCTTCTCGGATTTGCTGCTTGCCAAGAACTTTAACCTATGTTTAATAATAATAACACAACTGTAGTATATTTCTTCTTCAGGCGCTGAAGGTTGGATACATCATGCTAAATTGTTATTAACGAAAAAGAGACACAGATTCATCAAGAAATCCAAGGGCACGCGCTACAGAGACAAATGTATAAAAGTTAAGGAGTTTCCTTATCGTAACCATTGTTGGCAACGTATTCTCCATTGCCACTGCCAGATCCAGCTCCATAGCTAGAGCCAGCTTCGTAGTCTTTACCAGAGCCAGAGCCAGAGTCAGCTTCGTAACCATGAATGGTTTGTTAGATTCTTTGCTGTAATGGACATGGATATCTTGAAAAAGTGTTCCAGAATGCATCTCGGCTCCAACTCCATATCAACAGCCAAAAAGGCGGTCTTTCGGTATTCATCAAAGAACTCCGACGGACTTTTAAAATTCAAATTTTAAATTTCAAAAAGGGCGGAACTGCATTAATGAGTTGATGTACGACCATATCATCTGTAAAATATTTAACGACGAAGTGGGAGTGAGTGGAGGCGGCGGATGGGAGAGGAGCAGCGCGAAGTGGAGGGAGAGAAGTGGCAGCCGTCTGCCATCGAAGTTGAATGAGTCCACCTGAATCTTGAAAGGCTAGAGAGTCGCTGGAGGAGCTGTCCCATCACCTTCGTTTCGTCGAACGAAAGCCTCCTCCAATATTTACCACTAACTTTCACTTACCAAGTTACTTATTATTTTATTGCAACCGTTAACATTGATCCAATATTTAACATAATCACCATAGCCACTTAACGACCAAATATTTATTTATCCGTCCAAAAGGAATCCACCTCTTATGATTGAATCCATATCATAATATATATACCAACTATAATATGAAGAACCATAAATAAAAGGATTGGTCCAAAAAATGTAACCCATTGCAAATCATATTAACTAATCGAACAATTCACATGGACCATATGTATCAACCAATTGACCAAGATTAATTAAAATTCCAAGTACCAATATTGTTCCTGTGCAATCAATGGAGTTCCTGTGATCAGTGTAGATTTCCTGTGAAATAAACTTGGTTGCCATCAAGGACAACACAAAACCATAATGCCAATAAATGTTTTTAAATCTATGTTGAATATTGTCTTGTCACTATATTATATATTAGATCCGTTGTGGCTCATTTGCATTTACCTTTGAATTAATTTTCAAAACACCAAAAAAGAATATATGATAGAAAATATGAAATTTTGTGTGTTATAGAAGAGCTTTAATTTATAGGTTGGTACATTAACATTACGTGATAAGCTGTGAAGGTGGGTTGATTCGGGCTTGTCCACGTGCCGAATAGTTCAAGAGGCGGAGAAAGGGCACATTTCTCTTAAAAACTTAAGAGTTTTGGGGGAGGCGCAAAGGAAAAGAAGTACGTCAGAGATTAAATCGCAAACCGCAAACCGCAAGTTTCAAAGGATAGGTGTGGTAGGTAAAGATTAAAATCATTGAAGTGTGATGTGTGATGCGGTGGGGCCCGATCGCAAATCGCCAATCTAAAGTTTTAATGAATGAGCGTGGAAGGTAAAAGTTAAGTTTGCCAAAGAGTGATATGCGGTGACGTGGCCCACATACCATACATCGCAAGTTTTAAGCGTTAAGTGAAAAGGGCTTGAGTTATGTTCACCGAAGTGCGATATGCGATGCGGTGGGGCCCGATCGCATAGCACACATTGCAAGACTTAGAAGATAAGTGTCAACGACAAGCTAAAAATAGCGAAATGCGATGTGCATGGGGATGCGATGTGGTTTCAAAAGCGAACTCCAAATGTTTTTAGATCCAGCAGAAAGGTATTTTTGTGTTAAACTGTGTCGAAGGAAGAAAAAGAGGATTATAGCATAAAGCCGGTGAAATGCCTCGGTCATGAAGAAATAGGAAAAACATGGCAGAGAGACTCGGGTAAGAGACCTGATGCAGACCAAAGGAGAAAAGGCAGAGTCGAGTAACATGTAATATGATGGCAGCATTTGAAGCATAGAGGCATCGACATAGTTGGACAAAAGAACGTACAGGGGCGCTATTGGAAGCACGACAGCTGGGTCAGAGTCAGGCATTGAGGCGTCGCTACAGAATGGTGCAACTCTTGCATCATAACCATAAAGGACACCTTGAAATTCCGGGAGGAGGCATTAGCAACATCAGATTCAACAAACGAACCATATTTCCAAGTTTCAATTTGTTTTGTTGTTATAATTGCATAAGTAATCTTAACAGTTTAGGAAGTCGAAGAGTTCAAGAAGTTCAAGAGTTACGAACGACTCTGATTTATTTAAGGAGATAGAAATAAAGAAAATGGGTTCTGAGTTTTTCACCTCTGGATGACTATTAGTTTATGATTGAATTCTCTTAGAAATTAATGAAAGAAGATCAAGTTTCCTACACCTATTGATGTTGATATGTATTTCTTGTTTCTCTCTGTGGCTATTCCTCTTTGAATGAAGTGAAGTAATGTAGCAGCTGGTATCTTAATGACATATGTGAGTAAGAGTTAAATAAACTTAATTTGCGGTCCTTCACCTCATCTCTCCTCTCTTCATAAACTCCTGATAGAACTTTAAAGTGATAGATTCTGTGTTTACAACATATTATTTTAAGTTCTCTCTTCCTCCATGAATTTCCTCTGAGACTTAAAAGTGGTAGATTCTGTGTTTTCACCATATCATTTTGAGTTTCTCTTACAGTTCTTATTTTCATTCCATTCAAATATTAACAGTTTATGGCATTGTGAAGGATTTCATTATATCATATTATTGAGGGTGTTAAGTAACTGAATTCCAAGGGTGTTAAACAGAGGCCATATGATATGCTAATTGTGATATACACTTATAAAATGTCTCAAGCACTGTTTCCTTACCATAGCCAAGGGATTGTTTCTTGTGATACAAATTTTTTTGGCATCGTTGCCTGGGACGAAGAAACAAAGTTTATTTTTCCCTGGGTTTTTCATATTATTTCCTCTGGTTGTTCAGTGAGGAGGAAATATTGGGTTGTATTTGTTATTTTCAAAATTATGGCTTTCAAAAGACCTCACACGAGGTCAGATACCTCACAACAGATATTCCCTGCTTTTCCAGATCCATAAAGATTGGTTTCCAGAATGGCTCAGAAACCTCAAACTCCTTCCACACCTATTTATTTTTAAATAAGGTTCATCAACCTATTTTCATTCACTTTCACATAAGGTTCATCAACCTCAACTGCCCAAGGAGTAGTTAACCAAGTTTTTAATATGGCAGTACCAGCTTTCTTAACTAACATATATGCTCCACTAAATCTTGCACAACCAATGAACGCCATGCCACAAGAATACCTCAAATTACTTCCTCATTTCATTGGAAAAAATGAAGTAACTGCTGAAAAAAATTTACCTTTGTTTTTCACTTTTGCTGAGAATTTGAGAGTAGAACACCTGGATGTTGTGATGAGACTATTTTTGCAGTCTTTAGATGGAGAGGCTAGAAAATGGTTCAAAGGTTTACCAAATGGTTCAATAAATAACTTGGAAGAGTTCGAAAATAGATTCACTCAGAGATGGGGAGAAAAGAGAGATCATGGTTACTCATTGATAGAGTTTAATGCAATTAAAAGAAGGCATAATGAAGACATTTATGAGTTTGTAAAAATATTCAACAAATTGTACAATAGTTTACCCATAGAGATGAAGCCCCGCCCGATAGGAGCAAAGGTAGTTTTTCCTGGGGCTTTTGAAGCTAATTTTAGCTTTACATTGAGAGAAAGAAGATCCCCTACTCTTGAGAAGATACAGATAGACGCTTTAGAGATTGAAGCTAATATGACTGCAGTTGGAAAGGTGAAAGGGAAACAACCAGTCCAAGAGAAGGGGAAAGAAAAAGAAGAATCATCGCAAGATCTGAGGATAGAAGATATGGCAAGGGTGATAAAAAGTCCGACAAATAAGATATCTAAGAAAGAATTGGAAAATAAAAACTCCCAAAGGCACGTACAAAAAAACCAAGGGTGGTTCAACCCTCAATTTAGAAGACATCCCCTGCAAATTTTGCAGAGGGAAAGAAGAGATCAAGACCAGGTTCAAGCACATTTTTTTATAGAAGCAACACCCGTAGAGCCAGTAGAAGATGACCAAAGGGAGGTCGAGGATCAGGTATCTGCTATGTATGCAATAGAAGAGGACGAAGAGGAAGATTATGAGTGAGAATATGATGAAGCCGACACATCTTTTGATCAAGGTGAGATGGATGAATACTGTATACAATTCACATACTTCATGCAGTCTGAGTTACATAAAAAGTATGATTTAAGGTCTAGAAAGAGATATAGAGTGCAGGATAATGCAGGTGAACAACAAGGTTCCATTCCTCCTCCAATGGCGACTCCACAACAAAAGAACCCTGTGAAACAGGTCAGTAATGGGAAACAACTTACAAAATCACTTAAGAGAACAAATGTGCAGCAGGATGAATATTCCCAGGACAAATCAGTTGACACTAATTTTTTGGAGAGAGTTGTTCCTGTACCCGAACCAGTAGCAGATTCTAGAAAGAGTGAAGAAGAACCTAAAAAATTTGTTAAGAAAACTCATGCCTTCAGTTTGGAAAAAGAGTTGGAGAAGGTTAAAATTCAGGCACCTCTTCTAGAATTGGCTAAAATACTAGCTTACAAGAAATAAATTTTAGAGTTTATTAATCTCACACAGGTGGAAGATATAAGTGACACAGTGAACCTATAAGAAGAAAATCCAGTGGTCACCTTTGGCCCTCATGTAGAAGAAGTAGATCCTTCTGTTCCACCCTTCTATATTTCTTTATTGCTTCATGATTTTACACTACATAATTGCATGCTGGCCTCGAGAGCATCCCATAACCTCATGCCATTTTCTGTTATGAAGGAGCTTAACCTAATTTTGGTGAGGTAAATCCCCTCTATGGACAGAGGCGATCCCACTAGCCCTAGAGTGGGTCTAGCCACAAACAAGACATGTTATGACATCAATTCCTAGTTAAGAATGGACAAAGACTTGGTAGATCACTTACTGTAGGTCCTGTGCTATTGTGTCGTCTGAAAGAATGGGTGCTTCCCGCTCCTAATTCGACAGGTCATGATCCGCTCGTTCTCACGCCCGGATACCTGCACATACACAAGAAACGAAGGCGATACACAACATAATATTTCACATTCCTCACTATTAGTCAGTCGAAGAAGACCAAATCATATGCATTAAATAAACATAACACAGAGATGGAAACAATGTCATAGTCGAGTATATTAATTTAAAGAAGGAAGAGTACAACCAGGCTTCGACGTTGTGATCTCCTCTAGCAGGGTTCTTGCGGAGTACGTCTCACAAAGCTCGTAGGGAATTCAAACAAGGCTCTCTCTACGAGATCCTCCATGGTTTTACCTTCTCTATAATGATTACTCAGCTATAATGTCTCTTCTCCAAGCTCAACTTCTTGGCTATATGTTCAGCTCTATTTCCGCTAGCTTGTGTAAAGGGAGAAGGCTTGTTTATATAGAGGGAGAAGGAGAAGTTAGGATCCCTATAATCATGGGGGGAGTCCTATCCTCTTAGAATATTCCATCGACCATTTCCTAAAGGAAGAAATCCGTGGTTTATCGAGTTTAACCACTTGCAATGAGTCATTCCTGAGGTGGTTAAAGGAAACTTCTACCTCCAATTTGTTAAAAACATTCCCAAAAAGGCTGGTGTGGGCTTAACATAGGGATAGAGCGCCAGCTGGCGTGGCCTTTAGTGAAAATTTTCCCCATTGGCACAAGGGATGAACTGGGTACCCGCGCCAATGCCAAAACATGGGTTTTTAAGTGCTTTTGGAGGAAATGTTCAACAGGAAGAATCACGTCCTTATGCAGAAGGATGAAAAGAAGGTATTTTCAGAGTTTGACACTGCTCACAGGTCACGGAAAAGACCCTCTAATATGCGGGGCGAGGGATTGTAGGGACAGTGACAAAATGCTGTGTAATAGATTCCCCCTAAAGCATGAGGTCCGAGAGAGAGGGAGGGGTGAAATGCTTTATGAGAACGTGTTCAACCAAAACACTGCTGTTGGAAAACTTGCAAGTACAAATACAACTGATACATCTGATATATAACATGTGGCATGGGCGCAACCATCCATAAGAGAGTATATAAACAATGAGAATTGAGGTATGGTCACAACCATCTAGCAGTAGGGATCAATAAATAGACTCAGGTATGGTCACAACCATCCAATCAAAGGAGTCATACAATAAGTCATAATAATCCACAAAGAACCGTAGCCTGGATTTCATCAGAAAAAACCCAGGGTCTTGCACTCCATCTCGACCCGAACATGGTACAAATTCAAGCATGAGAATATGTGAGCTGAAGTCGAACATGCAAGAACATCATCTGATTACCAGCCAATGATGAAAGCTGTTAACAGACGCGAGAGAAACCACTAATAATGACAATGGCTCTCAAGGTACAAGAGGTACAATCCACGACATGTGAACAGGGATCTGATGTTGAACACTCGCAGAGTCAATCGATCGAAGGTCAATGATGTGGACCTTATGTCGAGTGCGAAGAACCTGCCATTGAGGCATGCAGGCTCCAAGGTACCTGAAGGGAGTCCCTAGACCAACTTCCTGGATAATGAGCTAGAGTCAACAGGAAGTGACCTTGATCGAAGGTGGGCCATAATGTTTCCCACATCATCGACACGAGACAGAGGAATATGATGTTTGTGAATCAAGACCAATAGAGAATCAGAGGGAGGTTGAAAACTGCAGAGGCAAACTTCTCTTGAACATATCGGTGACACGACATTGGATTTGGCAGTATTTGACATCAAGGGATCTGAGGTCATGGTGACATGGCAAAGAGTAGATGAGCGATCAAAAGAGATTACCCAAACCCATGGAGGCAAGCAGATAACGAGATGAGATGTCCCCAACCCGACACAAATGTAGACAAGTGCCATGCTCAAGAGCGACATACTGCCAACACGACTACAATCTTGGTTCCATTTACCCCCACCATTTCTGGCGAGTACCCCAATTATTTTTGAAAACAAGCTTGAAGGGGATAGCATGTGCTTGTGATGTAAGTTTGTCCTTCGGAAAAATCCGACCTAGTACATTTTACGAGCCCTAGGAAGGAGGAACTCGAGTAACGTCATGACGATAGAGTCCAATGTCATCAGTTTTTAACGAGTCTGACAAAGGAAGAACTTGACATATTTTCATATTTAGAGAGTTTGAAAAGAAGGCGGAAAAGAAAACTCCAGTAGTCCCTTTTCGTAAATAGTCACTCAGATCCGAAAAGGTAGAGAACTCTGTCTGAGAAAACCTCCTAGTCGCCATAGGCTAGGGTATTCATTTTTCGTAAATAATCTATCCCAGCTCGAAAAAGGGGTAAACGTATATTGGGTAGATATCGTTTCGCAACCCATTTAACGAGCTCAAAACGACAAGTGACTCGGCGATATTTTCAGTTTTAGAGAGTCAGAAAAGAGATGAAAGGTGACTCTAGTAGTGACTTTTTCGTGTTTTTACTGAGTTCGAAAAAGTATAAAATACAACTCGTCTCTTCGTCATAACCACGTGAAAAACCTGTCACTGCACAAAAATACACATGTAAAACATATTCTGTGAAAATAATATGAAAATATATCGACAAATATGTTTTAAAACCTATTTTAGGACTTTGAAAAGTTATAAAAGACCATAAATGGTAAAAAATATTTACTTTTCACTTTTACCTCTTTGCAGAGCAACAGTGACCCATTTCTCTTGCGATCTTCAGGCGATGATTATGGACAATCCAGTGGACCAATCTAGATTATGTCTGTTTCAGGTAAGAGCCGCTTCCATTGGCCATCTTTTAAGCTATATTTTATTGCATTTAGTTGTCATTTGGGATCCCTTAGGAGAGGATTGACAAAATCTAGGGCTCTGCGGTTGGCGCGGGTTTCGGGCACGGACCTGCGCCAATCGACCCTGTTTTACACAGGGGTCGCGCTAGGTGGCGTGACTGTTAGCCAAACAGTCGCGCCAACCATGCAACCCAAAACTCGCTTTGAATTTAATAAAATGCAGCCAGTAGTTTGAAAATTTAAACACCCAAGGGGATTTCTAATGTTCCTATGATCATTTCATGCAGGTACAAAGCGTGAAAAGATGGTGATCGAGTGGAAGGAGAGAGAACACAACTAAGAGGATGAAAAAACAATGGAAAATGAACAATGCATGAATGCCCTCAGGAATTGTGGGCTCAAAAAGTTCTTTATGACACTGTGTCTCCGGGCTCAGCCCGAATTTCTTCAGTATCTCATCAGCATTTGGGACGAAGATCAGGAGAAGTTCGTACTTTGGGACCAAGAGCTTGAGCTCGAAGTATCTGATGTATATTTCATCACTGGACTTTCGCATAAGGGTGCAGTCCCTATTTTGACTGGTACCCAGCCTTTCGGGGAAAGCATGACAATGGTAATGAACAGGGTGTGCCCAAGGGCACGAAAAGGAACAGGGAGCGGTGAAGTGGATATCCAGACCGTTCTTGATCTAGCACTGAGAGTAGTGCTACACACTATCACGCGGGCCGCAGGATCGCATGCACCACATGAGGCTACGAATATGCAATTACTTCTTGCTTCAGAGTGTATGAACTCGACCATCTTCAACTGGGCCGAGGCTGCGACCATGAACATCAAACGACCGCTGACCAAATGCAAGAAGACCAAACTAAAGCAGTCTGGGTATGGGTCGATTTTGGTATCGTTATTCTTGGAACGATTACCCATATTTCAGTGCCAGGAGGCTATAGTCTCGGAGCCACCACTAAGAGAGTCACGAATGGCCTGATGGGCGACACTGATGCCCAGAGCAGGGGGTGGCCAGAAAATGTCCTGGAGGCCAGTGTTTTTTGATTGGCTCCGACGACAGCTGATTTTCATGGAGGATTGGCCCTATTCCAGCACAGACTTTATCGTAGACCCAGACCTCCCACTCCCGGAGGGAGAGGATTGGGACGAAGAACTTGGTAAGACTCATTTTTTATTTTTATGAGTTTTATGATTTTTTGGTATATATGCATGTTCTGACAGTTAATCTCATATGGATGCAGATGTTGGCCCAGAGCGTCCCACCGGTATGTCTCCAATAGCGAGGCAGACTCCTCGTGACTTCGATCCTCAGGGTGAGGGCATTGACGAGGAGTTAGTGTAGAACCTGGAGGGAATCACCCGTGGGGTCCCAGATTATGCCTGTTTTGATGACGTACCTCGAGCCTACCAGAGGCACACTGTGGGAGTGCCAAGTCGTATCCACCGCTTGCTGAGGCGGTTGGTACGGGCAGTGACGTGCTATCACGAGCACTACACCAACTAGGAATTTAGGCTTTATTTATGCACATTTTTGAGAGACATGTTGTCTCATGATGTAATTGAAACATACATATATTATTTTTTGTGGGTTTTATGATGCACACAGCTTGTAAGCAAATGATATATATATACATCTATTTTCTACATGGGTCTATGTACATATGATGATGTTTTTTATAAATCGCACAAATGTCTATCTAGCACAATGTTAGCTATTGCATCTGTTAATGTATTCATTCGTCTTGGTATATGTTGATAAGTAATGAAATCAAAATGTCATTAAAGTAAATGAATACACAAATACAATATCAAAATGCATGGGTTCCGAACCGAATAATGACTGTTCAGTTGAAGAACGACAAGTTGTGAATCCAACTTGTCAAGCAATGCGCGTATGCCGAGGTTGACTGCCTCGGTTAATAGTTCCAAAACTGCACTATATTCAGCGACATTGTTTGTGGCTAGTTCCAGACAAATACCTTGTAAGTTAATCAACTCACCGACATGATCATAAATTACCCAGGCTGCCGAAGACAAGTTCCTGGTATTGCTGGAAGCACCATCCGCAAAACCGACATAAGGGGAAATAGACATCTGCATAGCAAACAAGACCCAATAAGCAGAAAAAAGCTCACAAAGCACATCAAACCAAAGCATCCACACAAAATGAAAACAATCACCTATGTACACATATCATGCGTGAATAATTCAAGCATAATATTTTTTCAGATACAACCCATTTCTGGGCTGCGATAAAGGACAACCTTCATAGTCAATAAGATCATAAGCCCCATTCTGTAACACGCGTTTGAAAATGTAGGGCCCATGCCACATGGGTTGGAATTTTCCTACCCCCAGCTTGTCGTGAGCTTGTTCGTATAGAAGAACAAGATTGCCTTCAATGAAAGAACAAGGAGAAACTGATTGGTCAAAATGGGCTTTGACTCGCTTCTTCTATGCTTCGATGACCAAGGCAGCTAAGCGACGAGTTTCATCTAATCTCTCTAAATAGAGGAGACGTTATTCTTCAGGTGAAGTATCAGGCAGTAATTCCACAACTAATTTTAGTGAAGGGATTTCACATTCAATTGGAAGCGTGGCTTCCAGACCGTATACCAATTGAAATGGGGTAAACCCGGTTGCGTTCTTGATCGATGTTCGGTAAGCCCATAGAGCTGAGAACAACATGAGATGCTAATTTGATTTGTGGATCCCGATTGTTTGTTGAAGCATGGTAACAAGGACCTTGTTTATAGCTTCAACTTGGCCATTAGCTTGAGGATAGTAAGGTGTTGAGTTGTCGTGATGCAGACCCAACTTAGATGTCAGCTCTGCCATCATATAATCCCGAAAATGAGAGCTATGATCAGTGACGATGGATTGAGGGACACCAAACCAAGAAATAACGTGATTGAATATGAACTGTGCCGCTGTCTTACCATCCGCAGCCAATGTAGGCATTGCTTTGGCCCATTTCGTAAAATAATTGACGACAATGATAATATAGGCATGCCCCCTCTGCCGAATGAGGGTTACACGTCATAAAATCTATGCCCCATTTGGAAAAAGGGCCAACGGTAATGACAGGGTGTAGTGGAGTAGGCGGCGCACGCATTTTGCGTTGATAAATCTGGCACACATGGCATTTACGTACTGCAATAATGCAATCTTTGAAAATAGACGACCAAAAGTAGCCAGCACGAAGGATATTCTATACAGTGGCATAACCAGACATGTGACCACCACAGGCACCACTGTGGTAGTCATTTAAAACCTTCTTCGCTTCCTCGAGGGTCAAACATTGGTAGAGTACAGAATCGACTCCGACACGATAAAGGGTATCTCCAACAATACGATAAGGTTGCGATTGATTCCGAATGCGGCGTCAGACATCTTTCGTTAGCTCAAACCTGAAAGTAGACGTTTGGAGGTACACAATGATATCACCATACCACAGATCGAGGGTGCTGATCAGGAAGAGAGTTTCATCCGGAATGTGATCTTCAGAGGAAAAAGGAGCAGAGTTGGCGGGGAGAGAACAAATCAAATCAGCAAAAAAAAGTGATTTCTTAGATTTGGCGGTAGTGAACTCCAAATCAAACTCTTGGAGGATGAAAATCCACTTCGAGTATTCCCCCCCCAGCAACTGCCGTGACAGAATATAAGTCATGGGGTTACAATCAGAAATCATGGTCACCGTGCGTAAAATAATGTAATGACGAAAACGTTGGATGGCCTGGACCGTAGCCAATGCTAACTTCTCGACATGTGCGTAACATGTTTCAGGGTCGAGAAGGTTTCAAGAAAGGTAGTAAATGACATGTTTGTTACCGTCATCATCATCTTGGACCAATACCATGGTGATCGTACTGAAGGCGGCAACTAGGTAGAGGGTGAAATCACGATGGTAATTTGGAGGATGCAATAGAGAAGCGTTGACAAGCAATGTCTTAAGTCTATCAAAATACTGCTGTGCAATCTCATCCCAAAAAAAAGGGACGTCTTGCTTTAGAAGTCGTGTAAATCCTTAGGCTACTTTGGTGTAGTTTGGGATGAAACAACATAGTTGATGTATTGAGGACGGGGAGGGGAGATTGACAATAGCCTCAACCTTAAGAGGGTCAAGGTGAATTCCATCTTTAGATACAATAAACCCTAAGAGTCTACCGGAGTCGACGCAAAAGATGCATTTATGCGGATTGAGCCTAATATTGTAGCGTCTACAACGAAGAAAGATTTGACGAAGATGTTCCGAGTGGTCTTTCCACACATCTGAATGAGCCAGAAGGTCATCCATGTATGGTTGGAAAATATGCCGAATATCATAAAAATCATAGGACATCGCGTGCTGGAACGTAGCCCCAGCATTCTTCAAGCCAAACGAGAGTTTCCTATATGTGAACGTTCCCCATGGACAAATAAAATAGGTCTTGTGTTGATCCGACGGAAGAATGTTAATCTGGTTATAGCCAGAAAAACCGTCCATAAGGGAGAAAATTTCACTTCCCGCACAATCGTCAATGATCTGATTGATAAACGGGATGGGATAGTTATCCTTAGGATAGGCCCGATTGATATCACAATAATCAACACAAACACGAATGGCGCCCTGTTTCTTATCCATAGGAAATATATTAGAAACCCATTCAGTCAGGGGAATCGGATAACTGAAACCCGCTTTAAGAAGTTTCTCAACTTCAGCTTTGATAGTGGAGAATTTTCGAGGATGCACGGGACGAAGACGCTGGCGAACAGGCTTCGCACCTGGGTAGGTAGGAATCGCATGCACCACAATACTGGGGTCGATTCTAGGCATTTCTTCGTAAGACCAGGTGAAAACATCGCGAAATTCGTGAAAGAGACTAGTGTACACTTGGACTTCTTCGGAAGAGCAAGTGACTCCCACATGGATGTTCTTGACGACCCCCAGTGGAGTTTCCAATTTGTTGGTGAGGTAAATCCCTGCTGCGGAAAGAGGCGATCCCACTATCCCTAGAGTGAGTCTAGCCACAAACAAGACACGCTGTGACATCAATTCCTAGTTAAGAATGGACAAAGCCTTGGTAGATCACTTACCGTAGGTCCGGCGTTGTTGTGTCATCCGGAAGAATGGCTGCCTCCCGCTCTTGATTCGACAGGTCACGATCCGCTCGTTCTCACGCCCGGATACCTGCACATACATAAGAAACGAAGACGATACACAACATGCTATTTCGCATTCCTAACTATCAGTCAGTCGAAGAAGACCAAATCATATGCATAAAATAAACATAACACAGAGATGGAAAAAATATCATAGTCGAGTATATTTGATCTGAAAATGAAAGTATTTGTTTTGCTGTTCAAAGTATTCATTTCCATTAAATTAAGTGTGCAAATTGTTTGGATAGTATTGCAACTGAAATAAAGTGTTTTTAATAACTGTTTATGAATTTTGGTGTGAGGGAGTGTTGTTTTAATTTACTGTTTAACAACTTTAATCTGAATAACGTAGCATAATAACTTCACCATAAACACACAACAACATGATGAGGCAGTTCACCCCTCCTGGGCTACATCTGCCGGGTCCAAGGCTCCCAATGGGCATGTCCTTGATATATTATGATGTTAAAATTGGTAATAAAGTGAGAAAAATGCCTAAACAGAACAAACCAGCCATGAAAATTAATTCAAAACACAGAAAGAAGCTAAGAATGACTTTGATTTCACATGAAACAGTGAAGTGTAGTCCAATGCAGCTCCGTTTCCCTCAAGGCCCTGATGGCTCCCAAAGCTTATCTGAAGTAAAAATGGCTGAAAGACACCTCTGATGGCTCTAAAACCTATTCCAATGGCTCCAAAATGCTGAGAATAGCCGAAATAAAAAAAAATTTCACTCCAAAAGGTTTAGTAATGTGAAAGTTATGTCCAACTGAAGTTTTGTCCAATCTGGCCTAAAGAAACTCCAGCAAACTTGGGAGAATTGGAGATAGGCCCGCTAACTATGGCAAACTCCACCCAGAATGGCACGCTCCACCTAAATTGTCGGAATCATTAGACTTGAAGTTAAATGTTAGGTGGGCGGGGTCACATGGACCACCGCCCAACCCACCGACTTCACCGTTTGGAGCCAACGATTTAAAAACCGTGGCATTAAACTTTATGCCAATCCTCCACCGTAATCCATGTGAACTCATTGATTTAACGTAATTGTAACGTAACTGCCGGTGGATTGAAGCCCACGGTTCTGGACCTGTGGTCTTATGTATAGGGGGCTGGCCCCTTTTCCACCCCCATTCAAACCTTGATAAAGTTTAAATATATGCAATGACCATAGTGGTTAAGAACCAAAGTGTGGGCGGGCCACTCGGGCTTGTGGGTTGGCAGCCACCTGACCTGGGGTCGAAACCTGCCAACTCCAAAATAATTTTTCCACTGAAAACTCTAGTGGCAAATGTTGATTGGTCACTAAAACAAACAGTCAACTGATAACCCAATATGAAGCTGCCAAGTGTTAAGTTGTGACTTGATGCTGAAGGAATATTCCATGGAATATTCCCAAAATATTCTATGGAATATTCTTTTTTTAATATTTTTTTAATCAAAGTCAACCCAAGTCAAACTGGACTTTTGCACGAAATTATGAATTTTCAAACTTGAATAACTTTCACATACAATGTCGGATTTGAGTGCCGTTCATGGCTACAGAATCGTATTGACGAGGCCTATCCAATCGTTCTATTTCAACCAATTCTAAGCAGTTCCAATTTTGAGCATTTTCTTCACTTAGGACATGATCACCTGATCACACCTCCCAAATGGGAAGCTTTTGGACCCACAAAATCTCTCTGATTACATAAAATGAAGATGAGGAGACTGATTCTCCACTCTTCCAACCTTGAACCACTAAAATCTTCCCGACTTCATAAAATTGAGCTTCTCATAAAAAGATAAATTTTCCCTTGAATTCACTGACCGACCATTGCTAACATTGACTGAGTCATGATGCAAATTATTGAAAATTTCAGAACAACAACTATAATTTGCAGAATACATACTGTTTCTACAATGGTCAAGCTTCAAAGAAGACTGAAAATAAGATTCACCTTGCCAACTGTCCACATGGAGAATTTTTGTCGAATGAGCCATGTACTTGTGCCGAATCCCAACCAAGTTTTCCCGCCATACCAATCTGCCATTCTGAAACCATCAATGACCCTTACTGAACTGTGTGCCCTCTTTTCTTGCATGCCTTTCCATCTCATGGACTCTTGCACCACTTTGCACTGACACTTCGTTCTCTGCATCGATCGACACCAAAGGTACCTTGTGCAACATATTGTCATCTTCTTTCAAAGACGAACTGTTATCAGACTGAAACATATCATCATTTATATCAGCAATACCATGAAAAGGAAAATGTACAAAATCTTGTTGTTTAACCATCAACAAAGTCAGATTTTGACTTGCATTAACTATCTTTTTCAATCGCTTTGCATGGACTAAAGAAGATTCTATCTTCTTCTTATGTGCTCTCACAATGTACTCTTTTCCATCCTTAAAAAAGTGATACTTGTTCTCATGGCGATGAATATTGCCTTTCTGTCATATAAATATGGACTACCCAACACAACGCCTGTAATGTCAAGCGTTGCTACATCCAGTTCGACCCAATCAACATAATGAGCTGTTATGGCAAAGCCCAAGATGCACTTCCTTGAGACTTGTAAGTTTGCATCCTTGCATATCCACCCAAGTGGATAAGGCTTTGGATGTGGAATTGTCTCAAGTTTCAGCTGTTTGACCAAGTCTTCTAAGATGAGATTAGCTTGAGACCCACTATCAAATAGTATGTCTATCTTTGTGTGGTTTGAGATTATCCTCACATGAAATAGCTCTATCCTCCTCTTTTCAATTTGAGTTTCTTTGTGACAGTTTAATGTGTTAGAACTGGGATTTGTTTCTTGTACAATCTCTTTCCCCTTTATGTTCTTTAATACCATGGCGATACTTTTAGTCTCATCACTTGATTCAGACCCTAAGCCCTGTTCAACAATTGCAACAATTTTCCCTTTTCTTTGGTTTTGTCTTTGTTTTTATATTTCTCTGGTTTCAGCTCCGGATGAAGCTTCCAATAGTGGTCTTCATCGTGGCTTATTTTTGAACAATTCTTACAAAATAATTTCCCTTTTTCATTCTAGAGTTTGCAATCCTTTTTCTTCCTTTGCCTTTAAAATCACTACCCTCATTCACATCAAAAGTGTTTTTCCCTCTAGCCTCTAAATGCATAGCTTGTACACAAACTTCGTCTAGATCAGTATGATTGAACATAAGGATAGTATGTATAAGGTAATTGTTCAAACCACCTATATATTTCAGCAAAGTATCTTTACTTTGTAAGTCTACTCCTAACAAGAGTGCTCTTCTCCTAAATTCTTGGGTATGGTCTTGCACATTTTGTCCCTTAAGCTGTCTAAGGTTTTGCCAATTCATTATAGCATTTTGCAGATGAGCAAGAGGATAAAATTGCTTCTTAATTGCGGAAATAAATTCAATCCATGATAAAGTAATCTTACCATGTTTCTTGATTTCGTCCTTGGTCTTGGCTTCCCACCATACCAATGCTGCTCCTTCAATCCTTAATGAGGCTAATTGAATCTTAGTGTCGTCATCATGTAAGTTTTGAATCCTTAAATAAAATTCCAACTGTCTTATCCAGTTGTCAAGTTTCTCTGCATTGACTTCACCGTTTAACATAGGCAATTCAAATTTGACATCAAGATTTAAAAAATGATTTTTACCAGTGGTTTTCGACTTATGTGACTGATTTACCGAAGTCGAGGAAGACGATGTCGAGGAAGAGGATGAAGATGGAGATGGTGGATCACCATTTCCTCCATGTCCTTTCTTAGACTAGTCACTACTCTTCTTTCCTCCTGATGAACCCTCTCCTTATTTTTGGTTTTTAGACCCTTCTCCAGCAATTCTATCATTTCTTTCTTGATAGAGGATCCTTACCATTTCAGTCATATCCAATAAAGATTTCCGGAATACCCATTCTTCTTCCTTGGGATCCATCTCTTCAGGAGCTTCTCCTTCTCTTGAAGAAATGCTTGAAGTTGCTTCTAAGGCTCTTGGAGGTGGTTCTCTGACCCTTCTTGGTTGTGGATTAGTTTGTGCACTAACCAAGTTTCCTTCATCTCTGTTGAGTTTTAGTCTAGTAAGCATCAAAACTTGCAAACAAATGACTTAATATTTGCAAAAAACAAATGATGAGTAAAAACTCTAGCTTCTAAGGCTCTAATCGTGAGCTCTGATACCAACTGATCTGAAAATGAAAGTATTTGTTTTTCTGTTCAAAGTATTAATTTCCATTAAATTAAGTGTGCAAAGTGTTTGGATAGTCTTGCAAGTGAAACAAAGTGTTTTTGATAACTGTTTATGAATTTTGGTGTGAGGGAGTGTTGTTTTAATTTACTGTTTAATAACTTTAATATGAATAACACATAAGAATAACTTCACCATAAAAACACAGCAACATGATGAGGTAGTTCACCCCTCCTGGGCTACATCTGCCGGGTCCAAGGCTCCCAATGGGCATGTCCTTGATATATTATGATGCTCAAATTGGTAATACAGTGAGAACAAAGCCTAAACAAACCAAACCAACCATGAAAATGAATTCAGAACATAGAAAGAAGCTAAGAATGACTCTGATTTCACCTAAAACAGTGAAGTGTAGTCCAATGCAGCTCCGTTTCCCTCAAGGCCCTGATGGCTCCCCAAGATTATCTGAAGTAAAAATGGATGAAATACACCTCTGATGGCTCCCCAAGATTATATGAAGTAAAAATGGATGAAATACACCTCTGATGGCTCTGCAACCTATTCCAATGGCTCCAGAATGCTGTGAATACCCGAAATCAAATTTTTTTTTGCTCCAAAAGGTTCAGTAATGTGAAAGTTATGTCCAACTGAAGTTTTGTCCAATCTGGCCTAAAGAAACTCCACAAACTTGGGAGAACTGGAGATAGGCCCGCTAACTATGGAAAACTCCGCCCAGAATGGCGTGCTCCACCTAAATTTTCAGAACCGTTAGACTTGAAGTTAAATGTAAGGTGGGCGGGGTCACATGGACCACCGCCCAACCTGCCGACTTCACCGTTTGGAGCCAATGGTTTAAAAACCGTGGCATTAAACTTTATGCCAATCCTCCGCCGTAATCCATGTGAACACATTAATTTAACGTAACTGTAATGTAACTGCCAGTGGATTGAAGCCCACGGTTCTGGACCCGTGGTCTTATGTATAGGGGGCTGGCCCCCTTTCCGCTCCCATTCAAACCTTTGATAAAGTTTAAATATATGCAATGACCATAGTGGTTAAGAACCAAAGTGTGGGCGGGTCGATCGGGCCTGCGGGCTGGAGGCCACCCGACCCGGGGTCAAAACCTGCCAACTCCAAAATAATTTTGCCACTGAAAAATATTCTGTCCTGAGGCCACATGGCGGCCTCCGGGCCTGCCACGTGGCAAATGTTGATTGGTCACTAAAACAAATAGTTCACTAATAACCCAATCCAAAGTTTCCAAGTGTCAAGCTATGAATTGATGCTGAAGGAATATTCCATGGAATATTTTGTGGAATATTCTCAAAATATTCTGTGGAATATTATTTTTTTAATATTTTTTTAATCGAAGTCAACCCAATTCAAACTGGACTTTTGCATGAAATTGTAAATTTTCAAACTTGAATAACTTTCACATACAGTGTCGGATTTGAGTGCCGTTTGTGGCTATAGGATCATATCGACGAGGCCTATCCAGTTGTTCTAGTTTCAACCAATTCTAAGCAGTTCCAATTTTGAGCATTTTCTTCACTTAGGACATGATCACTTGATCAATATTAATTTAAAGAAGGAAGAGTACAACCAGGCTTCGACGTTGCGATCTCATCCAGCAGGGTTCCATCAGAGCACGTCTCACAAATCTCATCGGGAATTTAGACGAGGTTCTCCCTTCGGGATCCTCCTTGGTTTGACCTTCTCTATAATGATTACTCAGCTATAATGTCTCTTCTCCAAGCTCAGCTTCTTGGCTATATGTTCAGCTCTGTTTCAGCTAGCTTGTGTAAAGGGAGAAGGCTTGTTTATATATAGGGAGAAGGAGAAGTTATGATCCCTATAATCGTGGGGGGAGTCCTATCCTTTTAAAATGTTCCATCAACCATTTCCTAAAGGAAGAAATCCGTGGTTTATCGAGTTTAACCACTCGCAATGAGTCATTCATGAGGTGGTTAAAGGAAACTTCCGCCTCCAATTTGTTAAAAAAAATTCCCAAAAAGGCTACTGCGGGCTTAACACAGGGACAGAGCACCAGCTGGTGCAGCCTCGAGTGCAAATTTTCCCCATTGGCGTGAGGGATGAACTAGGTACCCGCGCCAATGCCAAAACATGGGTTTTTAAGTGCTTTCTGAGGAAATGTTCAACATGAAGAATCATGTCCTTATGTAGAAGGATGCAAGGAAGGTATTTGCATAGTTTGAAACTACTCACAGGTCACGGAAAAGACCCTCCAATATGCAGGGTGAGGGATTGTAGGGACGGTGACAAAATGCTGTGTAACACCTACAGATTGCCAAACCTTATAGGGATCTGTATTCATTTGATTACAAAAGGGTGAAATGTGTTGGGTTGATTAAATATGTAGCATTTTAGTTGGCACAAATCCCAACAAAGAGTATAGTCATGGATGTAGTGGTTGCTGACATCCCAGCCAGGTTTGGAATGCTCCTGTCAAGGTCTTGGGGAGCTAAGTCGGGAGGTGTACTAAAGTCAGATTTCCCTTATGCTATCATTTCGGTTTTTAATGGAAAGAAAGGAGATTATATAGGGAAATAAGGTTTATGAAGATCACCTCTAAGAAAGATGCAGGAAATTCCCCCATTTATAGTCAATAAACATAAGATATATCTTGTTTCAGCTGCATGAAGATGCATAATTCACTGAAGACACAGGGAAGCAATTCTCTTTAGCAGTTGTAAATAACAAGCTGCACTGAAAGAATATTTTGAAGTGATACTTTGATGGTGCCTACTCCAAGGAAGGCGCAGGTGCCAGATTCTTGCTAATATCACCAGAAAGTAACCTCACGCCCATTCTATTTTAAACTATAATTTGATTCGACAAACAATGTGGCTGAATATGAGGCCTTAATATCAAGCCTTCAAGTTTCTAAAAAAATGGGGGTTCATTGTATTTCAATTTATGGTGAATCTGAGTTGATAATAAGGAAGATCAAGAATCATTGTCAAACCAAGCATCTGAGATTAATATTGTAAAGGAATGAAGTTTGGGATATGATAGAAAACTATTTTGAAGCCTTCAATCTTCAATATATTCTGAGGGAGGAGAATAGATTGGACGATTCTTCAGCCAGTTGAATTTTTCAGTAAAGTTCTTAGAGATGCTGAGCTCAAATACACTATTCTAGAGAAACAAGTATATGCTTTGGTCAAAGCATTGAAATCCTTCAAGACTTATGTGTTGCAGTCCCAAACAACTGCTTATGTTCCTAATTCTGCTGTGAAAGATGTGCTAGTCCAAAGTGATATTGAAGGAAAAGGGGGAAATGGATAGAAAAAATCCAAGAGTATGATTTGGACTTCAAACCCACCAATCTAGTCAAGGGACAAGGTTTAGCGAAGTTGTTGACAAAGACAAATTTTCAAGCCTTGGGAATTAATATATTGGCATCAGTGGATGGAGCTGTTAATGAAGAAGGTCAAATAAAGTCCAAAAAAGGTATTCAATACAATTTTTTTTTCTCTGATTGGTAAAAGGATATTGTGCATTACCTATGTTTATTTTCTTGTCCAACTTCACTAAATAGAACAAAATACAGAGCTCTCAAGCTCAAGTCTCAACCATATGCTATCATAGAAGCAAAGATATACTAGAAAGATCCTGTTGGTATTTTGCTGTTATGTTTGACTGAAGGAGAATATATTGAAGTCACCCAAATAATATCATGAAAGTTTGTGTGGAGGACATTACAGTTGGAAGGCCACTTCTCATAAGATTATCAATTCAGGCTTCTATTGGCCAACCCTATTTGCAGATGTTGATAGATTGGTGAGAAGTTGTTAGAAGTGTTAGTTGTTTGCTGAAAAGAAAAAAACTTGCTCCATTACCTCTCATCCCAGTATTTATTGAGGAACCTTTCAGGCAATGGGGATTGGATTTTATTGGAGAGATCAATCCACCATCAAGTGGATTCTAACTGCCACTTATTATTTTACAAAATAGGTTGAAGAAATACCGATGAAGAAGGAAAATGACCAAGTAGTGAAGAAGTTTTTGGAGGAAAACATCTTCAGCAAATTCGAATGTCTAGACAAAATTGTGACTGATAATGCTCAGGTATTCAACTCTGCTCATTTCATTAAATTTTATAAAACATATAATGTAATATATTTATCACATTCCACAACATATCATCCCCAAGGGAACATATTGACATAATCCTCAAATAAGACATTGGTCAGGATCTTGAAGAAGAAAATCGCTGAAAATCAGAAGGATTTGGATATGAAGTTGATTTTTTCCCTTTGGGTAGTTTAGGTCACTACCAAGAAATATACTGGAAATCCCCCCTATGAATTGGTTTATGGAACTCAAGCACCGTTTCTTACTCAGCTGGCCAAACCAATGATTTATTTCCTTCAAGAAGCTCAGGAAGAACCTAATGCTTTGGTAAGGAGATTGAACCAAGTAATTGAATCAAGCGAAAATAGGACCAAAGTCAGGGATAACCTGATTACTTATTAGGAAAAGATGAAGTCTATATTCGACAAAAAAGAAAAAGAAGTTCTCTTTCAAGCAGGAGATCTGGTATTGAGATGGGACACCAGACAAGAAGAAAAGGAGAAGCATGGTAAATTTGACCCTCTTTGGTATGGTCCATACAAAATATCTGAAGCAAGGTCAAATAACACATTCATTTTGGAATATATGGATGGAGAACCAGTACAACTGCCTGTGAACGGGCAATATCTGAAGCATTATTTCAACATTAAAAGTCAGCACTCCACCATTGTAAATACCGAGTTGCTCATTGTTCATATGTCACCAAGAAATTTTTGACTCCATGCCCAATGGATAAGGCACTAGTCTGCGGTTCTTAGCACTTCCGTGGAAGAAAGCACTATCCCTAGGTAGAGCCAGATGTTGTGGCTCATTTGCATTTACCTTTGAATTAATTTTCAAAACACCAAAAAAGCATATATGATAGAAAATATAAAATTTTGTGTGTTATAGAAGAACTTTAATTTATAGGCTGGTACATTAAAATTACGTGATAATCTGTGAAGGTGGGTTGATTCGGGCTTGTCCACGTGCAGAACAGTTCAAGAGGCGGAGAAAGGGCACATTTCCCTTAAAAACATAAGAGTTTCAGGGGAGGCGCAAAGGAAAAGATAAACAGCGGAGATTAAATCGCAAACAACAAACCACAAGTTTCAAAGGATAGGCGTGGGAGGTAAAGGTTAAAATCACCGAAGTGCGATGTGTGATGTGGTGGGGCCCGATCGCAAATCGTCAATTGAAAGTTTTAGTGAATGAGCGTGGAAGGTAAAAGTTAAGTTCGCCAAAGAGCGCTATGCTATGACGTGGCCCGCATACCACACATTCCAAGTTTTAAGCGTTAAGTGCAAAGGGATTGAGTTATTTTTTCCGAAGTGCGATATGCGATGCAGTGGGGCCCGATCGCATAGCGCACATTGCAAGAATTAGAAGATAAGTGTCAAATACAAGCTAAAAATAGCCAAATGTGATGTGCGGGCAGATGTGATGTGGTTTCAAAAGCGAACTCTAAAGGTTTTCAGATCCAACAAAAAAGGTGTTTTTGTGTTAAACTGTGTCGGAGGAAGAAAAAAAGGATTATAATGTAAAGCTGGTGAAACACCTCAGTCATGAAGAAACAGGAAAAACATGGCAGAGAAACTCAAGTAAGTGATCCGATGTAGACCAAAGGAGAAAAGGCAGAGTCGGGTAGCAGGTAATACAATGTCAGCGTTTGAAGCACAGAGGCATCGGCAGAGTTGGACAAAAGAATGTACATGGGCGCTATTGAAAGCTCTACAGTTGGGTCAGAGTTGGGCACTGAGGCATCGCTATAGAACAATGTAGCTGTTGCATCATAACTAGAAAGGACACCTTGGCACTCCGGGAGGAGGCATCAACAACATTAGATTCAGCAAAATGAACCATATTTCCAAGTTCAAATTTGTTTTCTTGTTATAATTTTATAAGTATAGTTTAGGAAGTTGAAGAGTTCAAGAAGTTATGGAGTTATGGACGAATATGATGTATTTAAGGAGATAGAAATAAAGAAAAGGGGTTCCGAGTTTTGGACCTCTGGATGACTGTTATTTTATGACTGAATTCTCTTAGAAATAATGAAATAAGATCAAGTTTCCTACACCTGTTGATGTTGATACGTCTTTCTTGTTTCGCTCTGTGGCTATTCCTCTTTGAATGAAGTGAAGTAATGTGGCAGTCGGTCTCTTAATTACATCTGTGAGTAAGAGTTAAATAACCTTAATTTGCGCTCCTTCACTTCATCTCTTCTCTCTTCATAAACTCCTGATAGAACTTTAAAGTGATAGATTACGTGTTTACAACATATCATTTTAAGTTCTCTCTTCCTCCATGAATTTCCTCTGAAACTTAAAAGTGGTAGATTCTGTGTTTTCAACATATCATTTTGAGTTTCTCTTACAATTCTTCTTTTCATTCCATTCAAATATCAACAGTTTATGGCATTGTGAAGGCTTTCATTATATCAAATTATTGAGGGTATTAAGTAACTGAATTCCAAGGGTGTTAAAAATAGGCCATTTGATATGGTAATCGTGATGTACATTTATAAAATGTCTTAAGCACTGATTCCTTACCACAAACAAGGGATTGTTTCTTGAGATACATCAAGATATTTATGGATTCATTTTTAAAGGATTAGCAATTGTATTCACTTTTGACTAAACATTATTCTCTAGTTTTATTTAGCTTATGTTATATTAATATGGTTTGGTTTTATTTATATAACAAACACAAGAAAACAAAATAAAAGTATGTTGGAAATTAGATCGCTACTAAGAGGGGGGGGGGGGGGGGTTGGTGAATCGATAGTGATAATACTTATAAAATTTTAGCATATTTTTTCCATTTTACTGAATAAAAATACACATAAATAACATCAATAGATTTGAATATAAATGAAACATAAAATAAACTCATAAAATCCATAATAAACATCAAAATAAGCATGCACAAGAAGATACAAGTATTTTTGGTGGAAACCCCAAAGGGACAAAAAACACCCTGCTGCTGCTGTGCTGCTATGAATCTTTTATTAATCAATAATATCTCATACAAATTTTAGCTAGCCACCACCAACAAGGAGACATCACCCCTCCAAAATTTTTGCTGACCACCACCAACAGGGAGCCACTAACCACTTCTTGGCAAGCCACCACTTGCTGGAGGCCACAACCTCCTCAAACTCTTTAGGGTCACTTTTCAAAATATTTAATACTGGGACCCAATCATCAAAGAAAATGTCTTTGTAATACAATCTCAACAAATCAACAACAACATATCTTCATAGAAAATTTTCTCTCTATCACAACCCTCTGCAACTTCACCTTAATTTTGAACATTGCTACCTGCATACAACACTTTGATCCATGTTCTTCATTCCTACACAACAATCTATGATTTAATTATGATATTTAGTACTATCCTACAACCACACTAGTTCTCTCTCAATTCCCTCTGAATGTATCACTCTCACAATACATCCAACCAACCTCTCCTATAGAGAATTTCCTCACATAAATAATTCTCCTAATTAATTAAAATAATAGCTACATAGGAGCACTAAGGTCAACAACTATGTTCATACATTATAGATTTTGTCCAATCCATAAAAAATTCCTCCTTGACTCGATTCACCATAATCTTCATTGAATGAGGGATAATTTTCTATTTTAATCATATTCTAGATGAAAGGCAACCTTCCTTGAGCTTTTTGGCCGAAAACCAAGTGTAAAAACCATAATAGAAAGCCATAGAATAACATGAGTGCACTCACATTTTGGGAAATACACTTTCATCCATCATCTTGGGGATCACAGATGCTCCTATGGAGGATCCTTGTTGGTATATTATGGTCATTCCATTAAGGATAGAAACATCTTTTCTTTGCTCACAACTTGTTCTCAGGGATGATTCCTTAACTCTTGAAATTTGTATCCTCCTGCCACCAAACTTGTAGCTCAATTTCAAAACATTGACATGCAACCATGAGATACTGTAAAAATCATTGAGGACCACACATTTTACATGAAATTATGATTACAAGTCCGGGCACTACTTGACATCAATGGAAACACTACAATGCCAACATAGTAAGCACATGAGATTGTGATTATCAAGAAAAGAGAATATGTTGTAGCAAGTAGCATAGAAGGCCTAAAGTAGAGAAATATAATCTCATTGTTGTGAAGAAATAATGAAGGGGATTGTATATATATTAATTTTTACACATATCTTGGAACATTATCACATGAAGACATAAATCTTGCCATTACATTATCTTTTGCCTCTATTTTTTGATCTATATTTTGTGTTTTTGGTTCACTTAAGAATTTTTAGATATATTGCTAATGGGGGCTTGATATACAATTAAAAATATCTAATATTGTTTACATATTAAATATTTGTGAGAATACCAATATACAGATTCACCCTCGACACTAGTGAAATTCCATAATTTGTTTTTCTAGCTTACATGCAGTTCTTCCTCTCTGCACTTTCATCCTTGTTTGAGTTTGCATCATGCAAGCTATCTCTATAATTTTTTTTTTTTCAATTGTATGTTGGAGATATATTAGAGAATAGTGTTGATTTAGTGTAAAATAATCATGCAATATATTCAATTAGGCCACGAGCAATAGGTTCAATGAAATGGAAACAATATAAAGGGCACCCAATGGCATGTCTGTTTGAAAAAATCATAAAAAACCCACAGAAGAGAAAAATCAGGGTAAACAAAGAACACCATAGCGAGATCTAAATATTTAATCACTTTGTAAATATATCTTCTTTATTGGTCATTCAAATTATAAATTCTCACAAAGGATACATGGAAAAAATTGGTCAAAGCAAGCCCAAATTTGACCAAAATTAGTGGATATTTTAGCATAAATTAGTAGTACTCCAAGTTTTGGAGCTAGGGAAAAAAAATTGTCTATTTCTATATGAAATTGATAAAAGAACTATGTAAATGAGTTCAACTTAGCACACATTCTTTTGAGTAGTGATGTAAATTCTCATTGCTAAGAGTAGGAAGCAGATAAATAGATAAAACATAGGCTATTGTGGATAGTAGTTCCCAAAATTTGAATTATGTAACTTTTACCAACATTTCTAAGCCTTCATTTGAAAGGCATGCCACCTACACTACGTTTTATTCCCCTATCGCAAGCCATAATTATCTCGCTATGCCTCTCATACAAGATGCATAATTGTGTTAATTTTTCTTAGGGATATACTTTTCTTTGCTTTAGATAATTTCTTTTCTTTATTTACACATTGAATTCACCCCACATCATCATAAAGTTATTCAACAACATATGAAATTATATAAAAATAACAATATCATCATCAATGCAACAAAACATAAAGGAATAATAAAAGAAAAACATTCACACATAGAGACAGTAGGATTGGTCAGAGATGAGAGCAAAACCCCACAAGGGGGAAAACCCTTTCAAATTATTCTTCTTATTATATTGTCATTGAATGTTTCAATAAGGAGAGAGTACAATAATCCAATTCTTTATCCATAATACTATCCAAAAAAAACCAACCAAAAAATATCTCAAAGATGAACCCAACAATAATGCTGATCAATATTATGATTCAGAAGCCTGCGATCCACTGTCATCATTTGTATTCAACTGTCATGATCTATGGTCAATTGTAAAATTAATATCCTAGTTTCCATCTGTTAGGGTCCTATAATAATAGGGTTCATAATTTTGAATTGACTTTGATAGTCTTGTAAATATGTACATACCTTGCTTTCTGCAAGTTGTTTTCCCATATTTGAGAATACAAAAAAATGAAAATAGGGTAAAAGTCCTAAAATAAAGATCAAAGGACTTAGAAAAGAAAAGATCAAAAAGAATAAAAATGAACCCCAAGAGAAAAAGAGATAAAATAAGACATGAAAGTGAGCAAGTCAAAATGCCACTACTATTTACTTTTACTGCAAGAATAATGATCATGTGCAGATTGTCAATAATGCCATAATTCATGATCAGTTAAATAGTTTAATCTTAACTTTTCATGCTTTTAATTTCATGTTTTAGATAGAGAATAAAGATATGTCAAACAATTTAAACTTGACAAATTAGTAAATAGTTAGAGAATAAATGAGGAGCTCAACAGTTCAATCTGAGCCCTCGGATGAAATAAGGTTAGAATTAGATAGTTTCCTGCTTTAAAAGAAAAATGGATTTAGGGTTGCAAGCTTAAATTCACCCATGCAAATGAAGTAAAAAATGTTAGAATAATGATGGGTAGGTAGAAAGCAGTTGTGCAAGACATGTAATAAAGCATCATCGGGCAAAAATTACTAATTTTCCCTCCCCCACAATGATCCAGTATTCTAAACCTCCAGTTAAAGAGGCTCAGAGAATTTCTCTGACTTTTGTTGGGACCGGACCCAAGGCTTAATAACTAATTGGTTAAAAGTATTGGATTCCCTACATAAAACCCATTTCATCAGTATATTCACCCTTTCCCAAAAATACAAACCGTTTTCCTAAGTAAAACACTTCTTTGCTTAGAAAAGTAAAACCCCCTTAATTAATTTCATTTTCATTCAAAAAACACTCAAAAACCTACAAAATACATTTTATCCTAAGTTTATGTGTAAAAAATCAAAATGGGACAATTTTATGCTAAAAATGCCTATTTACACTTTACTTAGTTTAAATTCTATGTATTTTAATTCATTTCATCTCATTTCAGACTAATTTCTTACTTGAAGTATTAAATCCCTTTAAAAATACCCCTTCCCGTATATATTAATTAATTTCTTTATAGAAATATCCCAAAACCCACTTATTTAACATTAAACCTATGGTTTATATTATCCCACATGCTAAATAAAACCCTGCCATTCCCCATAGGTAAATGTTATATTATCATATAAATTAAATCCCGCTCCCAATAGACATAAAACATTTGTTAATGTTTTATATGCCATGTTATTATATACCTCGCCAATCAAATAAAACAATGGTTTTATATTGAAAAAACAAAGGTTTTTAATATTAAAATCTATCCCGCCTCATAATACAAAGCCTGGGCCCCACGCCCCACTGCCGATAAACTTCTAAACTCAATCTTCACCATTTGCATACCTTTCCCCATATCCAACGATCATGAAGCCATATCGCATTTTAACTAGCACGATCAATAATCAATTTTTATTTTGTGAAATGAGCGGTTTGGCAATACTCTCTCTCCTCCACGCGACAATTTATCACTGGATCGCATTCGATCCAAGGAAACCACTTACCACCCTGAAGCCCATGTGATAACCACTTCCGGTTTTTTCCTCCGGCGCCAAGACCACTATGCTCTGATATGATCGCCATTCAATTCTTACCCGCTTTAAACCTAAAAACCTTATAAAAAATTCATATGCGCCAGTTAAAGCCCTTTTTTTCATTCTCTGTGCATTTTATCCATCTCTGAATGAGGAAAAAAGCACCATAGCCCTGTTTTCATGCCAAAAGAACCAAAGATCTATAAAAAATTGCTTCTAAGACCGCTTTAAGCCTCCAGTATACTTCCAAGGACTGTAACAATTCCAAAAGCCCTCCAAATGCTCGAAAAACCCATGATACATGCAGAAAAGCCCTCTACGCAGGATTTAAATAATTAATTTTATGTGCAGGTTTAATGGTGGAAACACATAAAAGAATTCTAAAGGTCCAAAAATGTTTTAATAAAAAACTGGGTGACAATCTAGGGGTTTATTTCATCTTTATGGGACGAGAGGCAAAGACCATGCTTAATCACTGATGAATCATGATCCTCGGTGGATTATTAAAACCCTCAAGCAGCAAAAGAATACACACCTGCACAACACACACAAACAGAAGGTACATTGAGAAGAAAAGACAGTCAAAAGACTGTAACAAAGCAGTGAAGGTTAAAGGGTTAAATATAGATCAAAAGATAAATCAAAAATATTATCCGCAAAGACAAGAGATCAAAGGTTTAAATGATAAAGTCAAAGATTAAAGGCAAAATAAAAGAGAATTAGTCATAAAAATAGAGATAAAGGTAGAGCTAAATAAAAATACAGTGAGGCAAACAGTTAAAAGCATAAATCAAGTTAGGATGCCTAAATTAGAGATTAAAGATAAAACAGAGGTAGATAAGACACAAAGGCACATTCGAATGAAAAAACAAAGTCATTTACTACCACCTACAACATGTTTTCTTTAAATAAAACATCAAACAATGAAAATATAACATTCAAAGAGTATCAGAGGTAAAGTGTATCAGATGAAAGAGTATAAGATCATAAGATAATATTTCAAAACAGATTTGAAATATCTTTGCCAGTAAAGAGGACAACAAGGCAGCCAGCTGCACCTAATCCACAAACAATTTTCTATTTTATTTGGATAAATATGACAGCTTGCTAAATTGTTAAGCAATTGTCCCTATTTTGTTGCAAAAGATATTTTATTTTCCTTAGATAAATCCTGTGATTATTCTAGGATATTTTGTAATTTTTTTTTGTATATATACTTCATCTTTTGAAGTATTAGTGTGGAATAAATAGTTGAAGATTTCTATAGTCAATATTTCTGTACTTGAAGGTTTTTTGTTGCAAGTTCGAGTAGCAGACTGGATCAAATCATCTAGCATCATATTGGATGATTCATGTGATGAGCCATTGAAGTGAAGTACTTTCTACTTGTCATTGTTTATATTCTTATGTTTCATGCATCCATATATGTGTTCCAAATTTGAATGATAAATCAAGAGTATTATTTCAGGATTTGTTAAAAGCACCCTGTCTTTACTGTTTATCATTTCTATGTTTTCTACTGATTTCCAGAGTAGGGAACCCTTAATTTCTCCCTCTTTCGAATTACCTCTGTCTACTCCTTCCTAATCCGGATCAAAGAATCCTTCATTGCTCTTTATCCCGATTCCAATCACTTCACAAATCATCCTTCCAATATCTTCAAAGACTTGTCTATCTTGCCCTGAAAATATTTGACTTTATGACCTTGATCCTAGTTCTGTTTGCTTGAATTTTGACTCCTTAGCCCAATGGATAAATAGAGTTATCACTATCCATCTCACTAAGTGATTTTTTCTCACCAAAACAAACCAAAACCAATTTGCACAATCATAACTAGCCTAATATTTTATAATAAAAAAAAAGTTAAATCGTAAAGAGAGAGCCCTCTCTGAACCCTAGGAAGGATAGATCCTAGAGTTTAAAAGTTGGTATGTGGTTGCCTCTGGTGTTCTTTAAACTTTAAATAAAAATCTCACAACTTAGAAAATTACTAGAGTGATAACATATTGGTGACCATACTGGGGACTTAACCAATCCTCAGTCTTAAAATCGTTCTTGAAGAAAATATTTTTATCATCCTTTTGCCTTTAAGTCTGTTTTATAAGTTGTGAGTATCAAAAAATGTAATTCTGGCTTCTAGAAAAATTTACTATACTAGGTCTAACTCGGATCCTAAACCTGCTGTTATGGTAGACAATCCGGACATAATTACGAAAAATAATAAGCAGGTAGAAGATTTAGATGCTAAAGTTTCTTTAATTAGAGCCAATTCACTACCACAAGAGTTAGTAAGTTTACAAGACATAGAATTTGACTTGAAATTTTAACATTCTTTATTCAGAAGTAAATCAGAAAGTAATTTAAGTACTACTGTTATAGACCTTGTTTTTATTTCATTTCTTGAAACAAAGCATGAAAATATTTCAGTAGATTTTGAATCAAATAAATTTATAGCTCAGGATAAACTTGAAGAGATAAATGCTACTATTCTTAAGGAAATAGATGAAGCTATTGAATTAGCTCAATTATTAGCATATATATCTAAGCCTTCTATTCCTCATTTAGATACCACTACATCATCTATAATTTCCACTACCATCCAATCTACAGATCCATTTTTCCGTAGACAACCCTTACAACCTAGAATATTATTTCCTTCATCTCCCACATCCATTTCATCCACTAGTTTACCTTCTACTATTACAAACACATCATTCTCATTTCCTAGTAGTTCCTTATATATTCCAGTTTCATTTACTAGCACCTCAAATTCATCCTTTAGTTCATCCACCACTTTGTCTAGTTCACCATCTTATAATCAAGTTTCATCAACCACTTCTTTAACTGCATCAGCTAGTACTTCCAGTTCAGCCCCAAGAAATTCTACTTTACCTCCTAGCCAAGCTAGAATTCAAGCTATGGCTGCTAGGTATGCTCCCCTATTTCTTCCAGGACAGTTACATGATATGCCTCAGGATTACCAAAGTAAAATACCCCAATTTGATGCTACTACTCATTACACAACCCAAAAACATATTAATAAAATGACAGATTACTTTGAGCTCCATGAAATAGATGATTCTGATGTAAAAATGAGGCTCTTTGCACAAACATTAACAGGGGAAGTTAAAAAATGGTTTAAAGGTCTTAATGCTAGTAGTATAGCTGATTTAACAATTTTTCATAGATTATTTTTAAATAAATGGGAAAAGAAGAAAATCCACTCCAAATATTGTCTGAATTTGATGCTATGAAGAGAACTCCTAATGAATCAGTACAAGACTACTACACTAGATATAATAATGTTTATAATTCAATTCTTACAAATCTCAAACCCACTCATGACTTTGTCTTACTTAAATTCCCAGATGGATTTGACACAAACATGGCATATCAGTTAAGAGAGAGAAATGTAGAAACTTTAGAAAGAATGCAAACAGATGCTGTTAGTGTAGAAGTAAACATTTTAGCTAAAAAAGCTAGATTAAGGAATGAGAGGAGAGTAACCATGAAAGAAGAAACTTCTAGTTCAGATGGAAAAATAGATCAGCTAGCTAAGAATTTAGAGAGAATGATGGATATATTAGACAACATAGAAAGAAGACCTCAATGGGATAATCAACAACAAATTAGGAATCCCAACTTTAGAAAAAATAAAAATTCAGGAAAATCAAAAGAATCAGCCCCTGATCAGACTATAAGACCTCCCTTTCAAGAGAACTATGCTGAAAGTTCTCAACAGAATGATTATGACGAGTATACCATAAATATAATGGGAATAGATGATAATAACACTATCTTTCTCACACAGGAAGTTCAAGAGTTATTTGAACTCCAACAAATTCAATTAGATTTAGGTGAATCATTCGATTACAAACAAGGTTATGATTTTTCCATCAACGAATTACACAGTAAATATAACCTAAGAAGCAAGAAAAATAGAGAGTCTTCTACTAAGAAAACTTCTAAAACACAGAATAAGAAAATAGTAGAAGCTCCCACAACAAAAGTTCTGCAAATTCTCCCTAGGGAAAATAAGAAAAAATCTAGTTCTTCCCAAAAAGTTTCCAGCCCCAAAATTTCACCAAGCCCTAAGATTTTTGATATAACCGATGAAGTTGCTCAATCTACAAAAGATTCACAAAAATCTGCTGCTGTAAAAGCACCTAGTTCTGCTAAAACAACAAACTTAGATCCTAAAACATCCACTACTGATCCAAAATCAGCAGATCCAAAAGCTGCCATTGCAAAAACAGCTTCTGATAAATCAAAAGATGAAAATACATCTATTGCTACACAAACCACTCTTGAAAAGAAAACTAAGAGTAGTAAAATACAAAAAAATCAAACAGAAAATGAAAAGATAACTGTAGAAAAACAAGATAAACCAACTCAAACTACAGTTACTAAAGAAGATTTAATTCAAATTAGTAAATCACAACCCTCATTCAATATACGAGCTGAAATTGCATAGTTAAAAATACCAATTCCTTTAAAAGAATTGGTAAAACATGATTTTTATAAATCAACTATCACTGAAACATTAAACATGAATGATGGAGAAGACTTTGTGAACTTAAATGATGATCAACCAGAGTTTATTTTTGGCCTCGATGTTAATGGAAAGCATCAAGATGGAGCAGTTCCGCCATTTTACATTAGTTTAACTATTCATGACCAAATTTTACACAATGCAATGCTAGATTCAGGAGCTTCACATAATCTAATGCCCAAAGCTATAATGGAAACCTTGAACTTAGACATCACAAGGCCTTACAAGGATTTATTTTCATTTGATTCAAGAAAAGTTAAATGCCTTGGTTTGTTTAAAGATTTGTGTGTAACATTAGTTCAATATCCTGGTAAAAGTATACTCATGGAAATTGTAGTAGCTGATATCCCACCCAAATATGGAATGTTATTATCTCGCTCATGGGGAGCAAAATTACAGGGATCTCTACAATTAGACATGTCATATGCTACTATATCAATTTTTGGCCAACCAAAGAAAATCTATAGGGAAACATTGATGAAATATATCGTGAGTAGTGAAAAAAGATCAATGAATTACCCAATTTACACTACACCTACTGACCTAGATTCATTCATCCTATGTAACTCTGAAACCGATAATGAAAACAAAACTGAACTAAAGGAGAAAAAGAAAACAAAAAACAATGAAAATATCTTTCATGAATCTTTATGGCATTTAGATTTTGATGGATCAGTTAATAAGATAGGAGCAGGAGCAGGAGTTTAAATAACTAATATAGAGAAAAATCATGCAGAAGGCCATGCTTTCAGACTTAATTTCAAATGCACCAACAATATGGTTGACTATGAAGCCCTCATTTTAGGACTCCAGATGATCAGAAACTTAGGAGGCAAAAGAATAGAAATAATGGGAGACTCAGAGTTGATTGTAAAATATATTAATGGAGAGTATTTTGTTTACAATCCTAGATTAGGTCGATATAGAGAAACTGTATTAGATTTGATTGATGATTTGTTGGAATGTAATTTTTCTGAAATACCAAGAAAGAAAAAATTACAAGCATACTCCTTAGCAACTTTTGCTAGTACTTGTAATTTACCTTTTCAGCCTAATCATAAGTATACTGTAGAAGTAAAACACAGACCAGTAATTCCAGACAACCTCAAATATTGGCAAATTTTCTCACAAGATCAACAGATTTACCATTTTATGAATAATGAAGGTGAATTTCAGAATTGTAAAATAGACACTGATTGTACCAAAGATCAAGATTTAGATAGTGAAATTGATTTAAATAATGTAGATGTAAATAAAGTAAAGTTTGCTATACCTAGTAAATTTAGTCAATCGGATATAGATAACTTAGAGAGAGTAGAAATTGATGAGATAATTGATGATGAATCTGATGTATTAAATCTCAAAGATAATTTCTTACCAAAAGGTTTAACTCCTTTAGAAGATTTATTTGACTCAAATGATGTTTCTAGAAAACCCAAAATGGAGCCACTTAGATCTGATATTGAGGAATGTAACATTGAAACAGAGTTAAAACAAAAAATGATCAAACTTTTCAAATTTTTACCTCAGCAAGAAAAAGAAAAATACATAGCACTTTTAAAGGAATTTCAAGATGTTTTTGCTTGGAGTTATGAGGACCTAAAATCCTATGATACCAGCATAATTCAGCACAAAATCCCTATAAAATAAGACCAAAAGCCATTTAAACAAAAGTTAAGAAGGATCAATCCTATTTTGATGCCTTTGATTGAAAAAGAGGTGAAAAGAATGTACGATGCACAGAAAATTGCACCAATCAGATATTTTGATTGGGTTTCCAATCTAGTTCCAACTAGAAAAAAGACAGGAGAAATTAGATTATGCGTTGATTTTAGAAATATAAACAAAGTATCCTTAAAAGATAATTATCCTCTACCAAAAATGGATCATATTTACAGAGGGTAGTTGGTTCTTCTAGGATTTCACTTTTAGATGGATTTTCAGGATACAACTAGATTTTAGTCCAAAAGGAAGATCAAGCCCAAACAACTTTTACTACTCCTTGGGGCACTTCTATGTATGTAAAACTACCTTTTGGTTTAATGAATACAGGGGCTACCTTTCAAAGAGTATGGATATAACCTTTGCAAAGGAAATTCATGAATTCTTAGTGATTTACTTAGATGACATTATTGTATTTTCTAAGACTGATAATGAACACTTGGATCATCTTAGACAAGTTTTTATTAAATGCAAAAAGTTTGGCATCTCTTTAAACCCTAAGAAAACCTTATTTGGATTAAAAGAAGGTAAGTTACTAGGAAAAATAATATCTAAGGAAGGAATTAGAATAGACCCTGCCAGAATAGAAGCAATTCTTAACATCAGTATACCAAGAAACATAAAAGAATTACAAGCCTTTCTAGGTAAAATTAACTTCTTAAGAAGATTCATATCTAATTTAGCTGAAATAATTAGAGAACTCAATAATATGTTGAAGAAAGATTCAGTTCTTAAATGGACTATTGAGGCCAAACAATAATTTGAATCTATCAAACAAGACTTAACTAAAACCCCAGTCCTTATAAGTCTTGACTTTAAAAAGGATTTCATCATTTTCTCCTTTGCTTCAGAGCACACCATTGCTGCAGTTTTACTGCAGAAAAATGACCAAGGCTATGAGCATCCCATAGCCTTCTTTAGCAAAACACTTAGAGATTCCACTTTGAAATACAATATCATGGAGAACCATGCCCTAGCTTTAGTAAAGGCCATTAAAGATTTCAAAGTGTACATCCTATATTCTCACATCATTGCCTCTGTCCCAAATGCAGTAGTAAAAGGCATTCTAACTCAGGATGGTCCTAATGGTAGAAGAGGCAAGTGGATTGCCACAATTTTGGAATATGACATAGAGATAAAACCCACTAAACTTATAAAAGGTCAAGGTTTAGCCAAACTCATGGCTGAATGAAATTGTCATGCCCTAGACATAAATTTTATTGCCCAAGTAGATGATCATGAAGAGATGGCGACTCCAGAGATCAGTGAAACCTTTTCAGACTCACCATGGTATGCAGATATTATATTTGTATTACTAAGCTTACAAGCTCCTCCTAGATTATCAAGAACAAAAGCTAGATTCTTAAAGCTAAAGGCAGTAAGATTTTGTATTTTAGACAATGTAATTTTTTGGAAGGATCATAGTGGAATTTTATTAATTTTTTTGCTAAAAGAAGAAGCTGACAAAATTTTAGAAGAATTTCATGCAGGTGACTATGGAGGACATCTCTACTATAAGACTACTGCAAATAAAATCCCGAGAGTTGGTTTTTGCTGACCTACTTTGTTTGCAGATGTAAAAAGGTATGTGACCTCCTGTCACAAGTGTCAAATATTTGAGGGTAAGAAAAAGCTGTCACCCTTGTCCTTAAAACCCATCTCAACATAAATTCCATTTAAATAATGGGGTCTTGACTTCATTGGTGAAATTCACCCTCCATCGTCAGCCCAACACAAGTGGATTTTGATAGCCATTGACTATTTTACTAAGTGGTTTGAAGCCATACCCTCTAGGTAAGCCACAAATACTGTCATTATTTCCTTTTTAGAAAGCAAGATACTTTCAAGATTTGTATGTCCCCAAAAGATAATTACTGACAATGCAGCTGCATTCAAATGTAAAAAGATGATTGAATTTTTCCATAAATACCATATTACCCTAGGCCATTCTACTGCATATTACCCTCAAGGTAATGGCCTTGCTGAATCTTCAAATAAGAGCCTTGTAAAAATCATCAAGAAGTTACTGGAAGATAACAAAAGACTTGGAACAAGAAGTTAGTCAATGCCTTATGGGCAGATAGATTTACCACCAAAAAATCTATTGGTACAACCCCTTACCAGCTTGTCTATGGAATGGATGTTGTTTTTCCATCTTCCTTAGGAGTACCAGTAATGAAGATTATACAAGAATTACAAGTTGAGACAAATAACATTCAAATAAGGATTAATCAAACTATTCACTTGCAACAAACAAGAGAAGAAGTTTATATTAAGTCTCAAGTTATCTAGGATAAGATAAAGATTTTTTTTGACAAAAGGAGTAAAGAAGATGATTTATACATTGGAGACAAAGTGTTAAAATGGGATTCAAGAAGAGAAGAGAAAGGCAAACATGGAAAATTTCTTTTTCTATGGAAAGGACCTTATGTTATTTATGGTTAAAGAGGTAACAATGCTTTCTTTCTGAAAGAAATGGATGGATCAGATATGCTAGATGGACCAGTAAATGGCAGAATGCTGAAGCACTACTACTCCTCAGAGATAAAAAATAGTTAGTTTCATTTACTTTGATCATTGAACATATACATTGAAGATTTTAAATTGGATTGGATGTTTTCGTAACAAATTTGAAGCCCGAAGAGAAGGCCCTAAGATTTGAGAGGTAAAATATCATACGTATGAATAATTGCCGATATCATAAGACACTTACAGGGTCATCACAGTCAAAATTCAAAGGCTACTAGTCTTAAAGTTCTTTACATTTCACCAGGAAATGCCATCCCCATGTGGAGCCACTGTTAGGGTCCTATAATAATAGGGTTCATAATTTTGAAATGACTTTGATAGTCTTGTAAATATGTACATACCTTGCTTTCTGCAAGTTGTTTTTCCATATTTTAGAATAATTAAAAATGAAAAGAGGGTAAAAGTCCTAAAAGAAAGATCAAAGGAATTAGAAAAGAAAAGATAAAAAAGAACAAAAATGGCCCCCAAAAGAGAAAAAGAGATAAAATAAGACATGAAAGTGAGAAGGTCAAAATGCCACTACTATTTACTTTTATTGCAAGAATAATGATTATGTGCAGATTTTCAATAATGCCATAATCCATGATCAGTTAAATAGCTTAATCTTAACTTTTCATGCTTTGAATTTCATGTTTTAGATAGAGAATAAAGATATGTCAAACAGTTTAAACTTGAAAAATCAGTAAATAGTTAGAGAATAAATGAGGATCTCAACAGTTTAATCTGAGCCCTTGGATGAGAAAATGTTAGAATTAGATAGTTTACTGCTTTAAAATAAAAATGGATTTAGGGTTGCAAGCTTAAATGCACCCATGAAAATGAAGTAAAAAAGTTAGAATAATGATGGGTAGGTAGAAATAAATTATGTAAGACATGTAATAAAGCATCATCGGGCAAAAATTACTAATTTCCCCTCCCCCAAAATGATCCAGTATTCTAAACCTTTAGTTAAAGAGGCTTAGAGCATTTCTCTGACTTCTGTTGGGACCAGACACAAGGCTTAATAATTCAACATATTCGCCCTTTCCCAAAAATACAAACCCTTTTCCTAAGTAAAACACTTCTTTGCTTAGAAAAGTAAAACCCCCTTAATTGATTTCATTTTCATTCAAAAAACACTCAAAAATCTACAAAATACATTTTATTCTAAGTTTATGTGTAAAAAATCAAAATGGGACAATTTTATGCTAAAAATGCCTATTTACACTTTACTTAGTTTAAATTCTATGTATTTTAATTCATTTCATCTCATTTCATATTAATTTATTACTTAAAGTATTAAATCCCTTTAAAAATACTCCTTCCTGTATATATTAATTAATTTCTTTATATAAATATCCCAAAACTCACTTATTTAACATTAAACCTATGGTTTATATTATCCCACATGCTAAATAAAACCCCGCCATTCCCCACAGGTTAAACGTTATATTATCATATAAATTAAATCCCGCTCCCAATAGACATAAAACATTTGTTAATGTTTTATATGCCATGTTATTATATACCCCACCAATCAAATAAAAAAATGGTTTTATATTGAAAAAACAAAGGTTTTTAATATTAAAAGCTATCCCGCTGCATAATACAAAGCCTGGGCCCCATGCCCCATTGTTGAGTAACTTCTAAACTCATTCTTCACCGTTCGCATACCTGTCCCTAGATCCAACGATCACGAAGCCATATCGTATTTTAACTAGCACAATCAATAATCAATTTTTATTTTGCGAAATGAGTGGTTTGGCAATACTTTCTCTCCTCCACGCGACAATTTATCATTGGATCACATTCGATCCAAGGAAACCACTTACCACTCTGAAGCCCATGCGATAACCACTTCCGGTTTTTGCCTCCGACGCCAAAACCACTATGCTCTAATATGATCGCCATTCAATTATTACCCGCTTTAAACCTAAAAACCTTATAAAAACTTCATATGCGCCAGTTAAAGCCCTTTTTTGCATTCTCTGTGCGTTTTATCCATCTCCGAATGAGGAAAAAAGTGCCATAGCCCTGTTTTCATGCCAAAAGAACCAGAGATCTATTAAAAATTACTTCCAAGACCACTTTAAGCCTCTAGTATACTTCCAAGGACTACAACAACTTCCAAAAGCCCTCCAAATGCCCAAAAAACCCCCGATAAATGCAGAAAAGCCCTCTACACAGGATTTAAAGAATTAATTATTCGTTTTATGTGCAGGTTTAATGGTGGAAATACATAAAAGAATTCCAAAGGTCCAAAAATGTTTTAATAAAAAACTGGGTGACGATCCAGGGGTTTATTTCGTCTTTATGGGACGAGAGGCAAAGACCACAATTAATCACCGATGAATCATGATCCTCGGTGGATTATTAAAACCCTCTAGCAACAAAAGAATACACACCTGCACAACACACACAAACAGAAGGTACATTGAGAAGAAAAGACAGTCAAAATACTGTAACAAAGTAGTGAAGGTTAAAGGGCTAAATACGGATCAAAAGCTAAATAAAAAATATTATCCACAAAGATAGGAGATCAAAGGTTTAAATGATAAAGTCAAAGATTAAAGGAAAAATAAAGGGGAATCAGTCATAAAAACATAGGTAAAGACATAGCTAAAGAAAAAGATAGTGAGGAAAACAGTTAAAAGCATAAATCAAGTTAGGATGCCTAAATCAAAGATTAAAGATAAAACGGAGGCAAATAAGACACAAAGGCACATTCAAATGATAAACAAAGTCATTTACTACCACCTACAACATGTTTTCTTTCAATAAAACATCAAACAGTGAAAACATAATAGTCAAAGAGTATCAGAGGTAAAGTGTATCAGATGAAAGAGTATAAGATCAGAAGATAATATTTCAAAACATATTTGAAATATCTTTGCTAGTAAAGAGGACAACAAGGCAGCCAACTGCACCTAATCCAGAAACTGTTTTCTATTTTATTTGGATAAATAGGATAGCTTGCTAAATTGTTAAGCAGCTGTCCCTATTTTATTGTAAAAGATATTTTATTTTCCTTAGATAAATCCTATGATTATTCTAGGATATTTTGTAAGATTTTTTGTATATATACTTCATCTTTTGAAGTATTAGTGTGGAATAAATTGCTGAAGATTTCTATAGTTAATATTTTTGTACTTGAAGGATTTTTGCTGCAAGTTCGAGTAGCAGACTGGATTAAATCATATAGCATCATATTTCATGATTCATGTGATGAGCCATTGAAGTGAAGTACTTTCTACTTGTCATTTTTTATCTTCTTATGTTTTATGCATCCATATATGTGTTCCAAATTTGAATGATAAATCAGGAGTATTATTTCAGGATTTGTTAAAAGCACCCCGTCTTTACTGTTTATCATTTCTATGTTTTCTGCTGATTTCCAGAGTAGGGAACCCTTAATTGCTCCCTCTTTCGAATAACCTCTCTCTACTCCTTCTTAATTCGGATCAAAGAATCCTTCATTTCTCTTTATCCCGATTCCAATCACTTCATAAATAAACCTTCCAAGATATTCAAAGACTTGTCTATCTTGCCCTAAAATTATTTGACTTTTTGACCTTGATCCTAGTTCTGTTTGCTTGAATTTTGACTCCTTAGCCCAATGGACAAACAGATTTATCACTATCCATCTCACTAAGTGATTTTTTCTCACCAAACCAAACCAAATCAAACCAAACCAAAACCAATTTGCACAATCATAACTAGCCTAATATTTTATAATCAAAACAAAGTTAAATCTTAAAGGGAGGGCCCTCTCTAAACCCTAGGAAGGCTAGATCCTAGAGTTTAAAAGTTGGTCTGTGGTTACCTCTAGTGTTCTTTGAACTTTAAATCAAAATCTCACAACTTAGAGAATTACTAGAGTGATAACATATTGGGGACCATATTGGAGACTTAACCAATCCTCAGTCTTAAAATAGTTCTTGAAGGAAATCGTTTTTATCATCATTTTTCCTTTAAGACTGTTTTATAAGTTGTGAGTATCAAAAACTATAATTCTGGCTTCTAGAAAAATTTACTATACCAGTTCTAACTCGAATCCTAAACTACTTGTTATAGTATACAATCTGGACAGAATTGGGAAAAAGAATAAGCAGGTAGAAGATTTATGTGTTAAATTTTCTCTAATTAGAGCCAATTCACTACCACAAGAGTTGGTAAGTTTACAAGACATAGAGTTTGACTTGAAATTTGAACATTCTTTATTCAGAAGTAAAACAAAAAGTAATTTAAGTACTACTGTTATAGACCCTATTTTTATTTCATTTTTTGAAACAAAGCGGGAAAATATTTCAGTTGATTCTGAATCAAAGAAATTTAAAGCTCAGGATAAACTTGAAGAGATAAATGCTACTGTTCTTAAGGAAATAGATGAAGCTATTGAATTAGCTCAATTATTAGCATATACATCTAAGCCTTATATTCCTCATTTAGATACCACTACATCATCTATAATTTCCACTATCATAAGTATGAATAATTGCAGATATCAGAAGACACTTACAGGGTCATCAAAATAAAAAATTCAAAGGCTACTAGTCTTAAAGTTCTTGACATTTCACCAGGAAATGCCATCCCCATGTGGAGCCACTGTTAGGGTCCTATAATAATAAGGTTCATAATTTTGAATTGAATTTGATAGTCTTGTAAATATGTGCATACCTTGCTTTCTGCAAGTTGTTTTTCCATATTTGAGAATAATAAAAAGTGAAAAGAGGGTAAAAGTCCTAAAAGAAAGATCAAAGGACTTAGAAAAGAAAAGATAAAAAAGAACAAAAACTGACCCCAAAAGAGAAAAAGAGATAAACTAATACCTGAAAGTGATCAAGTCAAAATGCCACTACTATTTACTTTTACTGCAAGAATAATGATTATGTGCAGATTGTCAATAATTCCATAATCCATGATCAATTAAATAGTTTAATCTTAACTTTTCATGCTTTGAACTTCATGTTTTATATAGAGAATAAAGTTATGTCAAACAATTTAAACTTGACAAATCAGTAAATAGTTAGAGAATAAATGAGGAGCTCAACAGTTTAATCTGAGCCCTTGGATGAAAAAAGGTTAGAATTAGATAGTTTCCTGCTTTAAAAGAAAAATGGATTTAGGGTTGCAAGCTTAAATGCGCCCATGCAAATGAAGTAAAAAATGTTAGAATAATGATGGGTAGGTAGAAAGAAATTGTGCAAGACATGTAATAAAGCATCATTGGGAAAAAAATTACTAATTTCCCCTCCCCCACAATGATCTAGTATTCTAAACCTTCAGTTAAAGAGGTTCAGAGCATTTCTCTGACTTCTATTGGGATCAGACCCAAGGCTTAATAACTGATTGGTTAAAAGTATTGGATTCCCTACATAAAACCCATTTCATCAGCATATTCACCCTTTTCCAAAAATACAAACCCTTTTCCTAAGTAAAACACTTCTTTGCTTAGAAAAGTAAAACCCCCTTAATTAATTTCATTTTCATTCAAAAAACACTCAAAAACCTACAAAATACATTTTATCCTAAGTTTATGTGTAAGAAATCAAAATGGGACAATTTTATTCTAAAAATGCCTATTTACACTTTACTTAGTTTAAATTATATGTATTTTAATTCATTTCATCTCATTTCATATTAATTTCTTACTTAAAGTATTAAATCCCTTTAAAAATACCCTTTCCCGTATATATTAATTATTATTTTTATACAAATATCCTAAAACCCACTTATTTAACATTAAACCTATGGTTTATATTATCCCACATGCTAAATAAAACCACGCCATTCCCCATAGGTTAAACTTTATATTATCATATAAATTAAATCCCGCTCCCAATAGACATAAAATTTTTGTTAATGTTTTATATGCCATGCTATTATATACCCCACCAATCAAATAAAACAATGGTTTTATATTGAAAAAACAAAGGTTTTTAATATTAAAATCTATCCTGCCGCAAAATACAAAGACTGGGCCCCACGCCCCACTTCCGAGCAGCTTCTAAACTCAATCTTCCCCATTCACATACCTGTCCCCAGATCCAACGATCACGAGGCCATATTACATTTTAACTAGCACGATCAATAATCAATTTTTATTTTGCGAAATGAGCGGTTTGGAAATACTCTCTCTCCTACACGCGGTAGTTTATCACTGGATCACATTCGATCCAAGGAAACCACTTACCACCCTGAAGCCCATGCAATAACCACTTCCAGTTTTTGCCTTCGGTGCCAAAACCACTATGCTATGATATGATCGTGTTGGAGCCCTTGTTTTGAAATCAAAAAATTTTGAGTTGCGGATAGTACGTGGTGGGACGCAACCACGGTAGGCATGGAGCTGTCAAGGTTGCGAAGGAATGAAGAACAGGTGGCACGGCTATTGCGGGAACAAGCATAGGTGGTAGAAGACAAGAAGTATAACTCTCGATGAACAGAGAGAAGTAGAAGACAACCAAGCGAGAAGAAAGGAAGAACTATCAGTTGCGCTGTCAGAAAAACAAATAGGCAGCTGGCCAGCGGAGAAAGGAGGTTGGCACAGGAGGAATGAGAAAACAGTAGCCATAGGAGAGCTCTGTTGATGTTGTTCTGTTCTCTATCTCTCTGTATCTATGTCTTCTAATCCACTGGATAGGACTTCTTTGTAATCTGTTTGGTTAAAGCTCATGTTAAGGAGCATTGTAATGGTCTGTTGCCGATAAGTGAATTATAATATGATCAGAGTTTGAAGTTCCCAATATATGTTGTAATCCAGATTGATTGATATGGTAGTATTTTAAAATTTTTATTGACTGTCTTTCTGAATGCGCTTCTAAAGAATATCACCCGGTTAGTGTTGCATTTTCTTAAGCTCTGAGATATTTATGGTTCATATATATATATATATATTTAATCCACTAGAATGATATCAATTTGCTCCCAACCTTAGTAAGGTCGCGGCACGCCTCGGGTGAAACTCTCTGCTCCTCAGAGCAGGGTGAAAATGTCGGCATGGTGCTAGACTACAACGAAAATCCTTGTTGGCCTCTAATTCGAACCTGGGTCTTGCTTAAGAGACCTTTTCCCTCGCCAAGAAATGGTTTCGTTGACGGGACCTAAAATTTCATTTGGGAGCTAGATCATGGTATCGCGAATCTTTGAAAGAGAAATACAAATCTGGTGGGATAACCACTTAGATCAGTTCATCACTAAACAAGCCGAGTTGAGATAACAGAGGGAGAAAACGGTCAAAGATCTGGTTCTATTCTCTGAATTCACCAATGACGTTTACGAGAAGAAAGTCATGGAAAGTTGGTCGCAAGTGGGTGCACGGATATCTGGTGGCCCTTCATCGGTTAAATACTAAGTTGATCCGAGCTGTAGATTACTGGGTGGAATCTACCTTGGACGGATACATAATGGAGTTTGCATCTGAGTGCTGCCAGTCCTTTTCGAGGGCACAGGATACATTCAAATCCAGGTTAAGGGGAAGCTATTGAAGGAGATTCCATTGTGGATTAAATCCTTGATGGTAGATGAAGGACTAATGGGGTTCCAAAAATATGAGATGGAAGCGTACAACTCCGGTGCTGGGGGAAGGGACTGAGGGAGAGATGCTACAAGAACAGTGAAAAAAAGGGGAGTACGGGTATGGATTTCGAGAACTACGATAGGCTAAGGGAGTGACGAGCACATCGGAGGGTGAAGATTGCTGAGAAGTGGCAAGAAAGGGTGATAAATGAGTTGAAGAGACAGGGAAGTGGTTGAAAGGACAAAGAGGAGGCGCCTCAGATGACGAAGGAAGCAGAAAGTCAGGTGGGTCCCTAGGATATAGGGGGGACCGTTAAAGAAGTTTGACGGGTGTATAGGAACCCAGCCCAGAAAGAGAAAGGAAAGAAGTCTGGTGGAGAAGATGCAGACACGCGCCCTGAGGAGATGTCTGATGTGGAGTTGCACGTTGCAATGGAGCAACTATTCCAAGAAAGGCCGACGTTCATATCTCAAGATACTCCTATTCCACAAAGTTCAAGTAGCTCTATTCCCAACCTTCCCCCGTTGAGAAGGTAAACTCTCCGCTGGACAGAGGCGATCCCTACTAGCTCAAACAGGGTCTAGCAACAAACAAACAATGCTATGACGCAGGCTCCTAGTTACGAATGAAAGATTTGGGATAAGAACCTACCTGGATTCCAGCGCTCGATCCGAAAAAGAGATGTCCCCGTCCTTCAGTCCTGGCAGATCACAATCCTTCCACGATCTCCGTGGATGAACACCTGCACACAGAAAGAACAAACAGATACAAGCATAGGAACCAACATACGTAACTAAACATCGGTCAGAAAAGACATTACTCGCATTAACATAATGGAAAAAGGAGTGGAACCATAATCATAGTCATCTATTAAAGTGGTAAACGAATAGAAGTTACAACCAAGTTCTGACGCTGCAGCCTCCTTCGCGCGGGTCTCCCGTCGTCCACGTCTCGCAAAGCTCGCCGGGGGAAAGGGAAACCTCTCCAGAGTCTCGTGACAATGGTCTCCTTGCTCGAATGGGCCTTAAGGGAAAGGAAGGATTCTTTTCAGCACAAAGGCACTTGTGAATAGGAGATGCAAAGCTTCAGCACCTCAAGACTAGCTTGCCATGGATCTGAGCAAGCTTATATAGATGGGGAAGGAGGGAGTTGGGATCCCTATTATTATGGGATTGGCCCTATCAACAAGGAAGGTTCCATAGAAGGTGGCAAAACTACTTCCCTTCCATATAACTCCCGTAGCCAAACCTCCCAACTCAAGATAGGCAGTGGTTGTGAGTTTGTTTGAACTCAACTTCCGCCATCCATATATAAAAAACAGTCCCTAAAATGGGTGGCGCGATTGCCGCTCTATGACAGAGCGCCAAGTGGCGCGACCTCTTTACAGGATTTCCCTGAGTGGCGCGAGTACTGAACTATCTACCCGCGCCAATGCAAAAAGAGCTGTTTTTCATGGATTTTGCAAGGAGATGTCTCAAGGGGAAATGAAGCTCATACTCAGAGGGATGCATTGATGATGTTTTCAAGGCATGACAGTGTTCACAGGTCACATAATGGGTCCTCCATTGTGCGGGACGGGGAATGGTAGGGACGGTGACAAATTACCGTGTAACACTTCCCCTGGTGCTTTACCAACCACTAAGTGAAATTACTATTAAGTTGTGTGAATTAAGTAAGTTTCATAGTATTCAGTCTCCAGCAGTAATACACACTGGTAGTGGAATTGCTAGTGGTACCATCTCACAACCAGGAACCAATGGCTTCATTTTAGTAACACCTACTCAAGCGAACATGGTGGGATCACTTACCCGGTACCCAGAGTTCTCTGGGAGGGGTAATGACGATGTGGAACAGCACTGGTACCTTTGCGAGGCCATATAGAGAGCACGACAGACACTAGATGTGGGGAAGTTGATAGAATTTCAAACCACTCTTAGGGAGAGAGCTCTACGCTAGTTTATAAAGTGGTCTGAAGCTCATCATAATCCAACGATGGAAGATGTGAAGAGGGACTTCGTTAAGGAGTTAAAACTACCCCAAATAGACTAGTAGGGTCTGTTAGAACTGTGGGAAATCAAGCAGCAGGAAGGAGAGACTGCTTGGGATTTGATGCAGAGATTCAAAGACGCGATTGGAAAACTCAGCTATCCAATCGATCCGAACCATCAGAGGGATTGGTTCATCAAAGCTCTACTACCCCTAACAAGAACTCCATTAACTCAACAGAGGATTGAGACGTTGCAAGACGCACTGGAGCAAGCAATGAAGATAGAAGCCATGGCGGGTTATCCGCAAGAGTTTAAGGGAGGAACAACAGTACAAGACTCCTCTATAATGGGGTTGCATCATCAAATAGCGAGCTTGACAGAGAAACTCAAGGAAATTCAACCAATGCGGCCAACAAGACCGAATGTATGGTGCACACACTATCTAATGGAAGGACATGTGGTAACCGAATGTCCTTGGATGCGGGGTCAGAATGGGGGGACATCGACTGCAGGGGCACAGGGGGCTCCACCAATGGGAGGAGTGGCGCAGATAAACACCTAGGGAATATATCCACCACAACAACAATACACGGGGTTCCCTGCGTAACAAAGTCCAACCACTACTAAATATTGTGAAATATGTAAGAACATGGGCCATCCACCTCGCCTATGCCCTATTTTGCAAAAATATTACACCGTTCCAAATAACACATACTGTGAGTTTTGTGCCTCAAAAACACACAACACAGAGCAATGTAGAGCTCTGGATACATTGGCAGAACGATTGGACCTGCCTTCATACCGAGTGAATGAGACTCATCGAGGAAGAGGAGGAGGCATGAGAGGAGGCCGAGCAGGGGGTAGAGGTCTAGTAAGATGTTAAAACTACGACCAAGAAGGAAACGTAGCTAGGGAATGCCCACTTCCTAGAAGACCCTGGTGTTCCCAGTGCCGGGTTAACACGCATGCAACAAAAGATTGCCCTGAGCTCATTAAAAGATGGGAGGAAAGAACTAGACAAAGGGGGACAAATCTAGTAAATGCAGATCCCAGGATAATGGAGACTCATACAATGCAGAATGTGGCAATAGTGACACGAGGAGGCAAGATAATGGGGGAAGATGCACGTACAGTGGACCCGATAAAATTGATCAGGCCAACATCCCCAAAACTGATGATCAAACCGGAAAGACAAAAGCAATTTTTCCAAGAGGCAGTAGAAACATTTGCCCAACTGGGGGGAAAAAAAGGTATTGAGTTACACCAAACACAGGAAAACAACGAAAACCAAGCCAATTCAAGTATTATCATTCAAGAATGGTTCCATCTATTCTTGAAGATTGTTAACAATGCACCAATGTTAGAGCAGCTAAAGAAGAACCTGAAAGGAGTGGTGCAGAAGAAAACAGGATCAAGGGAATCATCCGACGCAACCCAGAAGTATGTACAGAGGGTGAAAATAAATAAAATAAGGACAGGAAAAGAGTTCCGAGTAAACACCCAGGTTGCTAGTTTCCAAATTAAAGACACCATTCTTGATTTGGGATCCGATGTCAATATTTTACCAAGAAAAACCTGGGAAGCATTAGGAAAGCCAAGATTAACATACTCACCAATCCAACTTTGGATGGCGAACCAGTACTGCATTGTGCCCATAGGCAGACTAGAGGAAGTCGAAGTTGATATTGAAGGAGTAAAGACATATACAGACTTTGAGGTCATCGATATCATGGGGGATAAAGATCCTTATCCTGCATTGTTGGGAATTGATTGGGCCTTTGAAAATTATGCAATAATAGATCTAAAGAAAGAACTGATGATCTTTGAGGACAGAGAGGTCAGATTCACTGAGCCACTCGACCCATATCAAGGTCCAAGATACACAGAGACTGTAGACAACAGAGAAGATGTTCAGCTGATGGACCATCTCTATCAAATGACGTAGGAAGAAGGGAGGATTACATCAACCCAACAACAGGCGGCTCTATAAGCTGGAGAAGCATCCAAAGCTCATAATTAGGCTCAGAAATAGCCTGGGATGATTGGCAGAAAGGAGGGTATGAGTCCAATACAAGGATATGCGCCAACATCAGAAGAATAAATTGGATCGGGACTGAGGTAAGGGATTACCCAAATTTATCCAATATGAATGATGTAGACATTTTCATAACATAAATAGAAGATAAGGTATCAGAAGGAAATAGGGTACCACTAATGGACATGGCGTTACAGTCCACATCGACAAGATGGTGGAGTAACCACCGCAACTCACCGTTGATATGGGGCAGAGTTGTGCAGGCATTGAAAGCGAGATTTAAGGAAGAGGAAGTACCTCGGGTTAAAGAGAAATACCAAGGGGACTCAGACCCCATAAACCATATAAAGGAATGTGAGGATCAATGGAGAACTGCAGGATATCTAGAAGAGCTATGGGTACACAGATTTATCCACTCTCTAGACTTCATTCCACAGGCCTAGTACCTGACAGAAGAAAAGAAAAGAGGGACCAGCACATGGCGGGAAGTTGCGGATAACTTCACAAAATGATTCTTGTTCGAAGGAAAAACGGAACCGGTCACACAAGCTTTGCAGGCTATAAAGAAGGTACTATTCTTCCCAGAAATTATAAAGGAGGATGAGCAGCCGCTTCGAACCTTGGCATCAGAAAAAAGGTAGCATGTCAAAAGATAAACAACGAAATGGATGATGATAATCTAGAAGATCTTAGGCATATGTATTTTAAAGAAATGGAAGGGGAGAGGGATATTAAAGAAGAACCAATGATAGAAGGGATTCACCTGCTACCATTAAAAACTAAGAAACTAAATATTGGGACATAAGATAAGCCAAAACTAGCGACAATTGGAGATGATTGGGATGAACAGACAACTAGGGAGATATATAGTCTGCTGCAGGAATATGAGGACTTGTTCCCTTCATCGGTAGCAGATCTAAAGGGAATAAAAGGGGATATGGGGGAGATGCGGATAATATTGAAGCCCAATGCAAGGCCTGTGAAACATAGACCATATCCTCGAAATCCAAGGGTGAAGGAAAAAGTTAAGGCATAGATCGACAAGATGTAAAAGGCAGGATTAATATTCCTAGTAGAGGAAGCAGAGTGGGTAAGTCCTATAGTTATATATAATAAAAAGGAGAAGTCTGAGATCCGAGTCTGTGTCGATTACAGGAGCTTAAACAATGCCTGTATCCATGACCCAATTCCCACTCCATTTAGTGATGAGGTCCTAGACAATGTTGTGGGAAATGAGGCGTATTCGTTCACTAATGGATTCTTAGGATACCATTAAGTACAAATAGCAGAGGAAGATAAGAAAAAGACAACATTCACCACCGAATGGGTCTCTTTCGCATATAATATGATACCATTCGAATCGAAAATGCACCTACAGTATTTTCTCATATCGTGATAACTGATTTCCAGGAGTACATCCACAAGTTCTTAGAAGTCTACATGGATGATTGGATAGTCTACAACTTATTAAAAGACCATGCAACGTTATTGAGAATAATGTTTGATAGGTGTAGGCAACTTCAGATCTCGTTGAACCTAAAGAAGTGTATCTTTGCAGTACCGTTTGGAGCACTGCTAGGACACGTGGTATGTACCCAAGGAGTTTGCGTGGACCCAACCAAAGTAGCAATGATAGTCAGCATGGAGGCACCAGAAATAGTAAAACAGTTGAGATCACTGCTGGGCCACACAGGTTACTACTGGTGATTTATCCGCAACTATGCGAAGATAACAACCCCTTTAGAGAAGCTGTTGTGGAAGTCTGAGCAATTTCACTGGACAGAGAGTTGCAGAACAACCCTGAATACCCTGAAAGAAAAACTAGAAAGTGCACCAATATTAGTTCACCCAAATTGGGACAAGCAATTTCATGTGCACATCAATGCTTCCAGCATTGCACTTGGAGTAGTCTTAGCAAAACCAGGGGACACTTTAGTTAACCACCCGATATATTTTACAAGTCGGAAATTGTCCACGGCAGAACAAAACTACACCACAACAGAGCGGGAGGCATTGGAAATGGTGTATTCCCTTCAGAAGTTTCTCCACTACCTATTGGCAGGTACATTTAAATTTTTCACAGACCACTCAGCTTTGAAATATTTAGTAAACAAACCGGTCTTGGAAGGAAGAATATGCAGATGGCTCCTACTCTTCCAGGAGTTCACCTTTGAGGTGATCGTAAAGCCCAAAAGATTGAACGTAGGGCCTGATCACCTGTCTCGACTAGAGCATGGAGAAAATGGAGGATCTCTAGATGATCAGTTACTAGACGCTGATCTTTTCAGAGTAGAAGCCATCCCAAAATATTTGGACAAATAGCAACCTATCCACGACAGGGCAGTGTCCACAGGAATATACATCAGTCCAAAAAAGACACCTGGTAGTTCGTGCTGCAGAATACCAACTCATAACAGGACACCTATATAAGATGGGACTGGACCATATTCTTTGGAGATGTGTCATGGACCAAGAAAGGGAAGTTGTACTATGGGAATGCCACAGTGGGGTTGCGGGAGGACACGTGGGAGCAAAATTGACAGCCAGAAATGTACTAAAAGAAAGGTTGTGGTGGCCGATAGTTCATATAGATAGCAAAGAATTTGTTAAGAAATGTGATATATGTTAGTGGACGGGATAACCATCCCACAGAGATGAACTTCCACTTCATCCGATAAAAGTATTGCAACCATTTGAAAAATGGGCAGTCGATTTTGTAGGACTTGTTGGAAATACTGAGAGGGGGGATGAATCAGTATTCCTTTCAATTAGAGCATTAGTTAATCTTCAATTATTATCAGTGTTTGTACAATGATAGCAGCAAACAAGAGGAACACAAATGCACACAGTTTTTAAGGTGGAAACCCACTCCGAGACAAAAACCACCTAATGCTTTTCTAATAATTCTTTAATATTCAACTCCAATTGAAAATAAAGCTCCAACTTCCTAGAATCTAGAAAAGCATTCTTCTCCAGCTCCCACTGGATGGACTCTCCAACGCCCGAGATTCTTCAATAGTCAACTGAACGGATGCCCCAACACCCAATGAGCTACAACTCACCCTAGCACCACCCTACCACCCTATAGAAGAATAAAATAAGAATGGACTCCCGTACCAGGGAAAATGGTCCATTTTACAATGATATAGAATGATGTAGAAGAAGAATATATACTAGACCATAACTCCAACTTTGACACAACCACCTAATGATGATCCTAGACCTCCCAACACTGCCTCTTCAACCCTTGGTAGATAGACACTAGTACAATTTTTACAATAATGTATTTACAATGACTTAGTACAAAGATACCTTTACAATGATTGTATGCAGTGCTGCCCACTTGAAGACTTCATATGATGAACTTCTTGCTGCTGTTATGCACCTTGGTTGCTGCTCTTGTCATGCTACCCTCTGCTGCACCTTGTTTTTCTTTTCTGCGGTAGAAAGTCTGGTCCTTTGCAATCCTTGACAACACATGATCTAGCTTTTTCTTGCCTTCTAGGAGCTCAATATTGAATCTGGTGTATCTATGTTATTTCAGATCCTCAATATCTGATTTTAGGTCCTGTAGTAGTCCTATGAGTCCTATTTCCAATGCCATAGGTCTGACCCAATTTGGATTCTTCAAGAGAGAGTTATACACAATTTCTCACACTGCCCTAATTATGGACTGTTTCAACAGAGCGCACTTGTACGGAATTCCACGTGTCACTATTTCTTCATTTGCCTCTCAAATTGATAGAGAGAAAACTAAAGACGGTGCAATATCTACCACTTTTTACAGAATTCCAATATAATACTCAGAGAGAGAGTTATGACTATTTTACCAAGGTCACTTCTTTGAGATGAATTTCAGGAGCCTGCAAAAACCCTTACTTCCACAGATCATATCTCTGACAATATTGCGAAAATTGATATGAAATTTTTACTGAAGCTTCCTCGGGACTTCAGCTTCGCCTCATAAAAATTTCAGCTTCTGAGCCTTCGTAGAAAAAAATTTAGAGCGACAATGCCACGATGACCTGTTTCAGATGGCCAAATCCCATACATAAGGAGGAAATGAAGATCACAATTTATATGAATGCTTAAGTTGAGAGGGGCTTCAACAAGTGAACGTGGAAGGGATCTTAGGAGCTTAAAAAATATTAATTATGACTTTTCAATGACCCATGCCCCAACCCCATGGGGTTTTAGCCCACTAACTGGGGGTACAAACTTCAAACATGAATATCTCTCAAACCGTGAATAATTACATGGCTTGCCATATATCAACGGAAACATCTCAACAAGTAAAAAACATCAAAATGATTATTGACCCATAATATATTAATTTGGTAGGTAAAAAAATCCCATGAAATATTGGGTTAGCCCCTGGTGCTGCTTAGGTTGACATCAATGACAACCTCTGATCAACAATCTCCCCCTTTGGCATTGATGGCAACACAAGTACTCCTTATGTGATCATGACACCTCTTCCTACAACATTCTCTCCCCCTTTGACATCAATGGCAAAGTGTAACTCCCCCCGAAACACAACCATCCTGTGGACCTATACACACTTCCACTCCCCCTGACACACAATCGTCCTGCAAACCTGTAATCTACTTCCACTCCCCCTTTATATTTTGAAAAAGGAAAATCTAATGAGAACTTGGGAGAATCCCAAGCTTCTGGCGAAGATATTCCAATGTTGGTGAATATTTAATATGTGATTCTTTTGGTGCTGCTTGGAATCTTGCTACTTTTCCAACTGCTTACATAACATCTAGTCGGGAGGCTGTTACATATAGAAGACTACTAATCATAGATCTGTACAACCTTTGATCCACATCCTTAGATGAGTCGTCTATGCTCAATTTGCAACCTGTTACCATTGGAGTAAGGATGGGTTTGAAATCTTCCATTTTAAATTTCTTGAGCATTTCCTTGATGTACTTGGCTTGACATATAAATATTCCTTTCTATTGCTGAGATATTTGAAGCCCTAAGAAGTATGTCATCTCACCAAGTAAAGAAATCTCGAAATCACTTTGCACCTTTGTAGCAAACTTCTTACTTAGTCGATCATCATTGCTACCAATTATTGTATCATCCTCTTTAGCTATTAGACATGCTTTAGTTGCTTCATCCAGAACATATATGTCATTTGGAGCTCGACTTGTTGTAGCCACAATTTCACCATACACGCCTTTCTTGATTTCACATTTCATGGAGTTGAATAGTATTGTGTGTCCTTGATCACACATTTGTCCAACACTGAGCAGATTGTGATTCATGTTTTCAACTAATAGAACATTCTTGGCTAGAGCATCTTTGCTTCCGAGAGTGACAGTACCTGATCCTATAACATTTGAAGATCCATCATTTCCAAAGGACACGGTTCCGTCCTTCTTCTCTTTCAGAGATACAAATTTATTTCTATCTCTAGTCATATGCGTTGAGCAACCGCTATCAACATACCACACATCTTTGTTCTTTTGAGCCTTGAAAGAGAGAGCACAATTATCATTCTTCTTCTTCTTCCATGTTCGTTCGTTCTGTGGCTTCGAAGATTCTTCTGGAGGATTTTCAAGTCTGCAGTCTTTGGCTATGTGTCCAAAGTTTCGACATTTGTAACATTCAATATTATTTCTTAAATGTTAAAATCTATTGATGTTTCGCTGAGCCCTGGGAGGTTCATATTTGACAGATCTCCTGGAATTGTATTCTTTCGTAGGGTACGTGCGACATTCTATAGCTTTATGACCAAATTTTCCACATGAATAACAGTAGCCATAAAAAATATGTTGGTACCTGGATGGAAATTTTCGTCGAGGAATTGTCTTCCAAGGCTGTTCTTGCGAATCTTGTCCAATGAAGTCTACATGCATGTCAGATCTCATAGGTTCATTGTATTTTGTTGTAGAAGGTCATGCTTCTTCTTCTTTGTAACCGATGCCAGTTTTTTCATTGTAAGATCGTTGATTGTTGATGAGTTCTTCCAATGCCCTTGAGCTATTGGCATAGTTTTGGATAGTTTTTCCTTTCTTCACTTCCTCACGCAGTGAGACTACTTGGGCTTCTAATTCTTCCCTTTCTTGGTTACTTTCTTCCAACTTCTTTTGAAGTGACTCTTCAATGCATTTGTGTTCTTCAACTTCAATTTTGAGACCTTGAAATTGTTCTTCAAGAGTTTTGGAACGGATCTTCTCCGCCTTGAGATCTTTTATAAGCTTGATTTCTTCCTCATAAAATTCGTCTATGGTCCATCCTTCTTCTTCTTTGTTTGATACCTCTTGCTTATTGTGCTTGGGTTTATTGTGCTTGGCCATAAACAATACTCTCTCATTGGCTTCTTCTTCACTATCATTGTCTTCATTGGATGATGAGCTATCTTCTTTAGAGAGAAAGTTCCTTTTGGATCCTTGCTTGTTGAATTTCTTAAAGCCTTTCTTTCTTTTTGAGTTGCCATTACTTTTGTTTGGACATTTTGTTGCAAAATGCCCAACCTCATTACAGCTGAAACATATCAATGGAAGTTTACCTTTGAATTTTCCCTTACCAATTTGTAGTTTTCTCGTGAAGTAAGCATATTCTTCATCTGAAAGACCTTCTTCATCATCTCCATTTTCTTCACACTTGCAGGTGCATGTCTTTTCAATTGAAGGTTGTTTATCCTTATTGGTTTTCTTAGATGCAACGAACACAGTTTCTAGATGCGAAGTACCCTCTTCTTCATCAAGTCTCATTTCATATGTTATGAGAACTCCATGTAATTCCTCTTTGCTGAGTTTGTCTAGATTTGCACTGTATTCTAAGATCGATACCTTTGGGTTGAATCTCCTTGGTAATGTTCTAAGAATCTTCCATATAATAGTCTTCTCGTCAACTGGCTCTCCCAATCCTTCCAGAGTATTGGTTATTTCATCAACGTATTGGAAGTATGCATCAATGTTGCAATCTTCTTTCATTCTGAGTTGCTCAAATTTTGCTCTATAGATTTGAAGCTTTGCTTCTTTGACATTTGAGTCACCTGCATATATATTCTCAAGCTTGTCCCATACATTTTTGGCAGTTTTACAACCCAACACCTTATGATAAGCAAATTCAATAAGTCCACCGATAATAATATTCTTTGCTTTTGCATCATTTACCAAATTCTTCTTACCTTGTTCATCCGTAGTTGATGTAAATCCATTTTGAATAGTGTCCCATACTTCGTAACCTTGCGCCAAGAGATATACCTCCATTCTTCCTTTCCAGAGTGCATAATTATTTTCATTGAATAGAGGTACACCATTCTTGGTATGCTCCATGACCTCCTTCCAGTTGTTAAAATGCTATTGAAGGAACCAAGCTCTGATACCAATTCTTGGAAATACTGAGAGGGGGGGGGGGGGGGTGAATCAGTATTCCTTTCAATTAGAGCATTAGTTAATCTTCAATTATTATCGGTGTTTGTACAATGATAGCAGCAAACAAGAGGAACACAAATGCACACAGTTTTTAAGGTGGAAACCCACTCCGGGACAAAAACCACCTAATGCTTTTCTAATAATTCTTTAATATTCAACTCCAATTGAAAATAAAACTCCAACTTCCTAGAATCTAGAAAAGCATTCTTCTCCAGCTCCCACCGGATGGAAGCTCTAACGCCCGAGATTCTTCAGTAGTCGACTGAACGGATGCCCCAACACCCAATGAGCTACAACTCACCCTAGCACCACCCTACCACCCTATAGAAGAATAAAAGAAGAATGGACTCCCGTACCAGGGAAAATGGTCCACTTTACAATGATATAGAATGATGTAGAAGAAGAAGATACACTAGACCATAACCCCAACTTTGACACAACCACCGAATGATGATCCTAGACCTCCCAACACTACCTCTTCAACCCTTGGCAGATAGACACTAGTACAATTTTTACAATAATGTATTTACAATGACTTAGTACAAAGATACCTTTACAATGATTGTATGCAGTGCTGCCCACTTGAAGACTTCATATGATGAAATTCTTGCTACTGTTATGCACCTTGGTTGCTGCTCTTGTCATGATACCCTCTGCCGCACCTTGCTTTGCTTTTCTTTCCGTAGAAAGTCGTGCCCTTTGCAACCCGACAACACATGATCTACTTTTCTTTCCTTCTAGGAGCTCGATACTGAATCCGTGTATCTCCTCGTTATTTTAGATCCTCAATATCTGATTTTTGGTCCTCGTAGTAATCCTCCCAGTCATCTTTCCAATGCCACAAGTCCGACCCAATTTGAATTCTTCAAGAGAGATTTATACCCAATCTCTCACAATGCCCTAATTATGGACTGTTTCAGCAGAGCGCACTTGTACGGCATGCCACGTGTCACTTTTTCTTCATTTGGCTCTGAAATTGATAGAGAGAAAAGTACAGACAGTGCACTATTCACCACTTTTTACATAATTTCAATCCGATACTCATATAGAGAGTTATGACAAATTTACCAAGGTCACTTCTTTGAGATGAATTTCAGGAGCCTGCAAAAACCCTGACTTCCACAAATAATATCTCCAAAATGATTGCGTACCTTAATCTGAAATTTTTACAGCAGCTTCCTCAGGATTTCAGATTTGCCTCATAAAAATTTCAACTTCTGAACCTTCGTAGAAAAAAATTTAGAGTGAAAATTCCACGATGACCTGTTTCAGATGGTCGAATCCCTTGCCTAAGGAGGAAATGAAGATCACAATTTATATAAATTATTAAGTTGAGAGGGGCTTCAACAAGTGAACGTGGGAGGGATTTTGGGAGCTTAAAAAATATTAATTATGAATTTTCAATGACCCATGCCCCAACCCCATGGGGTTTTAGCCCACTAACTAGGGGTACAAACTTCAAACATGAATATCTCTCAAACCGTGAAGAATTACATGACGTGCCATATATCAACAGAAACATATCGACAAGTAGAAACCATAAAAAGAATTATTGACCCAGAATATATTAATTTGGTAGGTCAAAATTTCCATTCAATATTGGGTTAGCCCCTGGTGCTGCTTGGGTTGACATCAATGACAACCGCTGATCAACAAGACCAATTACACCAACTGCAAGACACTCGCAGGAAATGTACATAATAACGACGACATAATACTTGACAAGGTGGGCAGAAGAAATGCCAGTAAAAAATTGCACAGCAGAGACTACTGCCAGGTTTATATTTGAAAACATAATCAGCCGATTCGGTTGTCTAAAGAGCCTAACCAGTGACCAAGGTACACACTTCATCAATGACACCATTAAATCCCTGCTAGAAAGCTTCATGATAAAACATCATAAAAGAATTTCGTATCACCCACAAGCCAACGGTATGGTAGAAGCATTCAACAAAATACTAGAGAAAGGCCCGACAAAAATATGCAATGTGCAATGGGATGAATAGGATGAGAGGATACCAACAAATTTATGGGTATACCGAACAATGGTAAAGTGACTGAACAACCAAACACCATTCCAACTAGTATATGGGAGAGAAGCAATAGTCCTAGCATAATTCATCATACCCCAGCCTCCTAGTCGCAACGTCACTCCAACTATCAGAAGAGGACTCGCTAAAGGAACAACTACATGAAATACAAGGCCTTGAAGAAGAACGATTTTTGGCATAATTTCACCAAACGGTACAGAAGGATAGACAAAAAGCTTGGCATGACAGACACATAAAGCGCAAGACTTTTCAGGTCGAGGGAAAATTTCTACTCTACGACAGTAAGTACTAGAAGTTCCCGGGGAAACTGCAGATGCATTGGCTAGGGCCATTCTACGTGATAGAAATAAAATATTCAGGCGTAGTTCAGTTAGCACAACTGGACGACCAAGTTCTACAAGGATGGGTGAATGGCGCATGCATGAAGCCCTACCAACAGTAATTCAATATTTTCCAATTCCAATAACTCTCGCAACCGAGAGGAGTCAGTAGGGTAGAATAGTATCAATAACTCTCTCACACCCGAGAAGAGCATAGATAGGATTTCCACTTTAGCAAAACCAGAAAAAAAAATACAGTTGTCTTGCGGAGACCGTAACACAACCAATTGTGGTCGGGGAAGGGTAGTGTCCAACATGTCATCCACATCAGATAGAAAAGCGTGTCGAACATCAACCCATCATTATTACGCGTAGTACTCGTGTCAGTCCGTAGGATTACCAAGATTTGGAAATAATTGCCATAATTAGCATCACCCATGTCGTAATAAATTTTCCATAATAAGGCATAACCACCAACCATTGCGCCTGCCCAAATCCCGAAGCCACAATCAACATTGTCAGAACCCACCTCAGCTGGTAACTAATCACACGATCGTAGCCACAGATGAGGCCAGAGGAAATTGATTAGTTATGGGGTCTCATCAACCTCACCCATGCTGGTTAATTACATAACCCACATGCAAATAAGTGCGAGAATGCCAGAAAAATCCGAGTTAGAACCAGAAACATCCAAGGGAGCAAGAGAAGTAGAGCCAGAAGAAGAGCAGATAAGGCACGTAGAAGAAGGAATTCAAAAGAAAAGAGAAGGAGTTGTTCTACATGTGTATCAGAGAAGAGCCAAAATGACAAGAGCAACACCAGCAGTTGTAGAGCAAGAGCTCGATAACGGAGTGCAAAAGATGGAATCGTTAGTGGGGAAATACGATAGTGCCTCACTAATTGACACTGACCTCACAGACTCTTTCGAGTTTCCAGCAACAAAGAGACAGGTATATATGGAAAATTATGCCACCGAAGCAGGGCAGCAAGCGGCAAGAGTCCTACCAGAGTTTTGGGGCATTCAACAGTCTACCATACTAAACTTAAGAGATCTCCCGGTGTTCGGTGTTACAGGTGCTGCAATGCAGTGCACCAAGTTCTTGTTGAGCCGAATTCATAATGGTTCACTATGGCTAGGGAAAGAAATCCCGTTTCATGCGGAGGACATCCACAGGTTAACTGGACTATCAATGGAAGGGAGGGATGTCTCATCAACATTCCAGACTGTATAAAAAAGGGTGAAGAAGACCGGAAATAACGACTACTACACAAAGTACGACACTAAGAGGGGGGGGGGGGGGAGGAGCCAAAATCGACTTGATCAACAAGTCAGAGGTCAGGTTCGCCTGTTACCTAATTGCAAGGAAAAAGATGAGGGACTATACAAAAGGAGAATGCATGCTGGATACGATTTCAGTTGCGGAGCATTGTGTCTAGGGGGAACAACTGAACTGGTGCTCATTTTTGCTGAACGAGTTCTTCGAAGCTTGCGAGGAAAACTACAAGAGGGCAACTGGATTCATCTACATATATCTAATTATGGCACTAGAAATGTGGAAATGGACGTTTCCAGGCATTCGAGTACCTGTGGAGAGAGCAATAGGTCAACCATTGGCAATGAAGTTCATGCCTTGGAAGGTATCTAAGGATCCTAGCACGGAGGAGGTAAACGCAGAGGCTTTCAGGATATGGTACAGCCAAATGGTTGATGTTGTGATGAGTCAACAAAGAATCCCAAGGAGTCTGCTGGATGGTTATAACGCACAGATATGGTTTGGAGTTACCCACAAGCAAACCTTTATCAGGCCAACATGCGTACCCGAATCTACTTTCAAAATGAGGCCATTAAAGTTCCAAATTGATGAAGCAACCTTCCACACAGAAGTCTGTTTGTGGTCAGGAGCAGTGATGGAGGTTAGAAGCGAGGTATACACTTATATCTTTGATGGGATGCTACCAAACCCACTGCCAGTAGAGACTTCAGAGCAGACGGTCACTAGGATGGCACAGTTGCAGCTATCCCCAATCATTGAGTAGTTAAACACAAAGGTACAAAATTTTAATAAAGTAGTTCGAGTGTTAACAAGTGATTCCACTACATTTCCTACATTTTTAGAATTTCAGGCATCTCACTCAGACCATCTTCTGCCATGGCCTCCCTAATAGCACCAATACCCAACATTCTGTTTAGCCCACAGGCCCCAGTGACTACAACACTGGTCCGGAAGACTAAAGCTGGGAAAACCCCAGTAGCAGCACCAAAAGAAAAAAAGGCCAAGATCGTAGTATCTAGTACAGCGGTTGATATCACCGGGGATGATCAGCCGCAACCTTTGAGTATAGGAGTGTCGATCAGGGAAGAGACTGTTGTGGAGCCCCAGGTGACCAGGGGGCTACCACCCTTCAACCCCCTCGATTTATTAAATATTCGCATATCCCCACCTCATATTCACCAAACATTGGCCCCCACCTCATCCACCATTCAAGAACCACCTATTACCATTCCATCCACTTCATCAGCCACCGTATCCGACCCAATTGTCAGAGGAAGCCTCAAACAAGGACCCCAAGGCGGAAGTTAACTCGGGTACACTAGAAGTACCCCTCGTTAGCCAAACCTTGGTTCAGCAGGCTACATTCACAAAGCTTTTAAATCAAATAGAAAAATCTATGGAAGAAACAGGTGCTTCGCTCCCCGAGCAAAATCCACTCCAGTAGGCTAATTTGACAGCCCAAGAAACGACGTCCGATTTAAACATGGCCGACTCTAGTAACAAGCTGCTGCAACAAACACCACCACATTCACCGCAGGCACAATCAGAAAAATATATCACTAGTGGACAACCACTTCAAGCACGATGGCCAGATCAGGGAAACTTGGATGCTGAGAGCGTAGAGACATGGGGAAAAACCCAACTATACCATTTAATTCAGACAGAAGCACAACAAGCGAAACGACTTCACACAGAGCTCGAGCAAAGATGTGAACAACAACAATTACAAATCAGCACGCTTACTGAAGAGTGTGAAAAGCTGAGGACAAAAAAGGGAAATCTACAAGAACAACTCGAGACAATGACAAGAATATTTAGGGACGTTTGGCCCACAGTAACGACCAACAACAACTGAATACTAGAAGGGATAAAGGAGAATGATATAGCCGGACGTGCAGTCCACATCAGGGTGGCATGTTCGAACCTCCATCAGGAAAACGAGGAACTCAGAGCAGCATTGGCAGCACGACCCGCGTTGCCAGACCCAGCGGTTGTATACATAGAGCAGATATCAGAGAGACAGAGCCAGGTGAAAAAAATGCAGGAAGTTCTGAGTACTGTAGCAAAAGAAGCGTATGACCTACTTAAGGGTCTACATGAATGTTCGACCTCGCTCACACTGAAGTCTCAACCGGTTTCATTACAGCTACAAAAGGTATCAAGGGAGATCTAGGAGGCCACAGACCCTACTGGACATGACCAACTATATGCTCAAGGGGACGCTCTGGAGGTCCAGATACAACAGATTGAAGAAAACTCAACTGCAGCAAAGCAAGCTCTTCGGGAACTGAGACAACCGATAAAGACCAGTGCCCAAACAATGCAACGACTGGTCTCCGAGGCTGATACGAAAATCCAAAACGTTTTCGGTAGCTTGTCAGCTGTTTCAAGGGAGGAAGCGGTCGCACAGGTCACAGCGCAAACTGACTCGCTCATGCAAGGATGGCATCACACCCTGACGACCTTTCAGGAGCTCAAGGCATCAAATCTAACACAGGTCCCAAAATTGGGCCCCTTGTTTGGACAGTCGGGAGAAAGGGGACAAGCAGAGCAGAACACAAGGCCGAGCGGACCGATGGAAATAGAGACAGTGAAGAGCGATTGACTTGGGGCGAGTCAATAGGTTGTGGTCAGGGCTTGTTGGGGCCCTTATTTTGAAATCAAACAGTTTTGAGTTGCAAATAGTACGTGGCGAGATGCAACCACGGTAGGCAGGGAGCTGTCAAGGTTGCGAAGGAATGAAGAACAGGTGGCACGACTATTGCAGGAACAAGCACATATGGTAGAAGACAAGATGTAGAACTCCCGATGAATAGAGAGAAGTAGAAGACAGCCGAGCGAGAAGAAAGGAAGAACTGTCAGTTGCACTGGTAGCAGAACAAATAGGCAGCAGGCCAGCAGAGAAAGGAGGTTGGCATAGGAGGAATGAGAAAACAGGAGCCGTAGGAGAGCTCTGTTGATGTTGTTCCGTTCTCTATCTCTCTGTATCTCTATGTTCCAATCCACTGGATAAGACTTCTTTGTAATCTGTTTGGTTAAAGCTCATGTTAAGGAGCATTGTAATGGTATGTCGCCGATAAGTGAATTATAATATGATCAGAGTTTGAAGTTCCCAATATATGTTGTAATCCAGATTGATTGATATGGTAGTATTTAAAATTTTTTAATGAATGTCTTTTTGAATGCGCTTCTAAAGAATATCACCCGGTTAGTGTTGCATTTGCTTAAGCTCTGAGATAGTTCTGGTTCATATATATATATTGTCTCTGTTGATATCAATGCTCCCCCATCTTAGTAAGGTCGCGATATGCCTCAGGTGAGACTCTGCTCCTTGGAGGCAGGAGTGAAAATACGATGGTCTTTGAACTACAGCAAAATCCTTGTTGGCCTCTAATCGAGACACCGGTCTTTCTTAAGAGACCTTTCCCTACTCAACATATCCCCATTCAGTAACACACACTTGACGAATAAAACATATAAAACTTCATATGCGCCAGTTAAATCCCTTTTTTGCATTCTTTGTGCGTTTTATCCATCTCCGACTAAGGAAAAAAGTGCCATAGCCCTGTTTTCATGCCAAAAGAACTAGAGACCTATAAAAAATAGATGTCAAGACCGCTTGAAACCTCCAGTATACTTCCAAGGACTGCAACAGCTTCCAAAATCCCTCCAAACACCCGAAAAACCCCTGGTAAATGCAGAAAAGCCCTCTACGCAGGATTTAAAGATTTAATTATTCGTTTTATGTGCAGGTTTAAAGGTGGAAATGCATAAAATAATTCCAAAGGTCCAAAAATGTTTTAATAAAAAATTGGGTGACAGTCCAGGGGTTTATTTCATATTTATGGGACCAGAGGCAAAAACCACGCTTAATCACTGATGAATCATGATTCTCGATGGATTATTAAAATCCTCCAGCAGTAAAAGAATACACACCTGCACAGCACACATAAAAAAAAGGTACATTGAGAAGAAAAGACAATCAAAAGACTGTAACAAAGCAGTGAAGGTTAAAGGGCTAAATACAGATCAAAAGATAAATAAAAAATATTATCCACAAAGGCAGGAGATCAAAAGTTTAAATGATAAATTCAAAGATTAAAGGAAAAATAAAGGAGAATCAGTCATAAAAACAGAGATAAAGGCAGAGATAAAGAAAAGGACAATGAGGCAAACAGTTAAAAGCATAAATCAAGTTAGGATGCCTAAATAAGATATTAAAGATAAAACAGAGACAGATAAGACACAAAGGCACATTCAAATGAAAAAACAAAGTCATTTACTGCCACCTACAACATGTTTTCTTTCAATAAAACATCAAACAGTGAAAACATAACAATCAAAGAGTATCAGAGGTAAAGTATATCAGATGAAAGAGTATAAGATCAGAAGATAATATTTCAAAATAGATTTGAAATATATTTGCCAGCAAAGAGGAAAACAAGGTAGCTAGCTGCACCTAATCCACAAACTATTTTCTATTTTTTTGGATAAATAAGACAACATACTAAATTGTTAAGCAGCTGTCCCTATTTTTTTGTAAAAGATATTTTATTTTCCTTAGATAAATCCTATGATTATTCTAGGATATTTTGTAAACATTTTTGTATATATAATTCATCTTTTGAAGTATTAGTGTGGAATAAATTGATGAATATTTCTATAGTCAATATTTCTGTACTTGAAGGCTTTTTGTTGCAAGTTCGAGTAGCATACTGGATCAAATCATCTAGCATCATATTTCAGGATTCATTTGATGAGCCATTGGAGTGAAGTACTTTCTACTTGTCATTGTTTATCTTCTTATGTTTCATGCATCCATATATGTGTTCCAAATTTGAATGATAAATCATGAGTATTATTTCAGGATTTGTTAAAAACACCCTGTATTTACTATTTCTCATTTCTATGTTTTCTGCTGATTTCCAGAGTAGGGAGCCCTAATTTCTCCCTCTTTAGAATGACCTCTGTCTACTCCTTCCTAATCCGGATCAAATAATCCTTCATTGCTCTTTATCCCAATTCCAATCACTTCACAAATCAGCTTTCCAAGATTTTCAAAGACTTGTATATCTTGCCCTGAAAATATTTGACTTTTTGACCTTGATCCTAGTTATTTTTTCTTGAATTTTGACTCCTTAGCCCAATGGACAAACAAATTTATCACTATCCATCTCACTAAGTGATTTTTTCTCACCAAACCAAACCAAACCAAACCAAACAAAAACCAATTTGCACAATCATAACTAGCCTAATATTTTATAATCAAAACAAAGTTAAATCTTAAAGAGAGAGCCCTCCCTGAACCCTAGGAAGGCTAGATCCTAGAGTTTAAAAGTTGGTCTACGGTTACCTCTATTGTTCTTTAAACTTTAAATCAAAATCTCACAACTTAGAGAATTACTAGAGTGATAACACCATCAACATGGAGAGAGTGTCTCTGCTCATTTTATCATCTTTGCTTATACTACTCTGCTTATTATCTCTGGTCATATGATGAAAACTCTCAAATCTAAAAGAAGAATAATTTGACATCAGCGGGGAGCTCAGTCTACCATCCTCAATCCATCGGGGATCCATTTCTACCACCCGAAATACCTACTAGTGGGGATCCTAATGATACGAATCAGATATCATTATCATCAGGGACATCCAACTCAACCCATATCATAGTTGGGGAGCCTAGCTCAACCCTCTACATCATCAGAGAGCTTAGCTGAATCCAAAACACCATCAGGGAGCCTTGCTCAACCTAGAACGAAATTAGGGAGCCCTAATCAACCCTTTATCGACATACAATAGGAATTATATGGCTCAATGAAAGGCGGGTATGACAACTCTCCTATTTATGGAACAATAGGAAGGATAATACCCATCTAGAGGTGAGGATCACAAATCTCATATTGTTCACTGATCTTCCCATTAGGACCATGAAGTGTCAAGTGGTAAAACACTTGCATCCTCTCACTTGGGTAGGATACTACTTACCATAAATTATAGGGGTCACAACTATCCCAAGTCACCTCTTAACCCATTGGCTAGATGGGAAGGAACAATCCCATTAATCCCAACTTGTGGGTAGGATACCAACTAGGGTATACTCTGTCACGACTCAAATATTATAATAGGCAGGATGATACTTACCATGTGTTAAGGATCTCAACTATCCTATTTCCAGACAATAGGTAGGATACCACTTACCGTGAAGTACGGATCACAACTATCCTATTGTCTAGAGTTCCCTCAACCCTAGGAGCTTTCCGGCTCAATTCCTCACCCTGAAAGCTCAGACAATGGGGAAGATATAACTTCGTGTATTGGATCAACCCATACCCTTACTTAATAGGGTCACATCCATCAATCCATGCTGCTATGTATATATCATAAACATATCAATGTGCTCATATACTGCACCTACTTAAACGATTCACTGAAGAGTTCAATCACACTACCTCATTAATTACCAAGAGCAACAATCCTCTGTTTTTCCTATTCATGCAAGACATCAAATCAAATATTATGTTAGAAAAAAAATATGTCACAAAAGGACACCTTATTCATCCTCCCTCTTACAGAGGTAGTGATCACTAGCATAAGCTTGCCTCATACAACAACATTGTCTCAATACATGAATATACCTCAGTCCCAGCTATATATAGGATTTCTGCCAATTGCATCTCACTCTTGTTGTCACAATATATCATTTTCGTATCAAAATATTCTCAAAAAAATCTCCAAAGAGTTTCCTTAACTAAACTACCCCACAAATATCCATGCTAGCAATAATTTACTCAGCCTCGATCATGCTTAAAGCTACATACCTCTATCTCATCCAAAATATCATAGAATATCCAAAATTTAAAACAACACCCATATGTGATCTTTTTGTGACTAATCATTTCCAGCCCAATCAACATTAGTGTATCTATGAAGTATTACATCTATGAAAGTATATCTTAGACCAAGATTAATCATCCCATGCAAATATCTCAAAAATGTGTTTGGTGGAAAATCAACGTGTATGAAGTGACTAAATCATGAATTGACTCAAGTTGTTCTCTACAAAACAGATAATGAGCTCCATCATTAGACATATTTGGAGGGGTTAATAGTCACCTTTTTTCCTTCTTAGATCTCTTTTTCTTGCATTTTTATTATTATTTAGTTTTATGATGCTAGTATAGGTGGTGATTAAGGTTAACATACTCTGAGTTCCTAATATAAGGTTGAGTGCAGAAAATCATGAATTATTAATCCTTTTTTATAAGGATTTTATTATAAAGACTCGGAGGAGACAACAAAGAGGAATTATAGGAGGATTGTCCACCCTCAAAGGCAGCTAAAGGATCCCAAATATTCTTTCCAGAAATTCAAATTCCAAAAGCAGCCAAAGGATCCCCAAGGATTCTCTCCAGCAATTCGAATTCCAAAGGCAACCAAGAAACTCAAAGAAGAGTGCACCCAATCCTTGTTCACTGGGAGTCAAGTAGAATCAATCACCATTTGCTAGGGAGCTGTTGGTAGTTGCCCTGTAGAATAAATAGAGCAGAGATAGAGCTAGGAAGGGGGAGTCTATTATAGTCAGTTAGTCAATTCTATTTGGAACTTTGTTGCAAGTTATTGAGTTTTTATTATTTCAGTGTTCAAACTCTCAGAGATGTATGAGGTTATTATTTTAATGAAATGAGTAGACTGATTTCCTTTTACTGATTTTAAATTTCAGAGAGCTAGGCTTGTGGGTTAGGGCCCAATCCACGTGCCTCAGCCTCTTTTCTGTACCTGTTCTTTGCTTTCTGTTATTTCATTAGCTCCGTATTCTAATAATTGCATTTATGTTTCAAGTTGCTGCTTAGTGTTGCTTTCAGTAGGCTGTTGTAGTTTTACATTTGTTTGTGAGTAGTAGAATAGACGAAAAAATCCAAAATCTGTGGTCAAGCCTCCCCCTTTCATCTCTGTCAGTAGAGTTCGAGCAGGTTAGACCTTCCCACAGACCAAAAACATTGATTTATGTTCTCTATTTCCATCTCTACGTTACACCTCTAAACCGTGCTTCTGCGCCTCCATTTCCTCCTATTTTCCACTCATTTTTTTACTGTTACACTTACCTTTTTCCCTAAATGCACTAAAGCCCTTCAACTCCGCCTTATTCTTTTGTTTTTTTCCATTCACAGTTACCCTACCTTCTTAACGCAATACATGTAAAAAAACCACTCAAAACCCATTTAAACGCGACCTCCGCCTTCCTCCTCGGTTCTCCTGCTACTGTACTTCGCCTTTTCGCGAAATCGCACTTCACAACTCTTACCTTTTGTATTGAAGACTTACTGCTCTCCTTTGTCGATTTCCTTCCTTATTCCTTTGTTTTTCTTAGTCACGGTTTCCTTTACCTTTTTAATGCTAAATGCTTGAAAAAACCATCAAAACTCGTCTTCCGCCTTTCCTCCTCGAAATCCCTGCTACCATACTTCGCATTTCACATTGTTTACGTCGTTCTTGTTAACACTTACCGCTCTTCTCGCTGATCACGATATTGCGACATCGCATATCTCAAATCACAACCTTTTCCCATTTCCTTTCCAACTTACTGCAATTTCCGCATCGCAATCGCACTTTGCAACTCTTTCCACTTTTATTTAAGACTTACCGCTCATCGTTTCCGATTGTGATATTTCAATATCACATATCGCAAATCACACCATTCCCCTGTTTACTTTATACTTACCACTCATTATACCGATTGCGATATTGGCCCCACCTCCACGTCACCACTCCACATCACACATCACAAATCACGTTTCTCATTTCTTTCCTTAATGCTTACCACTCCAATTTTGTGAAGTTGCGATATTGCATATCACAACTTTCACCTCCATCACATCTCCGCCATCGCATATTTCCATTCATTTCTGCTCCAAAGCCATTTCTAACATATTATAAGGTTTTATATTTTTTTAACCCCCGCTTTCCATTTCTAAGCCCTGTTTCATGCGCTAAGCCCTCAATTTGCCTCTTTAGCCATTTTCTTCCCTCCAAGCTGAAAATCAACCCATTTTCAAGTAGAATTAAGTCATGGATAACTTCTTTGCATGGATAGAAGCATGTTAGATAGAATATATGATAGGTAGAGTGCATTTAACTAATTTTCCAAGTTCAGTGTGCTTTAGAATTAGTTTCCTTTCTGCCATTTATTTTCAGCAAGTTAGCTTAGTTTATTTTCAGTCATTTCCTTTTCTGCTAGTTAAATTAGTTTCATTATTTTCATTTATTTTCAACAATTCAGTTTAGTTTCCTTCCTGTCATTTATTTTTAGAAATTTAATTTAGTTTCTTACGTCATTTCCTTCCTGCACATTAAGTTAGCTCCATTTCTGTCATTTCCTTTCTGCAATTTAGTTTAGTTTCATTGAAGTGTGACAAACTTCACTGAGAACCCCTAGAAGTAGCACCCTTTCATAGAGCGGAAGAGGACGACATGAACAAAATGAATTTTCTATGTATATAACACTGTTACCTCAAATTTTGTACGAACCTCGGGTTGACAAAGTAAAGTAGGACAACCCCTGGGAGTTGTAGCACTCTTGGTGCAATACCAGGGCTCACCAACATATATCTGGATGGGTGTTACAAGGAACATTGATGCCTCAATCAATTATTGGTTTCAAAGTTACGTTCAAAAATATCTCTGCATAAATTATTGAAATTCATTTCCATTAGGCTATCCAAGGGTTTTCATTCCATCATTCCAATTAACTTCATAACATCTTTTCCTTTTCCAAAATTCTATCCCCAAAAGTAGTGTATCATGCCAAGGTATTACATCTCGATCTTAGAGGCCAAATCCCTCTTACTTTGATCATCATATACTCATTACCTGTCAATCATAGATTGTCAACATATAAAACCAGAATCAAAGGCATACCTTGGACCACTTTGAAGTAGAGGTTCAAATCGACACAACTTCCAGGTTTTACCAGGTAACTGTTAATGCAGACATACTAGGCTTGAGAAGCTTGCTTCAAACCATACAATGCTTTCTGTAAACATAATAATGACTAAACCAATATTCTCAGCCTAAAACAACTTAATACTCTGTAATCAAATCAACTATGTCTGCTTATCAAGCCTTAAATGTCAAACTAGGAACAAATATCAAAGCCATACAAATTTCTGTCAATATCATTGTTAAACTTTTCAATATAAGTCCCCAAGCAGAGTTCACATCCAAGTACTAGGTTACACCCTTATCTATTTGACCTTCCATTTATAATATCAAGTTAGACTTCATCAATTCATACATATGATCATAATATAAATCACTTATTACACTAAATGTGAATTCATACACCAAGGATAAGTCATATAAGTTCCACCCATTCATTGTGATATTTCTACAATAAAAAATCACTACATACAAAATCACAAATTATTACACTTCAATCAATGTGCCAATGCCAATAATGCTAATACAAAATCAATAGTGAATAGCAATATTAATCACTGCAATTCACTAGGCCCATACTGTCATGCCTCATCAAGGAAAATCACCATTCTTAAGTACCAAATATGATCAAAACCCTAACTTTTTATTACCGTAAATTAAATCAATCCATAAGCCAAAATATATCTATAAACTGTCAAGCATCATGTCAAAATTCCAAACTACTCATCTATATTAAGTCAAGCCAATAAGCCAAATTTTGTCAAACCATTGAAATTGTTACCAAATACTATTGTATACTATTTTCAATGATAACATACTGATATGCATATTCTAGTCCCGTGCAAACACAAAATTAGTCAGGACATTCACATTCTCTGTAATAAGTCAAACATTCGAACTTCCTTGCTAATAAAACTCTCTATTATCTGCTCCATATCTATAATACTATCATACTCCTGGTGTGCTCCTGGTTTCATGCATAAGGATTTAGTTTTAGTATCCTATAGGCTCAACTTCACCCATTAAGCCTTTCTCCCAACAATTGGGGGTTGGACAAGGAGAAACATTCTCTTCTCATATCATAACTTTCAAAAACCTATTTAATAAAATCATATGGTTATTCATGTCCATAATCCTTCCTTCCATAGTCAAGTGTATTCTATTAACTTTATGCAAATAATAGGTGTTAAAATATCACAAAGAGTCTCTCCCTCTAAACGGGAATCCAATTAAGTCATCATCATTCAAAACATCACCTTTTCTATCATAATACTGTCATGCATCAACAACACTGTCAGGTCACAAAGTCAAACTATATTAGATTATAAAACATATATTCATCATAGTCATAAAAAATCATCATAAATTTCTTCATTGTCATGTATGAACATGTCATCAAATATTCATCAAATATTAGTGCATATAATTAGGGAAACTGAAAAGTGTATCTTTAGCCATTATTAAGTCAAGTCATCCATTTTTGTTACATTTTCAAATTACTAAGATTATCTAACCAAGGTCAACTACAAAATCCTGAGTCAATCTTATTGTTATACTTTTATCATGAAGGTTACCATGTTTATCACATGCATTAACAATAGAATCAAGTCACAATATACCGAAATCAATGCATCTAGGAAATTCATCATGTCTAGAATGTAAGATACTTGTCAAATATCAAGTGCAACAATATATCACATGTACTAGAGATCAAAATTACTTTCAAATGCATGCATGAGTCATTTATGAAGGTGATATTATCGTTATATCTCAGGGCTTACCTTGCCATCTAATATTGCAGCTATAATACTAAAACAATGTACTATACCTACCTTGTAACATTCAAATACCTTTGCAACTTGTATCTCTTGTTATTGGAAGGTGAAGCACTTTAATTTTGTAATTTTCAAATGCTACTTTGAAAAATTCCAAAGAATTTCATTGGGTACCTCTTTTCCTTTTCCAACACTAGCTCTTCTCTTCACGCACTAGCTTTCGTTTCCTGCAATTTAAATGATTCACAAGAAGGATATGCTTATCACATCCCATCTAGAGGTTAGAAGCATTCACATACTCAAACAATAATAAAATAAATAAACATAAGCAAGAATAGTGTCACAAAGAAGTAGCATAAATCTAAAAGGTACTTATATTTAACGAGATGTGATCAGATCCCTCCTAAACCAACCTTCAAGAGTCATTACTATTCTTTATCCATGTTGTTTTTAATATATCCAATTGTCTTCATCATCAACTAGTCTTAATTGAGATTAACCCTACTAGGAGTTATAATGAATTTGTCAGCATGGATAAAAAACTCATACACAATGAACAACTCAAACATTTATCATATTCCAGGGTTTCTTCCAAACCCTAACCTCATGAATCAATCAAACCCTAATAACCATATTCCCTAGGGTTTCCTTCAAAACCTAGTATTCTTTTAGGTCTCCTCTATATTCTCTTACTTTGATCAATGTTGTGTTAACAAGGGTGATCTCAATGGATTTTCTTAAGCTCAAATCTGATATTATGTTAATTTTTCTTAGGGATATATTGTTCTTTTCTTTAGATATTTTCATTTCTTTATTTACAAATTGAACTCACCCCACAACATCATAACATTATTCAGAAACATATGCAATTATATAGAAATAACATTATCATCATCAATACAACATAACATAAAGTAACAAAAGAAGAAAAAAATTCACGGATAGAGACACCAGGATTGTTCAGAGACCAGGGAAAAACCCCACAAGGGGGAGAAATATTTCAAATTCTTATTCTTATTAGATTTTCATTGAATTTTTCAACAAGGAGATATTACAATAATCCAATTATTTATCCACAAGACTATCCAACAAAAATCAACCAAAAAATATCTCAAAGATGAACCCAACAATAATGCTAATCGATATCATGATTCAGAAGCTTGTGGTCTATTATCATCATCTATGGTAAACTATCATGATTTTCGGTCAACTGTAAAAATAAAATCCTAGTTTCTAGCCGCATAAAGTGACTGTACATGCGTGTAGTTGAAACCATCCAATTGGAGGCATAGGATTGCATGCGTGAATTTGCAACTGAAAATATCTTGTGGCAAACCTGCGGCTAAGAACCAAAAACCATAATCACAAGTGTGAGCTTTGGACCTTACAATTTCGGACATGTGCGAACCAACTTCCACGAACCAACCTCTGAGCCTTCTAGTATTTGGGCACATTGTATTGGTACCCAAAAGGAAATCATAATAAAAACATATTTTTATTTGGTTATGAGCCCTATATTGGTCTCCAAATTGAATAAGTGGGTCTAAGGACATTTGTGGTTGTGTACAATTTTTGGATGTGTGACATTTCGCCTGTGTCTAGTCTTGGCATTTGCATGTATTTTGTCATGATACATATGGAGTAACAAGGCGTGAAAATAAAATCAACAAGAATATAGACAATTTCTTGGAGCATTGGAAAAAGAATCAAATATAATAGTTCTTTGAAGCATTAAATTGATCACTTCATTGTACAATTGTTGGATAGGTGATTAAATCAATTATGGCCTACATGAAATTGAATAAGGAAGTCAAATGAGTCATCAAAAGTTAATCATTATAATCACACTTCAACGGTGCATGATATGTAGTACTTGACTACCTAAGGTGACATAAAATCAAGCAAGTGTGACACATAAGTATATAATCATGCACGAGCATAAACCCCCCAAAAGTCATGGTCAAAGTTTTAAAGCCTCTAAAAGGTGCATCATGGCAAGAACACACAAATTCCTCAAATTGTGTGTAGAATGATATGGTTTTTTATTTAATTTTAGTTCCAAGTATGTAATTAGAGATACGTGGAGGTGATCGTGGATCATAAATGACCCATGAAATTGAATTTACTATTATATGTGAGCCTTTAGGCATTGAGAGACAAAGGCCAATATAATTTAAATTTAGGATGAGGGTGGACATGCCCCTAGAGGCCGTGTAATATGTAATCAAGATTGATATAGTGAAATAATGTGTTTTGTGTATCTTGATTCTTTCCATTGTGTGTTGAAACCTTGTTAAATAAATAAATTTGAATTTGTGTGTTTATGAAGAGAGGCGAGAGTAGAAAGAGCTAAAGGTCTGAAGGCATAACACAAGCAAGTATGTGTTCACCATTGAGGAAATTTGATTGTTGATCATCATAGATCAACGACCGGGAAACACTAACTCATCTTATTTAGGTCAGACTGGGAGTATCATTGAGTGATATACCCTTTCCTATCTACATTTATTATTTACTATCCCACCACCGAGTGCTCTACCACCCAAATCTTCACCATCTTCATTGCCAATATTTCATTAATGGTTCTATTAGTTTACGAGTTTGACAAAAAAAAAATTATATAGTATCTTCCATCACCAGTCTACTGCCACTTCCCAATAGGGAAAGTGTCAAAGGTTGAATACCACCAATGAGATGTGGGTGGACTCGTCGATAGATGGACCCAAGGAACGAGAAATTTCATGTTAATTGTAGTCAATTTATGGTTGAAATTTCTCTTGAGATCAAGATCATAGGGTGAGAATTGACGATATTGGGATTCCAACATAATGTGGATATGGGTTGAGAATATTAACACCAATACGACAAGGCTTCATGCCCTCTAGTTTGGCCTTGGTCATAGTGAGGATTTATGCATGGTGCGGGGTTAACACTTGGAGCTAGTACTGTGTTAATATCAATGGTTACAGTGATATATTGGGGCAAATGAGATGGACGTGCAAGTTCTATTTCCATAGAGGTGAAATTATTCTATTTCGACGTGGGCCCATAAACCACAGTTCTGAGAAATGAATTCACTAAGAAATTTGATTTTGTCAAATCCCCAAAATCAATCACTATCAAGTGGCATTGGAGTAGGGGAAAAAATATTTCCTTATTATTGGATAAAGAAGAAAAAAATCCAGTTGTGATTGGGTAGAAATTGTTGAGACAATCATCACAGTTGTGATTGTGGGTAAAATTGTTAAGATAAGTGAGAGGTGTAAAAGCCTAGAGACAGGAGTGCTCAAGAGGTTATATAAGAGAGAATTTTATCTGGATTTATGCGGGAACGCAACAGAATACATAAATAACCATAAACATAGAAATACAACGGAAATAAGGATTCATTTCATTAATATCAAATCATATAAATATGCGTACAAACATGATGGAAATAAAATAGCTAGGGTGCTGGTAGCGAATCTCTGAGAAGAGATGTGGCCGCTACAGACCTCTGAACTGTGTTACAATGAGGCTCGAGGGCCTATTTATTATGAAGAAACAATGGAGAAATCTAAACGTCCAAAAACCTAACCATAGGAGCTGAAGCGCCAAAACTATGGGCCCCGTTTGGGTAAATTGGTGTTTCAACTTCCCGGGGACATAACTTCGGCATACTATCTCCGTTTGGGGCCTCAAAACAGCTCCGAAAGTTCAGGACCCGAAAAAATGCTAAAAATAGTAAGTTGTGAAAAACTGAAAGAGACAATGGTGGGGCCCCAAGTGGAATAGGCGGGTGGCCACCAATATCCACCTAGATCATTCCTCCCCCCTTAGGTAGCAATGGTCCCCATTGCGTTGAGTTCCTCCATGAGATGAGGAAACTTCTGTTGAACTTGGTCCCTGGTGAACCACTCGCCTTGGTGCAGGAGTTGGCCAGCTTTGACAACCCGATACAGTTGGATCTTCTGTCGGCGAGTGTTCTTGATTTGCATGTCCATGATACAGTCCGTAGTGGCTTGTTACATGCATTCTAGGTTTAAATATTTTGGTGTGAGTTCTTCTGCAATGTCAGAGGTGTCCAATAGAGGTGGGAAGTAGGGACGAAGGCGGTCTACATTGAATACTGGGTGCAGAACAAGGAATAATGGAATAATGAGCTCGAAGGCATTGTTCCCTATAGCCTTGGTTATGGCGTACGACCCATATCGGAGCGGGCGAAGCTTGCGGTGGGGTCCAGTGAGGTGCTCCTTCTGCAAATGTAGCCACACTTTTTCGCCCACCTAGAAGTTTTGTGGCACCTGATGTTGATCATGTCGTTGCTTGTACTTAGCATTGGCTCTGTCCAATATGTCATGAACTTGTTGGCGGATGTGCTGAATGCGCTCGATGAAGTTGTTTGCTTTTTCAGCTTTAGACTGGACATGAGCCTAATCGGCCTGAGTAGCCGCAAATGGCATGGCTACGTCAATGGGACATAGTGGCTGGAATCCCAAGCCCACCTGAAAGGGGCTGTGGCCGGTTGAGCTGTGGAGAGCCTGGTTATAACTGTGTTGTACATAGGGAAGGCTCTCATCCCATGTGCGTGGATGCTTTTAATTGTACATGTGCAGAATGTGTACAATCATCCTGTTGACAACCTCTATATAGCCATCAGTTTGGGGATGGAAAGCTGTGGACTTGGTGAGCTTGGTGTCCAACATTGACCAGAGGCTGGACCAAAATGTGCTAAGGAATCTGCTGTCGCGATCTGATATGATAGACTGTGGGATCCCAAAGTTCACCCACACTCGTTCAAAGAAGATTTTAACAGTGGCTTCTGCTGTGATATTCTTCTTGCAGGTCGCCATAATGGCCATCTTTGAGAATCTGTCGACGACCACGAAAAAATAGTCGTTTCCATGCTTAGTAGAAGGAAGCCCGGACATGTAATCCATGGAGATGGATTCCCAAGGTCGACTAGGGGTAGGTAGCAGAGTATAGAGCCCTTGCTTCTTGATGGTCGGTTTGGCAATGGCGCAAGTAGTGCAGGATCTGATGTACTTCCCGACATCCTGTCGAAGGTTCGGCCAATAAAAATACTTCTGTAGTACTGCCACTGTTTTCTCGACCCCAAAATTCCCAGCAACTCGACTGTAGTGCACTTCCCATATCATCTTGGCATGCTCGCTTGAAGGAACAAAAAGGTGTCCCAGGTGACATAATATTGCATCTTGGAGGTGAAAATTTGGAACTTTCATACCACCAAAGAGTGCCTTGTATGTGTAGCTGAATTCTGGATTGCTCTTGTAGAGAAGCGGCCAATCAGAAGTCTCATGCCCACAAGAGTTGTGAAAGGTGGTTATGGCCACGATCGGTGGTTGGCTGAGGCAGTCTGCAACATTATTGGTGCTACGCTTCTTGTACTTGATGTTCAAATGAAATTGTTGCAGATATGTGGACCACTTCTGATGGCGATCCTTCTACAACTTCCCTTGTGTCTGTATGAACTACAGGGGTCGGTAGTCTGTGTGGATGATTGTCTCCTTCCCCAAAATGTAATGCTTCCATTGTCGACAAGCCTGCACAATGGAATACATTTCTTTGTCATAAGTGGGATACTTTCGAACTGTGTTGGACAATGTCTCACTATGATATGCCACTGGATTCCCCTGTTAAGTAAGAACTACCCCAATAGCATAGTCAAAGGCATCTTTCTCGATCTCAAATGAATGTTGCAAGTCTGGTAATGTGAGAACTGGGGTAGAACAGAGGTGATGTTTCAATTCTACGAATGCCTTTTGTTGAGATTCCGACCAACAAAATTTTTCTTTCGCTCCTCCCTTGGTGACTTGACTCAAGGGCCAAGTGATATGAGAGAATCCCAACACGAACCTATGGTAGAAATTAGCAAGACCTAGAAAGCTGCGAAGCTCTGTTAGAGTGGTTGGGGCTGGCCAATCCCGAATGACTTGGATCTTGGCTGGATCCACATGCACCCCCCTTTCATCAATAATGTATCCCAGATATTGAACCTGGGTCATGCCAAAAGTGCACTTCTCTAAATTGGCACACAAATTGTGTTGCCACAATGTTTGGAGGACTTCTTGGATGTGGTGGAGATGCTCTTCCCAAGTCTCACTGAAGATCAAAATTTCATCCAAGTATACCACTACAAATGAGTTGGTGAATGGACACAAGATGTCATCCATCAACCTCATGAATGTTTTTGGAGCATTTGTCAATCCGAAAGGCATGACGAACCATTCGAAAAGGCCCTCCTTTGCTTTGAAGGCAGTCTTCCACACATCAGAGGGTTCGATTGGTACCTGGTGATACCCAGACTTCAAGTCGACCTTGCTGAAATATTTTTCCCTTTGAGTTGGTCCGGAAGGTCATCAATCCACAGGATCGGGTACCTATTCCTGACAGTGATCTTGTTCAATGCCCGATAGTCAATACAGAGTCTCCAAGTCCCATCCTTCTTCTATACCAACACGATCGGGCTCCCACAGGGCGATGAACTTGGCTATATGTGACCTTTCTACAACAGCTCTTGAATCTGCCTCTCGATTTCATCATTCTACAGAACATAGCGCTTATAGATCGGTCCATTGGGTAGCGGCGCACCTGGGGTCAAGTCAATGGGGTATTTTACCTGATAGTGTAGAGGCACCCCTGTGGGTGAGGTTAAGATGTCCCCGTACTCCTCCACAACCTTGTCCATTTGTTGTTGTCGTGCAAAGGAGCCATTTTTGGAGGTCACGGCCATAGACTTCTTCTTGCCCTAGGGGCGGATCATCAAGAAAACAAATTTCCTGGTTTGGTAAATGAGCTTACTGCATTGTTTTGTAGTAACCAAAGAGATAGTGGGAGGCGGTGGTACCTCTGGTATCCTGTACAACTTATTTCCTAAAGTAACAATAACAGCATGAGGCCGGGACTCATACACATCATGTCTCTTCCACAAGTATGGTTGGCCTAATAATACATCAAAAACATCAATAGGAGCAATGTCACACAATACCTCATCCGTGAAGGGCTTGATGCTATAGGGAAGGAAGCACTGCTGGCTGACGCGGAGATATCGTCCTTGGTGAAGCCACCCGATGGTGTATGGTTGTGGGTGCACTGTGGTTGGAAAGCCCAAACACTTCATGATATCTACTGAAATGAGGTTCTTTTGGCTCCCATTTTCGACAATGAACCATAGCAGGGAAGCCTTTACCCACATCTGGGAGTGGAAGAGATGCTCTGCCTCCTCTAGATCTTCTGGTTCCTCCTTCTGGATCTTCGTAGTGGCAACAGTGGCATTGGGCTCCGCATCAATAATCTACTACCCTTTGTCATTCCGCTTGTCAGGTTCTAATTCAGAGTCGGAGCATGCATCTGATTCAGAAGCCCTCATCTCGGCAACCAGCGACTGCTTGGCCCGATACTCACTTGTGTTGTGAGTGGAGCTCTTATGGAAATCACACCACTTTCCCATGTCCTTCTTTGGCTTTGCAGTGTTGCTCTTTGCTTGTGGTTTTGGAAGGTTGTCTTGGGCTACCATGCCTTGGCTTTGTCTTTTGTTATGTGGTTTGGGGGCAGATTCGCAGATCCAAAGTCTCGCTTCTTCTGTTTGAATTTCTGCTCAATCTTGGCAGCATACCGGTATGTCGTAACAAGTGAGGAGATGTCGAGGAACTCCATTTCCTCTTGAATGTATCTGTGCAGACAACCGCGATACTTTAGCACCAAATGTTTCTTTGAATCTTTGATACCCAACTTTGTGCGCAGGGTATGGAACAGATTCGTTAGCTCATGCACATCTTGATACCTTTGTTGCCGTAGCGTGGTCCATTGTATGTACTTGTCCTCATAGCTCCCCACGGGATAGTATTGTTCCTTGATGGCATCTCGGAAAGAATTCCAAGTGGGTACGACTCAGAATAGAGAGGGTTTTGTCTCATCCTTTTTCTCACAGTAGGTTTCCCACTAGTCCTTGACATGGGGGGTAGCTTTGAGGAGTGCAAAAATAATCTTCTCTCGGTTGGAAAAGTCATAAACCGAGAAATATCCTTCTAATAGATTCAACCATTTATCTATGACATCTGCATCTATTTGACCCTCAAATATGGGAATGTCAAAGTTTACTTGTACCTTAAAGGGAGTCGCGCCTCCAGAGTGGCTGCTGGATGCAGATGTGCTGCCGGTGGGCATTCATTGAAGGATTTGGGCAAAGTTATCCATCATCGCATTCCTGTGTTTTTCGAGGGCCTCCTCGAGCAATATTTTGACAGGATCTCTTGCTCCCTCATCTTTCTTTTCGTCCCTCATGGGCGTCCGTCGGGGTTTGCGAGGCTGATCTTGTAAATGTTCCACCAGATCGAGCCCTAAATCCTTATACGCTGACCTCGTTAGGGACATGCAAAGAAGGATCGAGAAAAAATAGACCACTCTGATACTACTGATCTGGATTTATGCAGGAACGCAACAGAATACAGAAATAACCATAAACATAGAAATACAGTGGAAATAAGGCTTCATTTCATTAATATCAAATGACAGAAATATTCTTACAAACATGATGGAAATAAAATAGCTAGGGTGCTGGTAGCGAATCTATGAGAAGAGATGTGGCGGCTACAGACCTTTGAACTGTGTTACAATGAGGCTCGAGGGCCTATTTATTATGGAGAAACAATGTTGAACTCTAAACGTCCAAAAACCTAACCTTAGGAGATGAAGCGCCAAAACTATGGGCCCCGTTTGGGTAAATTGGTGTTTTAACTTCTCAGGGACGTAACTTCGGCATACTATCTCTGTTTGGGGCCTCAAAATGGCTCCGGAAGTTCAGGACCCGAAAAACTACTAAAAATAGTAAGTTGTGAAAGGCTGAAAGAGACAATGGTGGGGCCCCAAGTGGAATAGGTGGGTGGCCACCAATATCCACCTGGATAAAAATTAAGAATACCAAAGGTCAAGCTGAAGAGAAATTTTGATGAGGTATTGGGTAGAATTTGTAGAGACTTGCTACAAATAAAATCTCGAATGCAAATCACTAGTGAATATTGAGGAGAAGCTTAACAATATCTAAGGAGAAAGAAGACTAAGATTGAAGATGAATGAGGAGAAACAATGATCAAACATGATGTAGAGATCATGAATATTTTCTACCATGGGAGTTTGATGCAGGAGCATAAACCCCACCTAAGTCATAATTGAAATTTTAAAGCCATTAAAATGTGCATAACGGTAAGAAAACATGAATGTTTTGAAAGGTTGTGTATAGAATGTTAGGGTTTGTTATTTAATTGTTGTTTCAAGTATGTAGTTAGAGATAAGTGGAGATTATTTTGGATATAAAATGATCCATGATATTTCATTTATTTTTATATGTGAGCGTTCAAGCATTGAGAGATAGAGGACAATACAATGTAAATTTAGGATGAGGGTGGCTAGGCCCTGAGAGGCTATGTGATATGTAATTGAGCTTGATATAGTGAAATAATGTGTCTTGTGTATCTTGTTCTTGTAATTTTGTGTGAAAACACCATTAAATACATGAATTTGATTTTTTTTTTATGGAGAGTGGCGAGAGTATAAATAGTTATGTGTTTGAAGGCACACCGAAAGCAAGTATGTATTCACCATGGAAGAATTAAAATCATTGATCATCATAGATGAATGATTGGTTGAATATAATTCCTCATGCTCAATTCATACCAATAGAACCTTTGATTGACAAACCATTTCCCCTCTGCATTTACCATTTACCTCCCCACTACCAAACGCTCTACCGTCTAACTCTTCACCATCTTCACTACTAACATTACATGGGTGATTCTGTTAGTTGACGAGTCTGACAAACAGATAATTATACGATAACTATTTTCATTGGTCTACCACCATCACCCACCTGGGAAAGTTTCAAAGGTTGAATACCTTCGATGAGGCGCGGGTGGTCCTGTTGAATGAAATACAACAAATGAGAAATTTCACATTATTTGCAGTGGAGTTGTGAATGAGATTCTATGTCAAGATTGAGATCTTGCAGTGACAATTGATGATCTCATGAGTCCAAAGTAACAAAAATATGGGCTAAAAATCTAAGAATCTTAGTGCGAATATGACAAGGCTTCGCTTTGTCTAGTTTGGACTTGGTCCTAGAGAACATTTTATGCATGGTATGGGGCTAGCACCTAGATTTAGTGTTGTGTTAAACTCGAGGTTACAATGAAGTATTGGGGTAAATGGGAAGGAGGTGCATGTTGTATTGTTGCAAAGGAAAACCCACGAGGTGTATCTCAATTTACAATCATCTTGTTATGACGTAGTATGTGAAGCATGATATCTAAAGTTCAAATTCCTGTCGGTTAGACCAACAAAAAAAATGTTGCAAAGGAAAATTTAATCTATTTCATGGGACCATAACCCACATGTATGAGAAACAAATTCACTCAAAATTTTATTTTTTGAACCCCAAAAATCGGCTGCTACCATATAATCAAGTGAGAAAGTACAAGAGAGTGTGAAAAATGAGAGTGAGAAAAACAGGTTAAAAATAAAAATGTCTACAAAAATCCCCTTAGGAAATTAAGGATTTCCAAGAGTACAACCATGAATTGAAAAATAAAATTAAATCACTTGAGCAGGACTTATAATAGAAGTAAAATAGCATGATCGCATGCTTGATACACTACAATCAACAAATAATCTTCAAAGTGATCTAGATGTCAAAGATTGATTGATTGATGCACTTTAGATAAAATTAAGAGAAATTGAAGATCAACTTTTTGATATACTTGATGCAACATCTACAACTAAGATAGAAACAATTTGTGATACAAATAACCTCATACAAAAATATAATGCAATTTTTGATAAATATGAGCTCATCTAAAATGTTGATGCAAATTATGAAATGTAGAAGTGATTAGAGAAGATTGATGCAACAAATGATATAGAGGATACTATCCAAAATTTTGGTGCAACATGTGAAACATATGAAATCTTGCTGATGGAAATATTGATATGTACCTGGTGAATCAATATTTCATTACTTTTAACAAATTTTCACTTATCTTGAAATGAAATTCATATCACATAATCAATCAACTACAATGTATTAAAACAAATATTAAAGTGAAAATCAAGGCTCAAAGAAGAAACACTTGAAAAATATATTCAATTTATTAAAAACAATCTTGAGGACAACAATCCTCTGTAAGCACCAAATTACACAAATATTGCAACCTCCAAAATTTAAATAAGATGAGGAAACCAATCTTGAGTAAGAAAAAACTTACAAAAATTGCAAGCTTAAACCTGTACAGAAGATGAAGACACCGATCCTCAGTAAGATTCAACTTACAACTTGTTCACTTATTCAAGAGTCAATATTTAACCTTAGTAAAAGAATCTCTACCCTCATGGAAACTACTCCCCTATCCTTCACAAATATACTATCCACACACTTAACTCGATCTCTCTTAGTTCCAACAACCAAAACACTAGAAATTAGGATTTAAACCAAACTTAAACCCAACCTTCAAAAATAATAGAATTTGGAATTTTAATTAAACCTAAACTTGGTCTTCTGAATACCAAGATTCGAACTTCAAACCAGAGTTGAACTCATCCTTCAAACACCAAAACTAGACCCTCGAGGGTGACATAACTCAACCTTCTTTAATTCTACCAAAAGTCAGCTACCTCAACAGGGATGGAATCGTAGCCTTCTTTAGCTACACCAAAACTTGTCCTCAATTGGTATAAACTCGACCTTAACAATCCTCAACGCAATATAAAACCCTTTTACAACTTAATGAATATATCCCATAAACATTCCTCCAACTCAGCTACACTTCTTTCCACTTGGTTCATGAGGTATGAACCTCATAACCGCTCCTTACCTACTCTATAATAGAATCAAAATGACTTTATTTGGCGGCTAGAAATTCTCCTTATCATGCCTATTTATAATGCATTTGAGGTCTAGTCTAGGCCAACTTTTTCATTGTCTAGGCCGACTTGTCCGTTGGATGGGTTGACTAGCAAAATGTATAATGAATTTTCAAAAAATAATTTCTCCTAATCCATGAGGAGATAGAAGGCATGCCATATATCATTGAAAAGGACCTTAAATAATATTTTCAATAATATATCTTATGCTCCCATTTGATCTAGGTAATTAGGACAAAAATTCCTTCAAATATAGGGTATCCAAATGGGGCCTTCTTGGACAACCTTTGACATCAATAATAACCATTTTCATCAACCCCCCTTTGTTATCGATGGAAATAATTCGACATCTTCTTATTTTAACAGCTACTCCCACTGTCTACAAACTTTATATACTTATTAACATGTACCCCCCCTTTCTGCATCCTCTCCCCCTTTGACATCAATAACAAAGGGTGCTTCCACTGAGTTTGTGCTCCCATTACCGAGATAAAGGAAAGATCACTCCCAACTTCTACTTAAGATCTTAAAAGGTTTATTTGGGCAGGTGTTTAGTAAATATGTTTTGGCATGCCAACCTAATCTGTTATATTTTGAAAAAAAATAAAGGGCTTCTCCTAGAATTTTTTATTAATTTTGTTGTTTTGATTTGATTGGATTAGTATTAGATTGATTGGTGCATCTTTTCTTCTAATCATCATTTTGATTTCTATCTCGAATTCAACATTTTCTCATGAAGTGTGTCACATTATATGGCTCATCTTTCATGCATCGGTGATTTAAGGATTATTTACTTTAATTGTTATGATTAGTGTAATTTATTGTTGCTCCCAATAACAAAAAAATGTTTAAGTTCAATGGCTACTACATAATTAGAGATTCTATAGCAGACCAAAATTGAGTTTATAATTCTAATACGATAAATTTTATAAACCATTATATTGAATTTTATGTTAATCCTTTTAACTCAACATGATGTGTGAGTCCAAATGTTTTGCGAAAATCAATGGTGATAACCTAAGGTAAATAGCCTATATCAGTGGCATTGCATGTTTTTAAATATTTCATTTATATCAATTAAATAGTTGAATAATGTTACGTCCACCTTATATATGTATTGATTAATGATGCATTTATCTCTAATTAAACAAAGGATTCTCATTGATTTGTTTCATGGATTCACACTTATGATAAGCAATAGTTTCAAGTGATGTGTTATGTTATGACGATTACTCATCGACTCCCATGTTATCCTAAGTCTTGAGTGTCAACCTATGGTGATGCCAACTATCATACGACTTGTTATCCTACAACAATCACTCATTTCCCATATCCCAAGGTCATTCTGGTTCTCACTCGGGCTGAAACTTGAATATTGTTGAATTCATTACTAGGGTTTTTCGAGAGGGTTCTCCGAACAACACCATTTTATATCCTTCTCGTTATGTCCCAAAAATATCCGAACCTAGGGTTTTGACGTCTAGTATGTTGCATTTTGCTAAACCCGGTTTTCTCTAGCCATTATCCCTTTCTCCATAGCATACCACCTGTAGTGTGAACTGATATCATCAGAGAAAAACTTGTCGAGATCAATGATGAATGTATGGCCCTATTCCACCAAGTCGGTTGGTGGGAATTTTTATAGTTGTTTTATGGACAAAATAATGAAGTGGTTAAATCATTTTCTACCTATTTTAATGGGAGGAGAGCCTATGTGGTTGACTTGGAAATAATAATCAACCTGGAATTCATAGCAGGAACCACACCCCTTCCTCTTGAAGGCGAATGTTGGTCTAAGAATGTCGTAGTATGACACGCTCCATGGAGAAAGCCACATGCCAACAAGGACTGTGAGTACCAAGTCAAAGGTATTCCATGTATGCAATATAGTTGTCTTGAACTTTAGGACCTAGAATACTCTTGATCACTATGTGCCTATTATTAGCTCTATATGGAAACTTTGTTTTCCACATGTTTCATTTCAACTTTGTCATTTGGCTAAGAGGCCTAGAAAACAACAATTTTATTTTATTTTTAGAACTAATTGTTAATGAAAATTTTTAGTATTATTTTGATTTCGAAAGGCACAGAGCCTATGTATATATACTCCCGATTTTGATGAAAACACAGTGGAAGTTTGGACAAGGAAATGTTTGTTACATTGTGACTGTGAAATTTTGTTAATACAAGTTCATTAATTTCATTGTATTAAATCTAGTTCTTACGCTCTTATGTTCCATGGTCATGTTGAATATTAAATTTCGAGATCTAGAAGATAAATGTGGCTTGTTTGATGATTTTATTATAAGAAAACAATTGTCTTCATTGGATTTCTTTATAGATAAAACATTATTTCGATTTATAATTGTTTCATTTGATCAATATTCTTCTTTAGTGACCCATGTCATGGGAAGTGGTATTTATCAAGACTTCAGTTCAATTTGAATTTTTGTGAGTGTATTTCATATATTCAAATTGACAAAAAATGTCAATTCCTGTTTACAAATTGATGGTAATGTCGTAGCTGTCACATGATTGCCTCATTTCATATCATTATTTTCACCAATGGTTTATTTATTGTTTACATAAGCCAATGATTAAAGTATATGAATTTTAAAGAGATTATTTGCAATTATTCCTTTTATCTACCTTATCCAAACAATAATTAGTATTATATATTAGTTAGGCTTTGCGTCTATTTCTTAATGTAAAATTTAAAATTAAACATAGTTGATATGTGTTTGTCTATGAGAATAAGGAATTTATATATTAATGTTACCAGTTGTTTTATTATTTACACCAAGAATCAATTCCAATTTAATTTTTAGCTGCATTTAGAAACATAATTTGATTTCATTTTTTTATATCCTTTGTAAATTCTATTAATAATGTGTCTTTCTTTTTGAGCTAGTTACGTTATGTTCTAGCCTATTTTATTTTCTGTAATATAAATCTCACATATAATGTACCATAACTTTGACATGTTGTGTTATAACATTCAATTATTTATTTAGTAGCAACATTCAATATCAAAATTATTGTATTATATTTCTTAATTCTAATTTCTAAATGAAATATATAAATTAGAATTACATAGCGTATGGTAGTTTCTTTACTTGTGAAACACACAACCCTTTTCTTTCTTGAGATTCATATCAGATTTAGGCTATTTGATTCCCCTCGTTTTATTTGTATGGCTAACTTGATAATTTAATTGCAGTTGATTTTAGTCATAATTTAGTGTAGAATTAGTTTAGATTAGTATAGTATAATCATAGTTTAGATTAGGATTAGTTTTTCCTAGATTCAATTTTTTGTAAGAGGAAAGGCTCCAAGAACAATAAATCCTATAATCCTGTCAAAGGTAGCCATACCAAACAACTTGGGATATTAAAGAGCCTTGGTCTCAACTATTCCTTCCTTGTTGAATGAGGTGTACAATTCCAGCGTCAATAAAATGACGCTAGAAGGAGGGCACATCTGACTATGAATGGAAAGAGGAAGTCATAAATGCCAAAATGTTGGGTCACCTATTTTCACCTAGCATCACACATACCCTCCCCCTTGCTGATTCTTTAGCTATCTCTTAACCACAACCTGAGTAGACCAATAGTGAGCCTACTACTCAGAATCAACCATATACACAAATTGAAATTGGTGAGGTTCTTCAAAATTCTCTCGAACTTAAGAAATATTCGAACAAAACTCTTCCCTTCAAAGAATATTATATCAACACATAGTTACACCTCTTGACCTTCACTTAAAAAAACCCATGGTACTTTATCCACACACAGGCATCCATCAGACTACTGTCATAGTAAATGACAAGTTGAACGATATTCTTACAGGTACAATTATTGACCTTAACCAATCTACATCTGAGATATCCGCTGGTGAAACCAGCCAACCAAATTTTCTTGAGGTTTTGATTCTCCTCCTTATCCACCTAGCTCACCATCTTCCTTACGAAAATACTGTAGTGAATAAGGCCATTCTAAGTCATCATAATATGGAGGATTCCATAGGATGGAAAACAATCAAGCAAATCCTGGAAACAATCAAGGTAACCCACAAAATAATGCTGTAGCCCCTTGTCTTGATGAGGATGATGTTGCTATTCTTGAAATGTAGCTTCATTTGCCAAGGAACCCCCATAAGTTCTTACCAAAATTTGACCCTGATTCGAAGCAACCTATTGAGGATCACATTAAAGTATTTATGCTCGCCATTAGGAAAAAGAGCATCTGGCATGAGGATGTAGTCTGCAGACTATCCCCCTATAAGTTTGAGGGAAATGATACTATGTGGTATTTCACTCAACCTCCGTAGAGCATTGTTTCATGGGAACAATTTGAGTATGTGTTTATTGAAAAATTTGGGGACGACAAGCCACTGGAGGTTTTAGTTGACGAACTATCAAACATGAAAATGCAAAAAAAAAGATAAGGTAAAAGACTTCAATGTTAGATTTATTTCATTAAAGAACAAAATCCCCATTGAATCTTTGCTGGGTCAAAATATTATTATCAACTATTATGTGAAGGCCTTACCTCATGACATATCCATGTGGGTAAAATGACTTAGAAACCTACTTTACAAGCAACCTTTGAGGAGGCCTTGTTAGTAGAAAATGACATTGTTAGTCTGAATCTTAGTTCTGACAAGCAATATGACTCGACCTCTTCCTCTCAAAAGAAACCACAAACATCAAAGCAACCTACTACCAAGAAATACCAGTCAACCTTATATCTAGTGAGCCTTAAAAAGGCTATAAATAAATTATCCAATTAAAATAATCAACCTTAAGAAAGGAAAATCAGAACGACTGACTAATAGGGGAAATTTTAGGCAATCATTTATGAGACCACCTCCTCATAAATCACCTCCCCTTAATGAAGGTTTGAATGCTGAAGGACTGGAAAATATTTTTTAGGCTTTGACATCAGATCTCAAATTACCCTCAGATAACAACGAACAAAAGGAAGTTGAACTTGATTCTGAAAATCAAGATGAACCTCATCCTCCTGACTTTTCACTGAATTTATTTGAAGAAGATCTCAACCCTATATTTACCCATAGTAAAGATTTAGCTGAAAGTAAAACACCATATACATAAGATAAAAATATAAATAAAAAATCACCTAACACTAAAAAATATGTTGTTTCATATCTATAATATGATCCAATAGATGAACTTAAGAAAATAAAATCTAATATATCCTTGTATAAGATTTAAAAAATTTCCATAATCCATAAAAAGTTTAGCAACACATTGAAAACTTGAAATATCCTGCGAGTAAAGATATAATTTATTTTGATAAGTCCTCCTTGGAAAATGATCAGTTCATAAAACACCCCACAAACAACTCTTCTACTTAGCAAAAAAAAATCGCCATTTTTGCAAACTCTTAAAATTTGTAACCATAAGGTCCACAAATGTATGATCAACACAAGTGAATATTCTAATGTGATGCCACTTTTGATTTGTAATAAGATTAACACACATATGAAACCTTCTGACATAAAGAATGTATAACTGGAAAAAAATATGTTAAAGTAGTAGGGGAGTTGAATGACGTTTTTATAATATTTTCACAAGATCATAGCATCCATAAGATTATTAATATTGTGATTTCTGAAATTCCTTAAGTATATGGATTGTTTTTGAGTAAATATTGGACACACCACTTCAAGGGATTTATGGATACTGATTTGTGGAAAGGGGAACCAAACAAAATTAAAATTAATAGGGATCCTTATATGAAACATATCATATTGATCTACATTAATAAAATGAACAAGTTAGGATGAATGATTTCTTGGTTGTTGATTCATTTTTTGGAATTTTGTTGCTAATTTTTCTCCTGTTTTGAATTTAGTGCAGCAATATCATTTGGAAACAAACATTACATTAGTTACATCTGATCATAAAGTTCTTGATATCAGAAATGTGTCAAATCTTGATAAAACTGAAATCTGGTCATTTTATTTTGATGGTTCTAAGTCTAACGTAGGGGCTGGTGCTGGATGTATGATTTTAGATCCTAAAGGAAATAATTTTTTTTTATCACATGTAGAATTTCAATGTACTAAAAATGTTGTAGAGTACGATGCTTTTATTCAGGGACTCCGCAAGGCTCTAGATCTTGGAGTTGAATGTTTGAGAGCTTATGACGATTCTAAAATAATTGTTAGACAATTAAAAAATTATATTCACTGCCTTTCAACACACTTGAAGGCTTATCAACCACAATTATGGGATTTTATATCAAAATTTTCAGCTTTCAATAATTATTTTATTTCTAGATATGCAAATCAATAAGCATATTTTTTTAGCTAATTTGGTTTCTAGAGTGATTCTTGTTGAAAATTTAGAATTTGATTATTTTTTAGTTGAATTTATACATATGGAGGGAACATCACTAACTGGTGTATAGATAATTGAATTTATACATATGGAGGGAACTTTTAAGGTCGTAGCTATTGGTGAGATGACTCACGATGAAAAATTGTGGGATTTTTCTCAGATAATCAAACATTAATTGTCAGATGAACTCTTCGAGATGGTAAAACTGATCCCTAAATCCATTGTTAGATTGGAGCATTGATATGAACTGAATTATAGATTTAAGAGGGCTAAAAATTGCAAAACTAACATCTCTACTATGGAAATTGAAGTCATAAATTTGGAGTTAAAAGATAATCCACAATGCATCAATTTAGGGGTAAAATATTCTCCTGAGGAAATGTTTGAATTCATTAATCTGTTCAAGTAATACAAATATGTATTTTCTTGGACTTATAATGATCTCAAGGACTTCGATCCAAATACCATGCAACATGTTATTACTATGAAACACCAAACTAAACCATTTTAGCAGAAGTTTAGGAAAATGCACCCAAGTCTTGAACATGTAGTTAGAGAAGGATTCAGTAAAATCATGGCAGATAAAATCATCTTTTTGGTGCGATGCACATGGTGGGTTAAAAATTTAGTACATGTTAGAAATAAAAATGGAGACCTCCATCTTTATATCGACTTTCGTAATCTAGAAAAAGCCTCTGAAAAAGACCATTAGCTAGTGCCACCCACAGAGCAACTTCTCCAGCATGTCTCAAGATATGAGATGCTATCCTTGTTGGATGGTTTCTCGAGCTACAATAAAATTATGGTAGCACCCAATCATCAATTAAAGACCGTTTTTATAACTCCTTGGGGTAAATTTGCCTATAGAAAAATGCCCTTTGGATTGATAAATGCGGGGAAAAATTTCCTGTGGGCGATGGATATTGCTTTATGAGGTTTGATTAATGAATCCATACTTATTTACTTGGAAGATGTTACCGTTTTATAAAAATAAATGCTTGACCATTTTTTTCACTTTAAAAATGTGATTGAGAGATGTAGAAAATTTGGGATCTCCCTTTATCGTAAAAAATCTATTTTTGCAGTTACTGAAGAGAAATTACTAGGATGTATTGTAATTAAAGATGGAATCATAATCGATATTTAAAGGACACATACCATTAAGGATTTAGCCCCACCAAATTCCAAAAGGCCATCTAATATAATTTCATGGGAAAGATAAATTTCATCAGAAATGTTTTTCCTAGCATCCTTTTCCGAAATTGTAAAATATCTTCAAGACTTAGTAAAGAAAACTATTGTTTTTAAATTGGGAGAATTAAAAAAAAAATTTCAACACTACTAAACAACCTATTGTGGAGGTTCCTATATTAATGAGTCTTGATTTTTCCAAATAGTTTCTTTTGTATACCTTTGCCTCAAACTCTTCCTATGCTGTTGTGCTCACACAAAATACTGATCCTAATACTGAAATCCCTATTGATTTCATGAGCTCCACTTTTAAGGGAGCATAGATTTATTATGCACCGGTGGAAAAAATCTCTTGCTGTGTATAAAGCAGTTGAGCATTTCCATTTCTATATGCTTAAGTCTAAGAATAAAGTTATATTCCCATACCCAACAGTTAGACACATTTTAATCCAAAAGGAACTTGGGGAGAAAATGGCTCACTGGATGACAACCCTATAAGAATTTGACTTGGAAATTAAACCTGTACAAATCATCAAAGGTCGGGGTATTTGTAAATTTTCCGTTGTTTTTTTTTCTTCTCCTACCAACCATTCTAATTTTCTAGATGATTCCTCTATAATAAAGAAGTATCTTTAATACAAAATGAAGTCTTGTGTCAAGATTATAATCCTAATTCCTGGTATTCATCCATTAGATTTTATTCTGAAAAAGGTACAACCCCCCCTTAATTTAACACAACTTACATAATAGAATTAAGAATAAAATCAACACATTATAAACTTATCAATAATGTTATTTTCCAAAAAAATTATGATGGGGTGTTACTTTGTTGTCTAGAGAAGGAAGATGCTTCGAAAATACTTCATGAACTACACTCTAGCCCTGCCAGTAGACATTTTGGTGGAGAAACCACCACACACAAATTTCTAAGGGCATAATATTATTGGCCCACTCTATTTAAAGATTCCCATACCTTGTTAGAAAATGCGAAACCTGCCAAAATACCACTGGTAGGCTTAAAAACCCTACCTTTCCCCTACAACTTATCACCGTTGAAGCTCAATTTCAGCAATGGAGTTTGGACATAATTGGACCAATTAAACCTACCTCATCCTATCAACATAAATTCATTATAACAACCACAAATTATTTTACTAGATGGGTTGAGGCAGCACCTCTTCATGTAGTAAATGCTAATCAAGTTATTAATTTTCTAGAATTAGATATTATCACTCATTTTGGTGTTTCCGATTCATTGGTCTTTGATAATGCATCTTATTTATCATCTCATGATTTAGATGCATATTCCTTAGAAAAATGAATTAAGGTTAAATATTCAAGAAACTACTATCCACAAGGAAATGGTCTTGTTGAATCTTCAAACAAGAATATACTAAAAATCCTTAAAAATAACAGTTTCAGAAAATCATAAAAACTATGCTGCACTTTTTAATGCATCAGTGACTAATAAGGTCTGTTGTAATCTAGCAAATAACATACATTGTTACCAGTAGACAGACTTCAAGAAATTATACAGTAAGCATATAGAGATACGATAAATACATTAATGGAGAGATAGCCAAGAAGGAAATATGTATTCTTATTATGTATCGAACCAACCTGTTACATTGCTACACACACACACACACACATATACTAGCGAGATCATTATGCAAGTCTAACTAGATTTTTGACTAATTATGCTGCTTAAACTATCATTAGTTAACCTTACATCACAGTACAGACTGCCGAATTGACTGGGGCTAGTCGGCAGGGTCGACTAGCCCTTTTTCCATCTGACTAGTCTGTCAAACTGACTAGCTCCTCCAACATCTCCCCCACCCTCAAATCCTTCTTCGCCCTGAAGAAGGGGATATTCAGAGTAAAAAAAAAAGACACAATACAAATGGAATTTTACATATGCAAGTAGGTATTTTTTAAAGGCAAGTATTAGAATGAAGAAAAATTAAATTAAGACAACTGGTGGATCAATGCCTTGTGCCTCTGTTGCTGTGGTCAGAAGCTATGAAGATGGATGAGATGAATATTTAATTTCTTGGTTCACTTAATCTTCACGAGATTGCTGTTCTGAAGTGGAAGAAAATTTTGAAACACTGGGTGCATACAACTGATGGGTATGCCATTGGGGATGTGGTGAAGTTGAACGTGCTCGTGGTGGTGGAACTGTGCCTGGGAAAGCAGTTTGGTAGATTACTGGAGCAAGCATCTGCAGGTGTTCTTCAAAGATCGACCATTCTCTAATTTCCACTCTAACCTTAACATTGCAGTCTATAATATCAGTCAAATATTGTGCATTTTCTTCCATAGATCCGTGATCTGCTATCTTATGAATGAAAGGCTTGACTCTTCCAATACTCACAACTTGCTAAATAATTTGTTGTAAGAATTCAAACACATTTGAAGCTTCAAGCTGAGATTTATTCACTTCTCGTAACCACTGGAGATATTGTTGTAGAAGCTATGAGTATGTTTCCCTTTCTTGTTCCAGTTGGGTGTTAATTGCATGCTGGATTCTAGGATCTAAAGTTTGTCTAGTCGATATATCTCTGATAAGAATCTACTAAGCCCTTATATTTGAATGAAAAAAAATCAGATGGGTAGGCCAATTATTTAATGTAGTGGTAATAAAAATCTCTTCTATCCAGTGTGGCTTCTAAATTTTTTTTTTGCTGCTAAAAAATCGCCATGGAATTTTTGCAGGGCTTGTGTTAAACTAGGATTTGTGAAAACTGTGGGTAGGGTTTGCAACTCCGAAACTTGCGCCTGCAGCTAGACATTCTGGTCGATCAATTAGTCTACCATATGCTAGAAAGCAATGAGATGAACATAAATCTTGGCTGGAGTTGGTATGTTTACTTTTTTTGCTGCCTGACTTTGACACGATATCCCTTTCTCATTCTTGTAAATGTGGAAGCTTGTCAGTGTCTTTCTTTCTCTTCTGCAACCGCTTCTTGGAAACTTTAACAAACTGTTCAATAAATTGAAAGAGTGGTTTGTCACTGGAAAGTTAAACGTCAAAATATTTGGTAGTAATATCAATAGGATTATTTTTCTCTTTGGTTGCTGGAATGGATAATGTAGCTGGTTTTGTAGTTGCTCGAGTAGTCGGGAAAAATTTGGTACCTGTATTGTTTGTAGCTGTTGTATTGACAACAAAAAATTCTTTCACTTTCTCTTGCTGATACTCAATCAAAGTACTGGTGGTATGCTAATGGTAGTCTCTGATAGATTCGTCGGATTGAGTCCTCTCAAACGAATTATCTTTGGAATTATGTTCTGAATTATTCTAAATATCTGACTGATTTAGTTACAATTTATTTTCCTCCGAATGGTTCATATCTGAGTTGGATTTCTCTGACCGAGTGCGCTTTGCCTGATTTTGTTTCGACTAGTGTCTATGAGACTTTTCTTTGTCGGATTGTTCTCTTTCTGACTGCTTTTTCTCAAACAGATCTTTTCCAAAATGTTCATTATCATTTTTCTCTTCTCCTAAGTGTTCCTCTTCAATCTGCTCTTGGATAGATTGATTTTATTCTTCTAAAATAAGATTTGGTGAGTGGGCAAGAGTATCATTTGTTAAATCGATCTTTGTGACTATAATAGAATGGCCTATTTGATTGTGCAATTGGTCTACAGTACCATTAAGTTGACACTGTTGTGATGAAGAACCACCATTATGCTTACCTTTTTGAATTACTTCATCCATTTTGTGCTGGATTCCCTCAATGAGAGCACTTTTTGCATTTTCTATGGCATCGTGGATTCGCATTTTTATAGATGGAGCTCTAGACTTGTGAGGCTTATCTGTTGTTTTCTCTTCAGGTTGTAGTTGTTAAATGACCTCTTCCAATTGTTGTTGCTTCTCAGGATCATCTATTTTAATTGTATTAAGCTCTTTTTTCCATTGGGATGACTTAGTTTTAGAAGGAGGGGACTTGGGGTTGATGGATTATTTACAGACGAACTTGTGCGAGGACTCATGCAAGGGTGTCGAAAATTTAACTTTGAAGGGTTTCAAGTACAGAGCGGTGTGTACTTCCTCTTCAACTTTAGCATCACTTAAGGGGGTGATGATGTCATGGGAGGGTTCAAATACTGCAGGTGGAATGATGTAGTTGGTGTTCGAAGGATAATGTAATTATCCAAATATTTGGTTGATAATGGGATGATAGGGGAGTTCCAGGGGATCTACCTGAGGTGAATTGTTATACCAGACTTTGATATAATCTAGGAAGAGTTGAATATGTGAACATGGGGGGAGGGCTCAAAGGATGTGCTGAGGCACTCTCCACTTATCAAATATGTTTTTAATATTCAGTAAAAAATTCTTCAAAATTAAGTAGCAATTTTCCCGGAGTGTCCAAGAAGTTACGTCATCAAACATGGAAAATAGAATCAATGCTTTATTAAAATTAGAAGAGACAAAGAAAGATAAAACCAAGTTAAAACAACACCAACAACTGGTAAAATCATGGTTTAATAACAATTCTTCTTATAATAGGGATTTTGAAGTTTGTGACCTAGTTCTAAAATGGGACAAAACCCATGAGGACAAAGGGGAACACATTGAGTTTCAAAAGTTACGGTTAGGACCCTACATTGTTACTGAAAATATAGGACCCAACACATTTCGACTATAGACATTCGAAGGTTAACCTGAGTCACTCCTAGTCAATGGGAAACTCCTATAAAGATATTTTACATAACCTCCTTTGCAAGTCCTTTTGTACATATTTTTGTTATGCTTTTGTTTGATTCTATAAGTTTGAGTTTTCTCTTGTTCTTATCTCGAGTATGATTTTTCCTAAGCTTGTATTCCTTTTTATATTACTTTTTCTATTTTATTTGATAGTATAATCTACGTGAAAATTATTTTTTAAAAGGAAACTTTATCAGATGGCTTATTAACTCATGTGCTAACTACTGAATAATTTTTTTCATTTTGGTCTAAATAAACTTTTATTCTATTCAAATATATCTTAAGTTTTTGCATCTATTACAAAAATTATCTTATTCCACTATTATTGAAGAAGAATTCTTATTTTGGATAAACAAATTAATTTTAACAACATCATTAAGTTGGGAAGGTAAATTTTTCACGCCATACTTTTCACTTAAGGAGAAAAATTTCCTCCCCATCTATTAAGTGGTCCATTTAAGGGTCAAATGTAATCAAAATTTATTTTAGTAGAAAAGGATTAATTGAAAGATAGGAGGTCTCATTACGAGCCGACCTGCTGTGATCATAGGTCCTAAAATAAGTGATACTACCGCTACTGGTCACTAAGCCAGGGTACTGGATTTTGGTTGTAAGGCTGAAAGAAAAGATGTCTGATCATGGTACAACTTGTTCACTTCTGTTAGTTCTTGTGAATGGCACTATCATTATCTATTTACCAAGCTAGGGCAACAACTTTTCGTTGATTTCCAAAAAAGAAAAAAAAATCTTAAGTAAAGTAAATATTTTTAACCACTCTGAATCTATATCTAATAGATGGGATACATGCACATAATTTGGTTGAAATGTATCCCTGCTAAGGTTATGTATCCCTGCTAGAAGAAGTGGCTATACCTGTGGTATTAAAGTTATGGTTACACCAACTTTCACAATTTTCTGTTTATTTTTTTCAATCTTTTATCTTTAAAGATTCTTCTGGAAAATTTAGTGCCTTTTAATCTAATTTGTGTATTTTGCTGATTATTTCTAATTAATATATTGATGTACATTTATATTATTTTACATACTAAAAAGAAAGAGACTAATTTTTAGTATGTTGTAGATTTCTATATTACATCTAACTTTTATACATTTCATTTTATGATTTCAGGCAGAGAAAACTGGTTCAACCCAGTAAGTCACAAATTGTTGGTAGGGCAACCTACTCCCTTTTGTTTTGAAAAAATAAAGGGCCCCACCTAGGAATTTTTATTAGTTTTGTTGTTTTGATTTTATTGGATTGGTATTGGATTGATTTCTCCATATTTTCTTCTAATCATCATTTTGATTTCTAGAATGAATTCAACTTTTTCTCATGATCTGTGTCACATTATACGACACATTATTTCATGCATCAGTGATGTAAGGACTATTTCCTTTAATTGTTATGATTAGTGTAATTTATCATCACTCTTAATAACAAAAAAATGTTCAAGTTTAAGAGCCGCTACAAAATATCTGATTCTGTAGCAACCCAAAATTGAGTTTATAGTTCTAGTAGGATAACTTTTATAAACTACCATATTGAATTTTATGTTAATCCATTTATCTCAACACGATGTGTGATTCCAAATATTTTTATATTCAAATCAATGGTGATAACCTAATGTTTATACCCTATATCGGTGGCATTGTATGTTTTTAAATATTTCATTTATATCATTTAAATAGTTGAATCATGTCACGTCCACCTTAGATATGTATTGATTAATGATCCACTGATCTAAAATTAACTAAAGGATTCTCAATGATTTGTTTCATGGATTCAAACTTATGATAAACATTAGTTTCAAGTGCTATGTTATGTTATGGAATTTACTCATTGATTGACCTGGAATCCTAAGTATTGAGTGTCAACCTATGGTGATGCCAATTGTCATATGACTTGTTAACCTAAAATGACTCTGAATTTCCCACATCCCAAGGTCATTATTACCATGACTCGGGCTGGTACTTGGCAATTGTTGAATTAATTATTAAGGTTTTTTAAGAGGGTTATACAAACAAAAACATTTCATATCCTTCTCATTATGTCCCAAAATATCTGAAACCTAGGGTTTTGATGTCTGTTTTGTTCCATTTTATTGAGCCTTGTTTGCTTTGGCCATTAGCCCTTTCTCCAAAGCATGTCGCCTATAGTGAAAACTATGCGCATCATAGCAGAACTTGTCGAGGCCAATGATGAATGTCTGACCCTGTCATTATACAAATTTTGAGGTCTTGAATGGGCATGCTAAGGAATATTTAAAAAAAAAAAAAAAAAGATTAATCTATTAACAAAGGGATAAAATTACATCGTGACCGCAGTAAAAAACTACTGCCTTGGAGGCAGAAATATCATAAAAAACACATATGGAGACTGCCCTTTGACAGGGAAACCAGTCTGAAAAAGATAGCCAAAACCCACGCAGGGGAGCAAGTTGTGATCTTCCTGAGTTTGCATGGAACCAAAATTATACAAAAAGAAGCCAGAAATCCTCATAACCGTATGCACAGAAACATGCCCAATAGTTTGGGCCGCAGGGAAATAAAAAAGCCTTACAGTAAGCCTACTAATCATCTGGAAGTTCTTCAACAATACGACACCAACGTGAAGCAAGCAAATCTTTGGCAAGAGCATCCTCAGATTCTGTGGGACCTGGATCAGCTGGAGCCATAACCACATCAGGAACACTACTAGCTGGAGCCTTCGAAACCTGCATCAACGTGCTGCCAACCCCCATTTGCATGTTCGAAGTCTGGGCAAAATCTGCCCCAGGTCCTGCTGGATGTGCGCTTGACTCCCCCATGTGGGCTTCCTCATGGAAGACCACCGTAAAGAGAGCAGTAATTCTTGGGCGAATCAGGGAGCTGTTGAAGGTGAAGCGCGCAGAGCCAGTAGTGGGTGGAGGCGAGGTGGCCGGAGGTCAGGGAGCAGGGGAGCTCTAGCAATGGCGTGTGTTAGGAAAACGCCCTCTGCCACTGCGGGTCCGAGGGTAGTGGCCAGTCAACATGCTGCTGAAGAGAGAAGGCGAAAGCGAAGAAGGGATGGATTGCACGCTCGAAGGACGACCCCTCGTGCCGCCTCTGTGGCTCCGCATTCTGTGGTGCAGACGAGGCATAGGGGGAGCCAATTGAGACCAACCAGCAGCTATGGCAGGGGAATAACAATTCGCAGGGAGACCTGAGACCCGAGTAAAGTGCCAAGGGTCCAGAGGAGGCAGCGCCACAATCGGACCATAGCCCAGCTCCAAAAGAAAAACCTCCTCCAAGCTACGTGAGACACCAGGTATGGTAAAACCGACACAATACAGATTGAAAGCATAATTGGGACCAAAGACCAGATAGAAACGGACGAAGTGCGACTGAGACAACTCCACAGTAGGCTCATCGCCACCCCGCCATTTAACCTTCCCTCTCATGTATCGTAAATCCCCCATCATAACTGAAGCATTGAAGGGAGCCGAGCAGGAGCAAGCGATGGCAGAAACCAGCGCGGTGGGCGTGAGGTGAAGTACTGAACCATTTGAAACAGTGCCGTTGATATCTGCGAGGTGTAAATGCAACGATCCATCACACAAAAACCAGAAATCCGCCATGTCCTGGGTGGGCAGGTGTCGGCCCACCTCGCCGCACCTCTGTCCCATCGAGTTAAACGTCTGTATATACACCTGCATCCGGGAGGCATGCTAAGGAATATTATAAAATAATAGTGGAAATAATAAAATAAGATTAGATTACATCATCAAATTTTAGAGGGAACAAAAAAACTACTTTTTCATCTCATATTTCCAACTTATCTCCATATGGTTTTACTCAAATTTAAAGTGAGATCATTCATTGGATATGGAATTTAATTCCTCATCCAAGGAGTACCCATGTTGCATACTTTCGATGGACCACACTACACAAAAAATGTGAAATACATGAAATAGTGTAATTACAATCGTATTTTTCATGTAGCAGAGTCCATCAAAGTATGGAATATGGGCACTCCTTGGATGAGGCATTAAATTTTGCATCCAACAGGTGTTCTTGCTAAAAAATTGAGTAAAATTGTAGGGAGATACATTGAAAATACAAGTTGAAAAAGTAGCTTTTGATTTTTTTTCTCAAAAAATGGTGAATCATCCCCCATTGTTGACATCATCATCTTGAATCTTAATGGTTCTTATAAATTTTATTTTGGTTGTACACTTTCATTTTGAGGCCCATTTTAGACCTCAAAATTTCTCTAATGTTTTCCAAGTCGGTTGGTGGGAATTTTTACAGTCGTTGCAGGGACACAATAATGAAGTGGTTAAAGCCTTTGCTGCATATTTTAATAGGATAAGAGCCCATGTGAGTGACTTGGAAATAGTCATAGCAACAACCACACATGTTCCTCTTGAAGGCAAATGTTGGTCTAAGAATGTCGCAGTCTGAAATGTTTCGTGGAGGAAGCTCTTTGCCAACAAGGACTGTGAGTACCAAGTCAAAGGTCTTCCACGTATGCAAGATAGGAATATTAAATTTCACGACCTAAAATAATCTCGATAGCTTTGTGCTTGTTCTTATCTCTCTATGGAAACTCTGCTTTCCACCTATTTCATTTCAGATTTGTTATTCGGCCAAGAGGACTAGAAAATAACAATTTTATTTCATGTTTATAACTAACTATTAAAGAAAATTATTATTATTATTTTTATGTTGAAAGGCGAATAGCCTATGTATATATACTCTTGATTTTGATGAAAACAGGGGGAAGTTTTAGACAAGAAAGTGTTGGTTACATTGTGGCTATGGAATTCTGTTAATACAAGTTCACCGATTTGATTATATTTAGTCTGGTTCTTTCGCTCTTATGTTCCATGGTGATGTTGAATATCTTCTTTATTCTATTGTTATTAATTTTTGAGATTTAGAAGATAAACGTTGCTTGTTTGATGATTTCATTTCATAAGAAAAAGACAATCTTCATTGCATTTATTTTTTGATAAAGCATTATTTTTATTTATAATTGTTTCATTTGATCGATATTATTCTTCACTGACTCATGTCCTAGGAAGTGGTATTGATCTAGACATCAGTTTGATTTTAAGTTCTGTGAGTATATTCCAAATATTCAAATTGACAAAAAATATCATTTCTTGTTTACAAATTGATGGTAATGTTGTAGCTGTAGATGATTTCCTCATTTCATATCATTACTTTCACCAATGGTTTATAAAATTTTTACATAATCCATTGACTAAAGTATATGAATTTTAAAGAGATCATTTGTAGTTATCCCTTTTATCTATCTTGGCCAAAAAATACTTAGTATTATATATTAGTTAGCCTTTGTCTCTGTTTCTTAACGTAAAATCTGAAAGTAAACATAGTTTATTTGTGTTTGTCTATGAGAATAAGTAATCTTTATGTTATAGTTATCTGTTCTTTTATTATTTACACTACAAATCAATTCCAGTTTATTTTTTAGCTGCATGTAGAAACATAATTTGATTTTATTTTTTTGATATATTTTGTAAAGTCTATCAATAATGCATTTTTTTTAATCCAATTACATTATGTTCTTGCCTATTTTATTTGTTGTATTATTAATCTTGTATATAATGTACCATAGCTTGACATTTTGTATTATAACATTAAATTTCTTATTTTGTAGTAGAATTATTGTATTATATTTCTTAATTATAATTTATAAATGAAATATATAAACTAGAATTACATAGCGTATCACAATTTATTTATTGGTGAAACATACTTGACTCTTTTCTTTCTTGACAATCATATAAGATTTGGGCTATTTGATTCCCATCATTTCAATTGATTAGCTAACTTGATAATTTAATTATAGTTTATTTTAATCATAATTTAGTGTAGAATTATTTTATATTAGTATAGGATAAACATAGTTTAGATTTGGAATAGTTTTCCCTGGATTCAATTCTTTGTAAGAGGAGAGGATCAAAGGCCAAAGAGGTCTATAAACCCATCAAGGGTAGCCATGTTAAACACTTTGGGCCATTAAAGAGCCTTGGTCTACGTTATTCCTCCCTTGTTGACTTAGGTGTACACCATTCACATCAATAATATGTTAGAAATCTATTCTTTGGTGCCAATATATTCCATCTTGACATTCTTCTTGGTGGCTTGTTCTTCGAGGAAATGATACTTGATTGGAATATCCTTGTTTTTTAGTGCATGGAAATATTTGTTGGGATATTGATTGCATTGGTGTTGTCACAGAAAATAAAAATGGGATGATCATTTTCCACTTTGATGTCCTACAAATTTTGTTTCATCCAGAGAACTTGGGTACAACAATATACTACTTTTATGTATTCAAATTCAGCTATAGAAATATGAACTTATGATTACTTTATACTTGACCAAGACGCAAGACAATATCCTTGGAAAATTGCACTCCCATTTGTGCTTTTTTTGTCATCAATGCTACCTTCCAAATCAACATCTGTGTATGATGTTAATGTGAAATTTGTACTTTAAGGATGCAAAATCCCAAAGTATCAAAATATAGTTTTTACTTCTTGCATATGTGATTCCTTTGGTGTTGATTGAAATATTGCAACCATTAAAACTACTTGCATAATGTATGGTATCAAATATGTGAAGTAAAGTAGACTCCTAATCATATATCTCTGTTGGTGAAAAGTTGTTAAAGATACCTAGTGTTTTGTATTAGAGTACCAACAATTTTTTTTTGTCTTAGTCTAGCTTAGTGTTAACATTTTCAATCTTCTGTGAGGAAGAAAATCTCACCCAAAGTGAAACTAGGACGTAAGTGTGATGGTTTGGGTTTAGATGGTGAATAAATGCATTATACCGGCTAAATGTATTTTAATAGCCATTAACCATTATAGACTGATCAAGGAACCTTTCCACAAGAAATAAAGAAAACACATTACATAGAAACTTGACATAGGGATTCAAAAATTTAAAATAGACACACAATCAGAAACATAGCTACACATATTGCATAATGATTCTCCCTACAACAATATTCTCTTATCATTGTCAGGCCATAATAGAATTATAATTATAGATCTGCGATATCTTAGCTAGTTCTTTCAAATATTATTCCCAAAATCCTCATTACAGACACAAGATTAAAATAACAGAAGATGAATAAGAAATTTGGCAATATGTCGGCCTGTTTCTATTATCTCCTTCTTGTACAACTTGCCTTATGTGTCTTTATATACATTTTTTTCCCATTATCTCATCAATTTTAACTCACGATCGCTTGATAGAGTCAACTCTAAAAACTTTGATTAGATCGATTCACTTCATGCTCACTTGGTCCATGCTTGCTTGATTTCTTAAAACTATAATGACTCAATCATTCTTTTGTGTGGACTTGATCAATTCAAAAATATCCACTTGGTCCACTGCTTACCGCTTCTTATTTTCCGCTGCTAACTTCTGGCCAAATTAACCATACTTTTTTCGGCTTGTGCTTCCTATTTTCCACAGCCATATTCAAATCAAAATTGTCTAAAAATGAAGGACCTGATAGGCCCACAAACTATTGAATTTCCTTGAGTCAATATTTTTCTTGCTCAACTAATCCTTCCTTTGTCTACTCATATTTTTCCCCTTCAAATGAAGGACCCAACTGAGGAACAACCTGCAAAAATTTTCGGTGGAAGAAGTTGTATATATACAAGTGATATAGCCATGTTTGCATCAAGGTGGTGCGTTGATTAACAAAATTTTGGGTCATGTCAACATATGGTACCTCCAGTCGAGCTACAAGCAATGCATTCCATTCATTTTCTGCATCCAAATTAAGCTAATGTAGCTGTAAGTACCGCTCCTAGAAGATGGGCTTGAGATCTCAGATCATTTATTTTTAATGATGTGACTCATCCTGTAAGGTAATAATTTGAGAATATTTCTGTAATATTTCCTCAAAGATCATTTTATATTGAATGAGATCAACAACGGATAGAGCATCATCCATCAAATTCTTGACCTACTATCGCAACTCATAGATTGGCTAATTTCATTGAGCAAGAAGAATTGGCCAATACTACACCTACCTCAAAATGTTACGAGAGTCTTCTGTTTTCCTTTGGAGTTTGGAGTGAATAGTACTACCTTTCTCCAAAACACAATCAACCTGCTAGGTGAAATTTGTGGTGGGATCTAGTAATTTCTCCTGCAATTGAAAAATGGTGCCCTGAAAATATTTATTCTCAACTGCTAGAATTGTCCAAGAACTTTCATGGAATTTTAAGCATTGGATAGGATCATTGGCTAATATGTCTTTAGGTAGCATTAAACTTGTATCTAACAATGTGAGCCACATCTGAATGATTTTGGAATTAATATTTACTACCTCTTGCTAAGATTTGTCTTTCTGCTACTGAAGTTGATCTCTCTCCTTCATGACTTGAGCAAGTTGTTGCTGCAATGAGTCTTGGTATTATGTAAGTTGGCTGATCTGTTAATGTTGTTGATCATGGGCCTGAATGAGCTCATATTGATTATGGTCTATCAAGATCATCGACTCCTACAATTGTAGCGAAGAAGCTCTGAGAAACTAAAATAGATGGGCAAAAATCCAATGTTGAAGATATTCTACGGAAAGAGAATCTGCTAATGGAAGCTTGGACTACAAGGGTTGACCATTTGCAATTGAATTGTTTGAGTGAACATGTGTGGAAGGTTATGGAGTCTCTTTCTATTCCTATAGTATGGATTTTTGCACTTGCTCATGAACCTAATAAGGGAGCAAGAGAATAATTTCAAGTGACTCGACGCACAATTATACCACTTTTTTACAAATTTTCATCTCTTTGATAAATGAAAATAATGTATCTAGAAGTGGAACATTGCTAGCTAGAAGAGAACTGATAATTTCTTGGAGAGGTTCAACGATGGGTTTCTTGGCAGAATGAGGAGATGGTGCATCAAAATAAATATATAGAGGGTTGTCATCTTGTGGAGAATACACTATTTGAGGTTTACTTGTAGAGGGGAGGGTGGATTTCTGCACTTACTCCATGATCTATGCTTTGAAATATCTATGCTAGCCATATTTTCCAAAACAAGGAGATACGAAACAATATATTCAGGTAATGCGACTACTATATTTGCTACATATGCTTCAGGGAGAATAAGGGTCAAAAATGGGTTTGCTTGCAAAGGAACCACATTAGGAATTGAATTGCTTGTGGATGATGTGGTTGTGATAGTCGTGGAGGGGGTACCAAGAGTTGTAATAATGTGAGACTCGAGTTTCTTAATGAGGGGATGATGGTGTTATGGGTCAAAATTAGGAGATGATGGAAAATTTTGGTGCTTGTGGGACAAGGGTGGCCCATTCATTGGCGGATTACATTGAGTGAGAGCACTGACGACATAGGAAATTCCGTCAGGCTATTGAAGTTGTTCTAATCCAGGCCAACTAATAACCTCCTTGTGGAAAAATTCCTCTTATAGGTAGTGTGGGAGTGGACGGGTATGTAATTTTTCCTTGTCCACATCCTTGGGACATACATAACAATGGTTAACATCAATTCCAAACCAAATATGGTAGGCATGTTTTTCAAGCAAGGCCTGAGGAACTCACATGATTTGGTTAGATTCGATTAGTTGATTGTACCATGCACTAGAGGCATTTTCATTAAAAGAGGCATTGGAAAATTCATAACGAGTTTAATAGGGTTCATAAGTTAAGGCTAGGGATTTATGGCCTGTAGGGGTAGGGAGAACACGACCCACAAGAGGTTTACACTTGAGCATGACAATATAAACAATAAAATAACCATAAATAAAGTAACTCCCCTTATGATAGGCTTCCTCACAGGCATGAAAGAATTCTTCAAGAAAATACTTACACCAATTTAGTTGGGCGCCTTGAACACATAACTCAGCCACATGAATGGTGTCTACAATACATTCTCCCTTCATATAGTGTCGGGTAATATTCATAGAGATAACATGCAACGCAAATTTAATTTTAGCATTATTGATTCAGTTGATAGCATACCCTTGTCTCTTATGCTTGGTGCCATATTTCTAGTACAAATTCATTGTACCCGTCTTCATGTTGTGTTTGGCTCCTCCTTGGAAGGTTGTAGAGATACCCTGGCCTTCTATTGAAAATCCTATTAGCTTATGAATATCGTGCACATGAAATTGATATTCCTTGTTGAGCTAGAGGAGACCATTGTGAATTTGGCTGATAAGGAATTTCATACATCAAGCAACCTGTCCAGTAGTGTTGAAAACTAGTAGGTCTTGCAACACAAGTAATGTAGATTCATAAAACAAATTGAATTTCAATTTTAGAGAAACAATGCTTCCAGACATTGTGGGCATAAATTCCATATAGACTTTAGGTTTAAGGGTTGGAAACAAATCACCATCATTGGAATAATTATCCACAAGGATAACCTTCTCATACTTTCCTTATACAAATTGTCTAAGGGATGAACATGTGGGTCAAAAAATTCAAAGTGAATTGCAAATTTGAGAGAATGACCCATGGATGAATGCTTACATTAATATTGACACACAGGGGTACAATAATCATTATTAAAATAATTATTAAAACGCAACACGTTCATAAAATTGGGTCCCAAGCCAGGTCCATAAAACTCAGATTCAATGCTAGTGTAATCCGACCTCATATGCAACAAAAACTCTGCTAAAATATGATTTGCAAAGTAAATGGGGACCTGGTCATGGTGAGGGAACTGGACCCAAGATCCAATGAATTGAGCATAAACAAAAGGGGTCACATCAACATTCTTAAAATATTTTAGCAGAATCGGACCAACATGTATAACACGACATTCCAGTGGGATGTCAAAAAACTCCCCATGAATATCAATGTTCTTGGTGGAATATTTCACCACCTTCCATGTATGTGGGCATCTAACCTCTGGCCTCCTAATCCTATGTATGGAATATAGGAGGTGGATTTGTGGGCCCTCCCTCTGGTATGTCTTGATAAACCTGTAGATGTTATCCAACATCATAGGCAAACTATGCCTAGTAGGCAAACTAGAAAATATTTTATCTAAATCTCGTGTGATCCATGTCTGCTGGCCCTAACATCCTCAACTGTTATACTGGCTATAGCTTCATTCCACGGAGGGATCGACACTGTGCTTTGATCCTCGTCTTCACCATATTGAGGGTCTACAAATCATAAACATAATTGAATATATATAACAAACTAGAAGCATAATAACATATACATTAAATTCAGAAACATCAATTGAAGACGATTTAAAAATTAAAGACAATTTCAAGACATAAACACATAGAGTTTAAAGAGGATTTAAAATGCAAGATGTATACCTGCAATAGGTGAAGAAGGTCTACTATCCATAACAAGATCATCAAAATAGACATAAACACTGCTTCTGACACTCCGACAGGTGTCAGATGGAGGATCTATGAGAGGAACAAACACTCTAGTATGGCTACGTTATCTAGCCCGACCATGTATAACATATCCCCCAACACTTCGACGGGCTGTGGTTGGGGGGTGTATAGGAGATGGCTCTGCAAATTATATATAATACATATAAACTAATCCAAGAAAAAAATGTAGAAATAGAAAGAATGTTGACAAGAAAACCATTTATAAATTCAAGTAGAATAATCTAGGCTAAAGTATTAAACTAAATAGAGTGTCTATTTTGATAATTTATCGACGAAAGTATTGATTTCCATGTAAACACAATTGAAGAATGTGATTGAAAATCTAACTTACACTTTTTCCGATTTATAAATAATGCATTTTATTCATAGAGAAGAAATATGTAAATATATGTAAAAAATTGTAATAAACCTATTTGCAAAACTAATAAAACTTCATGCCAACCAAATACTCCATAAGACAAGTTCTTATAATGTTTGATTTTGACACATGACATGTACTAGGTGCTAGCACATGAAGAAAATGTTTTTGGTATGACACACTAAATAATGAAACAATATGGTACAAATTAGAAAAGAATCAAAATGCTTATATATTCACTTTAAATGCATTTTTCATCATGGAATTAATGTATGTATCAATGATGCATTGTTGATATATATATATATATATATTCTATGTTGCGTTATATAGTTAAATAAAAATATAGGAAGTGCAAGTTACAAAATCATTACTCAACTAATAAATTTAATAAGGGTGGGAACTAAGAGATATATAATTTTCATGTATCATTATATTAAATAATTCTACAAAGAAATTTCAAGGAAAATTACAGTTTATAAATCAACTCAAGTCTTAAAACATTATTGAGCATCCCCCATCTTATGTTATTATGAAGAGTATATATATATATATATATTGAGAGAGAGAGAGAGAGATGCTATAGCTATGTTACATGCCATGTTATGTTATATAATTATATATCTAGTTATGTTGTATATATATAATAGTTATAGCTATGTTATACTTTACACACACACACGTGTGTGGTTAATTATAATAATAATAAATAAAATAAAAATATTGTTTTACACTTTAATTTAAAGTTAATATTTTATTTAAGTACAATTAAATTTATAAAACAAATTACTATATCTAATATTAAAAAAATATAAAATATATATTTATTTAAATTTAAAATAAAAAATGAAATAAAATTTCTTATTTGATTTCATAGAGGTTCATCATGAGCAACCATATTCATTATGTCAATTTAAAGCTCCTATTTTATTTATTTATTAGGGTTCTAAAGTTTAGCTATTTTATGTTTTGAAAATTTTTTGGGCATATTTATCAAATTTGTTCGAAATTTAAAATGCATTTTTAATAACAAAAAATCAATTTTCTTTTAAAATTTATTTCACTAAATTCCTAAAAAAACTTTAAAACATAAAATAATTAAAAATGAAGTTTACCATATAAAATATTTATAATAAAAATGCTACCATTGCACATAAAGGTATAAAATGAAATTAAAAAAATAATTAAAACCTAAATTATAGTTTTTTTTGTGTGCTTTTCAAGGGTTTTATTGGTGGTTTTGTAAGTTGTTTGTGGTATTCAAGGGTTTTCTTGGTGGCTTTTTATGGTTTTCATGATTGTTTTTTTAGTTTTTGTATCCTAGGTTTTTTTTTTTAAATCAATTTATTTTATTTATTGAAACAAATCAAATAAAAGAGACAAAAATGATAGGAAACCTTCCTTGGCTTGAGCCTCTGGGTCATTGGTGGGGTTGATGGGTAGTTGGATTGAGTTTCTCTATCTTGATCGAGCTTAAAAATATTTAGTCAAATTCCTTTTCCTCTCGCGGTTTGACCAAAATGGGGTATTTTAAATAGAAATAATGATCGATCGAGCCGTTAACTTGGGTTAGAAAACGACTCAATTGAGCATTATTGCTTAAAAATTGCTTGATCAAAAATCTATTTTTCACCAAAAAGTGCACTCATTTCGCCAAAAAGTGTAACCCAGCTCCATGCTTTGACCTAGAAAGAGATTATAATTACAGAGTTGTTACACCCAATCCCTATGTTTAGCACATCCTCTTCAACACATGTGTAATGACCAGATGCACCGTATTTCTCTTTGAATTGATCAACAACCCAACTGTTAGGGCATGCTATTGGCATATTTTCTTTTAAATGATCAGGATAAGTCACACTTCTACAATTCAACTATTTGAATTCTTTCCTGTCACTGTCCCATTTCCTCCTCTTCTTTTCGTACAATTCGACCCATGGTTGTGTCACTTCCATATTGTAAAGAAAGATTTTTTTGTGGCTTCAATTTCTGAATTCACTGATGAAATCAAACCAACACATATTGTACGTATGAAATAAAAATATGCATTAATATGAAGTTCAGTGTGATTAGTTATTGTGTAGAAATTTTATGAATGATAAGCCACTTACTCTTTATCACGCCCCTCTTTCCATTTGTTTTGGCAAGCTCCCCTTATTTTTTTTCTTCATCCCTTTCGTCGTCCAAAATCACTGAACCTGGTGTGTTTTTGATCTACTTGATCTACTCACTGGCATAATAGAAAGAATCATACGATATATTCCCCTATGCTATAGACCCCTCAAGTTTTTCCCTCTATCGAACAAAGCCTTTCAACTTCTTCATGTACCTCTCTAAGAAGAACATCTAACAACCAGAAACCACCCCAAATAATTCAAACTCATCTACTAGGTGAATTAAAAGATGAACCCGCAATTCCATGAAAATTGTTGGCAGTTCCTTCTCAAACATACAAACAATCTCAATTATCTCTTGATGCCACCATGGAATACTAGCCATATGGATATCCTTTGATGTGATCCAACGTACAAATGAAAATAATTTAGATATGGCACATCATATGTCTTAGGGGAAGTCATGGTTCACACACCCACGCACGAGCATAGGATAATGACATTGCACAGTAAATAATACATTATACAAAAATTAATTATAAAATATTCCATTGCATAAAATTAACATAAAAAATAAAAATATCATGTTTTTGACATACTTATTTAGAAGGTTCAAATAATCATGCGATTTCAGATCCGATAAACAATATTCCATAGTGAAGCAATCCCATAGTGAAGACCCATATAAATAAGGCACCCTCACACTCATTATAACTTCCATTTCCAACGAAAGATCATATTTATTTAAAATCCATGGGACATCACCTTCTTTGAAAGACCAAGAGGGACCAACCTCTCCTCTAGTTTCTTATCTTGGCCAATGATTATTTTTAGCTTTTGAAGAAATAATATCTCTCCTAACAATCAATGTGTCACTTTCTTTCAATTATATGTGCCTCCATAAAGAATATGAAACATTTTTAAATATATGCATGGGATCTAGTAAGTGGGAAATCTTAAGATGCTCTCAATATGGGATCTGATAAAAGACATTTTCTTTTCATCCCAATAGGAAATTTCTCAACATAGGTGTCGAATAATTCTGGATCATCGAACATAGAATCCCCATTTCAATCGAACATTTCTAGAAACTCCTTATCCTTCTTCTCTCATATGCTCTAAGCCATTCAAATTGTGTCATTATTGCAAACCTTTGGGTTCTCTCTGGTTAACCATTGAGAGTGGAAGTTACTCTTCTGTAAGGGTGGTGTTCTGGGAGGAATACCCTGGAGCAGTCATACTCTAGCTTTCATAGGTGGTCGGAACACCTAGCCTTCAGAGAAGGTCCACAAAATTTATATCCATGATACCATTTTGTTAAAATACCTAAAAAATTATTGTATATAGGTCGACACGTTAGTGATAATGAAGATAAAAACAATTACAAAAAATTAAATTAATATGTGAAATAACATTGTTACATGTATAAACAAATCAATAAATATGTAATTTACCAGAGAAAAATCCTAATCTTGGATAATCATGTACGTTTTAAGCACATATTCCATACAATGTAAATCTCTTCTCTGTTGTGATGGGTCTTGATACATCGTACACATGTATCCCTTCCCATAATTCCTTCGATTCATCTACCAATGGTTCTAAGTAGACATTCATATTCTTCACTTGTCCTCTACCAGGGACTATGAGAGCCAACATAAGATGTTATTTCTTCACGGTTTACCATGGGGGATATTGTTATTGATCACTACTACAAGCCAAACAAAATAGTTTGTGTTTTGGAGGGAATATCGGTTGACGCCATCCATGACTATGCTGAGTCACAGACTTCGTACTTCATCCATGAATTGTTTAGGCCTTGTATCCTATATATGCTTCATGGCTATTGAATCTATTGGGATTCACATAAATCCTGACTCACTTCTATGTGAGGCATGCCATCCCTGCAACATAGCTAATTATTTGCAATGAAAGAGCCTTTGAATCCTTGGGATTATAGGCATGTGCCTCACTATCTTATGAGGAGGACCATGTGATTTACCTGGTTTTTTAATTACGGTGTCTGTCATGCCCAAATTTCAGATATATCTCTTTGACTACATATAATCCTCTATATAGAATACAATCATTCAGACATGCATGGTATGATATGTACTCAACACCCAACATTTTCAACAACTGCTTTGCCTCTTCACAACTACCAAGTAAGACATTATCACTCGGAAGAACCTTATCTTTTAATAACCTACAATTTGTGGGGAATATAATTGTACAATGTCAATATTTAACATTTGTAAAATCAGCCCTTTTTAATGCTGATTGTGTGACAAGATTTCTCAAAATATAAGGGACTTGATTGATCATGCAGGTGAATTACCTCAATATTTATGAGAAACATGAATTCGACATGTCAAAATTTTCTTTCAATTTTTACAACAACATCGTTGTCCCCAGCTGAGTAGGATTTTATTTGCGGCAAGGACCAAAGAAAGGCATGGTGGAAGAAAATTTCAGGCTTTCGAATAAGGTATTAGTGATATCAGCATCATCCCTTGGCTCATCATTCTGGAATGCATCTAATAACATTGCCTCCATGGCAGTCATATCCCATCAATAATCATCTATTCCAACATCTATTTGATTGCCTCCATTGCCAACTTGTGATGAAGAACTACTATTTCTGTAGTCATTCCTAATTGGTGAATCTTGACGTAGTGGGAACTGAATAGGTGGTTGATTCAACCATTCTTTGTATGCTTCCTCTCTAAGTCCTGCTCTTAATGCAACCTTCTCTCGATTTTACATTTTAGTGTACTACACCGGAAGATGGTAGGTGGGTCACTCATCATCACTAGAATCCTAATTTCAAAAATATTGAACGCCCTAAGTACAATATCAATGAATATAAGCATGCCAATGCAATTTATTTGTTGAAATTACATTATACCAAACAATTAGTACCATCGTTGATCCAAGATTGTGATTGGAAGATGGCATGTTCCAATTGTAAGGGTGAATAGGTTGTCCATTTTCATCTACCAACTCCCTGCGATACGCTGCTCCTGATAAGAGATTCTGACATTTTTAAAATGGAGGAATATTTTGTGCATCTCAACTCGATTATGAATTAGGATCCTGCAAATTTGAATACATTTTTATTCAAATTGTCATTGATTAAAAATAAATATATTCAATTATATAATCGAAATATAAATAAAATATGAACATACTGGAGATGGGAATGGAGAACTCCGCGAAGGATTTTGATCAATAGTATGGAACACGTTGGAATTTAAATAATTGGCCATTTGATATTATTGATATTTTTTCCCTACATTTAAGAAAAATCAGAAATAAAATTTTCTATGCATATCTAAAAATTTTCAAGAACCATATAACCAAAATCTGAATTTCAATATAGGTTTCAAACCATTTTTCAAGAATAAGGCAACTTTAAGCCGAAAATAAATACTATGAACTACCGTAATTCATGTGGATGCGTCCTAAAGGATAATCTTAGATTAATATGCCATTTTATGTGAAAATAAAATTTCAGATAAATTTTAAACCCTAACGGTGCACTTATTAGAACAAATTGCACCGCTGCGTTTAAATAATAACCGCACCGAGGTATTCAAATGATACCTGCACCAATTTTTGACATTCCAAAAAATATAAAATATGTTATCGTATTGGTGCTCTTGTACAAAAATGCACTGACATGTTTAAATAAAAAAAACACTGGTATGCACCTATTTTTGGGATTTAGAAAATAAAAATGAATTATTGAATCTCAGTGCTCTTTTTAAAATTAAAATATTGATGCATTTAATTACAAATCACACCATTACATTAAAATATTAATCGCATCGTTTTTGGATTTCGAAAAAAAAATTGTATCATGTCAGTGCGTTGAAAAAATATGGCGCCCTAGCAATGTTAGTGCACTTTTCTTGTAAACACACCTATTCTTTTTACTATCGAATGCACCAATGTTCAGAGAAAGTTTAACAAGCACAATTTTAAAAAAATAAAACATAAAAAAATTAGGGACAATTGATTTTTCGAAATCTAATTTCATAAAGTTTTTTAAATAGTAAAAATTTATTCCCTATTTCATTAATTTTTCCATAATTTCAGGGGAGTGATTTTCAAGAGACATACTAGGAGCACTGTGCAGAAACAAAATAATTTGGAGCAACATAACTATTCAGATGATCAAAAGCTGAAAGATATGGTCATTCACTCAAAACCCTGCATAGAAAATATTCAAATTTTTATTGTTTATTTTATTAATAAAAAAAATTTACAATTTCTGTTAGGGTTGGGAGCTTTTTGGAGCAAAAAATATTTGGAACCGCAAAAAAGATGATAATTTGAAAGGTATGGAACTTACATAAGAGAAGAAGTAGGAATGCATAATATCACAACTATAGAGAAGGCCCATCATAAGGGAAAAAATCTTGAGAATAAATTTAAATAGGAATAGAGATCGTAAAAACTTTTACTAGTAAAATAAACAGTAAATTTTTTATTATAGAGGGTTTTTTATTTTATTTTTTTCTGAATTATGAATAAATCTAACATAAATTGTAAAAAAATTAAGTGCAAAAATTTTAAATTTATAATTAATTTTTTTTACAATTTATGTTAGATTTATTCATAATTCAGAAAAAAATAAAATAAAGAACCCTCTATAATAAAAAATTTACTGTTTATTTTACTAGTAAAAGTTTTTATGATCTCTATTCCTATTTAAATTTATTCTCAAGATTTTTTTCCTTATGATGGGCCTTCTCTATAGTTGTGATATTATGCATTCCTTCTTCTTCTCTTATGTAAGTTTCTGATCCATACACATAAGTTTGAAGCAATGGACTTTCTAATATTTTAGGGACTTGAGTTGAAAATGCTTCCCATTGGAGATTGTGCTCATATATATCATATTTTTTCTTAATTCTAATTCTTTTTCTAACAAATTCCTTCTCTGCCATACCTTGAAAACACTTTGAAAAGTCATATTTGAATCTACCCAACTATAGTGGCTCACCATGGTTGTAGACTTCCACAACATGTATCATTTATATGCATGATCGTCAAGTTGCATAGAAGCATACATTATTTTTCATCGCGAAAGTGAATGCTATGCATCTTTAAAATATTATTCTCCCTTGTTGATCCAAGCCACACTATTATTTTAATCTCTATCAAATTTGAATAACTAATTTTAACCACATCATGTGTCGAAATAACAATTGATTTGAAACGGGTTGTGGCTAGTTGACATAGGTTATGGAGTGGTATAGGTAGTTGGAGAGATGTGTTTTTGAGCAGTCATATTTGATGAGTTTGTGTGTGGCAAGGGTTCTTTGTCCCTATGATACTTATCAATTCTATCTAATTGAAAAGTTACTTGATATTCTATTCTTTTTGTTGAACTTTTCAGTCATCTCTGCTCTCATCTTAGTCATGCTTTGATTCATATTGTTTTTTATTTATTTCATCTTTGAGATTATCTGTTAATTCATGTTTAAGATATTCATTCTTTTGTTTCAACTCTTCTCTCAACTCTTTTTGGTTTTTTATCTATTTCTTCTTCAATATTTTTACAATTTTGTATGAAGTATTTCTCAAATTTCTCAATCCTTGCATTAATTCCAATCATATCTCTTGTTATAGAGTGTTTTTTGGCTCAATTTTGATTAAGAAAAATTATTGCTATCCTATTTGAAATTTTTTCTAAAAATTATAATATTTAAGTGTGTAGGATTTCATAGTTCGAATTCATATCTTATGTTGTTTCTTTTGGAAAAAATATAAAATGTGTGTTAAACATCTCACATTTCAAGTGGACACTCTACTTATCATCAGGGAAAAAGTGAAGCTTATACATATAGTAAAGAGAGCTAGACCAAGTTAAATAGAAGGAGCGAGAGGGGAGGGGGAAGGACCACTTAGGTCTAAAAGAATTTGATTGTAAGGTTGAGAGACTATGATTGAAATATTATTAAATAATGATCTAACCAACAATTATCTAATCAATTAAATAAATTATAAATTATAAATTCAACATTCTGAATAGTGACTATTCAAGGATTATAAATTTGTTTTTGTTACCTCCATAATAATAACTATTATTATTAAACATTATTATATTAGTAATATAATAAATTATATGGAATCAAAAAGTTTCGATAATAAATTATAACTACAATTATTTTAGATTTTAATTATTGATATCAATTTGTTAATAAGTTAAATTAATGTTTTAATAATTAATATTAAAATAATATGAACTAAGATAATATTAGTAATATTAATGATGATGAGAAATTCTAGAACATTGTGTGATGGTTAGAGTTATTATACTATTACATAACTAATGATTAATTAATATAAGATGAATGTTATTATTTGCATTTTATAATATAATTTTAATATATTAGTATTATCAATTTATCATTATTCCATATTTCAATAGAATGGGTACATTTATAATTACTTATTTAATATTAATATGAAATGTTACAAAGTTATATATAGGTTATTATTAATATGTAAGGAAATTATTATTATAACAAGGCCGCATAGCTAGCATTACCTATCTCTTAGTTTAATTATTGAACTCTGAAAGATATGAACTAACTCTCATATTTGAACAAGGTCTACAATGTAGCCACTCTCACTTAGTTTAAATATAGTTAAATTCTAGTAAAAAAACAATAAATTTATACAACTCTACATTAATAAAAGTTACAATGGAGGAATATGCGCAACATAAGTGTAATATGCAGTGTTGCTGCTTAGTACATGCCTCTTATAGAAAAATTAATTGATAGCACAATAATTAGGAAGGTGTGTTTATAAGTTTTTTTCTTAATTATAAATATTATTATTATTAATTTAATTAATAACTAAAAATTGTTTTAAATTTAAAGCAATTATAACATAACATCATATATAACTATTATAAAGTTTCTATTATAATTATTAGAATGTTTGGACCTCAAGAGATTTGTTCCTTCTTGCCACACTTGAGGAAATGTTTGCACCTCAAGCATTTGATCCCTCCGGTCACATTTAAGGAAAGGTTTACACCTCAAGGGATTTATCTCTCTAAACACTTAATATATTTAGAGCTAATATGGATATAGTATGGTTTAAAACGTCTATCATATAGTGAATATTATTTTATATAACCATTCTCATATATAGCATTTTGATGGAAATAATTAAAGTTGCTAATATTCTTATTAAATTTCAAGAATAATATATAATTTTTTTGTAAAATATGAATGTTTATGTTAATAACTATGTATATTCATGTTAATTTCAAAATCTATCTTGCATGAAGAGTGATATTTTTAAAGTGCAAAAAGCTTGAGGAAACTTTTTCATTTTGAGAGATTTTGATCACTCACAACAAATGATAGATATAGACTTAAAACAGATCTATGCTAGCTCCATAAACAATAATAATATCAAAATTTAGATTGTTTTCATTATATCTATGTATATGTTTTAGATACTTTCAAAATTATTACCAATAAAGCTATTTTAGAAGTTACACACGAAATAAAGAAAACAACTAAAAAACAATAATATCCAAAAGCATTAATATCCAATGATAAAAAAATTAAATATTGACAAAATAATAAGATGCATATAATATATAACATATAAATTACAAAAATCTTTTTCCATTTTTTTATATTGATTATATAAAAAAGAAAGTTTTTTGTTTTTTAGTTGGCTTTATTCATAAAAATTTGAACCTTCAATTTCACAATGTTACATAGTAAATATCTTGTAACACGTAATTACAAGTTACGTTGCTCCATAAGCTTATGAAAAAAAATTACTTCATAAAACTTAAAAAATAAACTTAGTCAAAACCATACCACACGAAGTAACTAACATTAATAATATTTACACATAATGAGGAGATATCAAAATAATGAAAACCATAACAAGAAGGATTGTACTTAGCTTTAAAGAACTCACCACTTCATAAAGATTGCATGGGTAAAGTAAAAAAAGATAAAATAAGTATTCACTAAAAATTATCATATAAAATTTCAATAAAATTATATTAAAATAGAAATGTTCCACAAAATACACATGCTCTATAGGTATTCTGGCAGCGAGTTCTTAGGATAATCTATTCAGCGAAGAGTTTGTCGATACGCTGGGAGTGGTTATTGTAAAACTTCACAGGAAAAGGGCCGAATACAAGAGCCAGATAGAGAAGCAATCTATCCCATAGGCTATTTTTAGCCTCGTGGACATTAAAAATTCTTTCTTTCTAATTACACTGAAGGTGTTTTATTGTGGGCTTTATGTTTGTGACACTATTCAGATTTGTCGCCCCTGACAGAATCTGAACAGTGTCCTCTTTGAATGAAAAACATATCTCTTAATCCCTTGCGCGTATATTTTTAACACACGTGTTTCAATCTCATTGAATTGAGATTTACTCCAAGATTTTGTCCTCTGGTTGTGCTGTATGTGAGAATAATCTAGAATAATGTAGAAATAGAAGTGGTTATGGTTTTTTGAACGAGAGTTTTATAATTAGAGTTTAGTTCCATTAGTTCAGGATTTTTTCCCTAAACTTAGGAAGATTAGGTGAGTGCCTATGCTATAAATGTGTAATGTTATCGTGAAGCTAATGAAAATTTTGGTGTGAGATTTGTCTCACGATTATGTGTGTTGCAATTTGTTTTATTTAATTTGGTATCAAAGGAGCGTTGCCACCGTTGCTGTGGTGTGTCTGCCGGGAGGAACGGAGCTGGGCTGCCAAGGCCGAGCAGAGGTCGAGAGCCTGTGTGAAGGATCTTGCTTGTTGGTGAAATTTTTTTATGTTCGCTGGTGCAGAGACCGTGGAGTGGTATTGTTGCAGGCAATGGAAGTCATCCCGTGTGCACGCGTGAGAATCGAATGCATATGATAGAGAATAGCATGGAAGTCATCATAGTGATTGCAGTCGCAGACATGGTTTGTATTACATAGCACTAAAGCCGATGGCAACGAAGCCTGTCGGTGCCCTGAATCATAACACAATTGTTAGAACATTTGGGTGAGTTAAGAGTCTGCATTCAGGATGTGGTCAATATATAACAACGTGGAGTCATTGCAAAGATTGCATTGGAGTAAGCGTGGTGACAGATTGCAGTCGGACCGTAGCTAAGGTGGATGATTGCAGAGTTGTTTAAGATACCGAGATTTCCATGTTTTTGATGGAATTCTTTTACGTCTGTATATTAACTGGAGTTTGATGTCCTTTAAGCTATTATCGAGTCTCTGATGCCTTATTTTGCATGTCTCCTCGTTTTATGAATTTTCCTTTTGTCAAGGCTCAAATCTTCGTTTTATGAATTTTCCTTTTGTCAAGGCTCAAATCTTCGTTTTATGAATTTTCCTCCTCTGCTGTGTTCAGTGGAGGTTGACCGGATTCTAGAGCGGATCTGTGGAACAGTGCAAAGAGAGTAGCTCAGAGTGCTCTGTGAGATGGCAAGCCTGTAGTGATTGAGTGATCCTCATGATCCTGACTTCAGTGGGTACATTATTAAACGGGTGCAGGAGTAGCATTCGGATCATTGTAAGTTGTTGTTGCCTGCATGGTCAAAGAGACCGAGTGAAGCGTGGTGGTGAATCGGTGAGGTAGTCTCAAGATATTTGCATGCGTGAATGTAGTTGCGATTATTCCCCACTCGAAGAGATTGAGATCAATCTCTATGTGCAGCATTTTCTATGCTACGGTTCTTTTGATGCGATCTTTTCTTAAGAACTGTTGTGAAGGATCTGCATAGGATAAACATTTGTGGTCAACATTCAACATAGAGACTCGAGCTATGATGTGAATGAGAGCTCGAAAGTTGGAGGTGAGATAAGTGGGGCGTTGTCAACATGTATGTATTTTTAGATCCTTCTGATGATGTTTCTTTCGTGTGGTCATTTGGAGGCATTTTGGGCTTGGGTAGTATTTTTGAGTCAGAAGAATATTCTGACAAACAAGTTTCTATAATTGAAGAGCTACCAATGGTTCATGAGGAAGGGCATAAAAACTTGAATCATGAACTTACTGCTCAAGATCTAGATGATAACGACAACAAGGATTTAGCATTGATTGCAAGAGGTAAAAATCTTAAATTGTTTCTTTCTGATACTGCATTGTCTACTGAAATTGATGATGAGACTGCTTGGTTCATAGATTTTGGTGCATTAGCTCATATGACTTGTAATAAATAATGGTATGATAAATATTACGAGAAAACTGATGGCACACACATTTACCTAGGAGATAACAGGTCACATAAAGTCCAAGGCTATGGCATAATAAGTGTGTACTTACCTAATGGAAAAATGAGACAGATTCATGATGTGATGTATGTTCCTGGTCTTAAAAATAATTTGATATCAGTTTCAACTATCACTGATAATAATTTAAAAGTGGAATTTGGTAAATTGGGGTGTATTGTGAAAGATGTTCAGGATCGCTACAGGGTTGTTTCCACAGGTACCAGGGTTGGTGGATTGTATAAATTGGATGTGACGATGAAGCGTCATGCTGCATTGACATCCAAAGCAACGTCAACAACATATTTATGGCATCACAGGTATGGGCACCTAAATTACAATGATTTATTATTGTTGCAAAGAAAAACAATAGTTGAAGGTCTTCTTGTTATGAAGTATGAAAATTTACCATGTGAAGCTTGTGCACTTGGTAAGCAGCATAGAGAGGAGTTTCCTGTTCATACAGAGAAAAAAAAATATGATATACTTGAATTAATTCACACTGATGTATGTGTACCTATGCAAACTAGGTCGCTTGGTGGTGCTTCCTACTTTCTTATTTTTGTTGATGATAGATCTAGATATACATGGGTCTATTTCATATGAAGAAAAAGTGATGTCTTTGAGTATTTTAAAGAATTCAGAACTATGATTGAAAAGCAAACAAGAAAATACATTAAAATTCTCAGATCAGATCAGGGTGGTGAATATAAATCAGGAGCATTTAACAGGTATTGTAAATTTCATGGGACCCAACAACAGTTCACAGTACCTCATACTCCTCAGTAAAATGGTGTTGCTGAGAGATGGAATAGAACACTGGTGGAGTGTGCTCGCAGTATGCTTCAAGGTAAAAACATTTCTAATGGTTTCTGGGCAGAAGCCATTAATACTGCTGTTTATTTGAAGAATCAAAGTCCCACTAAAAAATTATCTTTTCAAACTCCTTTTGAGATTCTTTATGGTCATAAACCTGATGTCAGTCATTTAAGAGTATTTGGATGTACTGCCTTTGTACATATTCCTAAGGATAACAGAAGAAAGCTTGATGCAAATTCAATCAAGTGTGTTTTTATTGGGTATTGTATAGATCAGAAAGCATATAAACTATTTGATCCCTGTTCACATGAACTATTTTCAAGTCGAGATGTGGTGTTTCATGAGAATGCTGATAAAAATGATACAAAGAATGATGCTTGGCATATATCTAATGATGATCATGTCAAAATTGATACTTTGGTTAAACGGGAACAGGAACAGGTACAGGTACAGGTTCAAGATCAGAATGAAAGCAGCATGAGCACATCCAGTCGCAATGATTCATCACGAGAGGAAGATTCACCTCAAAGCAGAAGAATCATCGATGGAACTCCAACAGGTATTGTAGAACCAAGAAGGTCAACCCAACAAACCCAAATTCTTGCAAGGTATAGAGATTATGCCTTGATGTCTAATATCATGAATGTTGTAGAACCAGTTGATTATGAACAAGCTAAAGAGCATGAACAATGGATAAATGATATGAATGATGAATATGACTCTCTTATGAAAAATCAAACATGGGAACTAGTTGAACTCCCTGAAAACAAAGTTCCAATTGGAAGCAAATGGTTGTATAAATATAAATTTAAAGCAGATGGTAGCATTGATAAATTTAAGGCGAGATTAGTTGCAAAAGGATATGCTCAACAGGAGGGAATTGATTATGAAGATACTTTTGCACCGGTAGCTAAATTGAATACAATTAGAGTACTGATTGCCTTAGCTACAAAACATAATTGGAATATACATCACTTGGATTTCAAATCTGCTTTTCTGAATGGTGATTTAAAGGAAGAAGTTTATCTGATTCAACCTGAAGGATTTGTCAAATAGGGACAGGAGCATCTAGTCTGCAGGTTAAGAAAAGCCTTATATGGTTTGAAACAGGCGCCGAGATCGTGGTATGTAAAGATTGATACCTTCTTTCATCAGAATGGGTTTGTGAAAAGAAAAAATGATCCTAACCTGTATGTTAAGAAAGATGAAGAAGGAAATGTTGCTTTAATATTTTTATATGTGGATGATCTCATTATCACAGGCAATGCTTATAAGTTAATTGAAGAAATTAAAATTCAGTTGTCTCGGGAATTTGAAATGAAAGATCTGGATGAATTGCATTACTGTTTAGGAATTGAGGTATGGAGAGAGCCTGGTAAAACATTGATCACTCAAAGTAAATACACAAAGGAAATTCTTAAAAAAGTTCAATATGAGTGATTGCAAAGCTATGTCAACTCCCTTAGAACATAATGCAAAGTTGTACAAAGAAGATGGAACTAAAGAGGCAAATGGAACTTTATATCGTCAGCTAGTGGGAAGTCTAAACTATATCACCAATACCAGACCAGATATTGACTGAGTATGCAATATCTGGTATGGTATTGGTGATATAGTTTAGAAATGCTCCTCCACAACATTCGGTTGAAAGCGCTATGCAAAAAATTCACTCGGTCATTATTTGCAGATACTCTTCCACAACATTCGGTAGAAAGCACTCTGGGAAAATTCTTAGAGATTATTTATTTGGAAAATATTAGCAGAAAGGAGGAATTCATTGACTTTTGTTTTCCATAAACATTGAGAAAATTTTAATTCAAATTGAAATGAAAAGGTCAATTCTTTTATTTTTTTCCCTTATTTGAAGTTTGTTAATTTTTAAAATTATATATTTTGAATAAATAAAACTATTATATAAATGGATTTTGATGATGAGGAGTAATATTTATTTATGAGATAAGAAAATTTTAAAATTATATATTTTAAATAAACAAAATTATTGTATAAATATATGTTGGGGATGAGGAGTAATATTTATGGATTTTTGTAGTTTTGTGTAGTTTTTGTATTTATGGAGTTTTGGAGTTATTGGTGGATTTTGTAGTATGAATCTGGGGAAAATTTGAGGTGAAATCTTGATTTGTGTTATTTAAATTGGTTTTTTCACTGTATATATGGATTCAACACCCAAAAAACCCTTAGAGCACTTTGCAAAGTTTAACTATGCAACTTGTAATTTCAGTGTTTTGACAAATTAAACTGATAAAAATAAATATGAGTACTTTTCAAAAAGTAACATTAAAGACAACTCCAATATTTATTAGATAAGAAATTATTGAAAATTTTTAAAATTTTATTTTATGTTTGTAACATTTCAAAATCATCATAATTTTAATAAATTAAATGGGTGAGACAAATTGTTTTTCATATTTGATTTTTTTTAATAATATATTGTTGATAAGTTTTTTTTTTGGAATTGATAAATCTCAAAATTAAGTATAAATGTCAAATTTAATATTTAATATTTCATGTCACAGTCGGTGCTTTAAGCACATCTCTGTGCATTCTTCACCACATCTCTTTGCATTTCACTCTGCTAGACTTCTCTTTTTCCTTAGAGAATCTAAGCATCTCCATGTATGTGGGTCAAATTTCAATGAGATTTTCTATGTTAGTTTTAGTCTTAATATACAATGTGCCAACATTTGAAACCGTCGCCTTTTTCTACATTCAACAACCATCATCTATTTTAACGTAGACACTACTTATTATAGATAAAAACAATACGAGACAAATAATGATAAAAATCCTACATAGCAACAATACATATAAACCTTGATTTACTATTTACTCTATTACGTACAAAAATTACATATACTTAAATGGCTAGTAAACGTGGAAAGACATCAATCCATGATAAACATCAAAACATTTACTGATGTATACATCTCACATTGCCCAAATAAAAAAAAATCATAAAGATCAATTTCATTATAACTTTATTTTAAATTATTATTATTATTATTAATTATAAAAAGAATTAATATGACTTAAATATATATACATTTAAAAAACATGTAACAATATTTTTAATCATGAAGATTCACTTCCATTTTATCTTGGAAATTCTAAATTTGTAAATATCTCTTTTTACAATATCATGGACAATACCATGGGTTATCAATACGACATACTCAATATGACATTTTCTAATTAATTAATTTGAGATAAATTAATTAAAAGATTAGATAAATTTTAACTCTTTATGTGTGAAAACTATTATGAATATTTAGACATATTTTATGGAAGTTAAATCTCTATCATCCATCTCATAATCATATGGAAGCTTAATCTCTACCAGCTACCTAATAATTATTGATAATTCAATTAAAATTAAAATTGTAAAAACTTATTATAAAATAAAGACACTTAAACCTGTGTTATTTACAAATTTCAAAAATTAGTGAAAAAAATGTATATCTATTATTATTACATAATATATTCTAATATTTAGAAAAATGTATATCTATTATTATACATAATTACACCGAAGGTGTTTTATTGTGGGGTTTTTGGTGAACACACTGTTTACTATAGCCAATAGCGACACTCGAATTTCGTCGTCCCTCTAACAAATAAAAACTTGGCATGTGGCATTGAATTTTCTCAAGGTCTCTGATTGACGACATGACGCAGGTTTCCAGAGTCTCTGCCTCAGTGATCTGCAGCATGCTCCCCACCACATTAACAATCTGCCTGCGGAGGAAACGTGGCTCCCTCAATGATCACCGGGTTACCCACCTCTGCACAATGCCTGTGGTGCTGACCATGATTGAAAACGAGAATCCATCTGATAACGATTATCCTCCACCCGCTGATGTGCTGCTGAAGATTGAAGAGCTGGGATTCTCTGTTACTCATGGTTATGGCCTCATAGAGACCGTAGGAGTAGTGGTTTCATGCGCTTGGAAATCTAAGTGGAACAGACTCCCAACCAATGAGAGGGCCTAGATCAGAGCTAGACAGGGCAGCGAAACATCATTTCATTTTGCAGAGAGTGGCTACCTCACTACATGGTCCCCAAAACTATGGTGTTCATGGAATCACTACAAAAAACTTCCACCAGAAAAACTCAAAAGCTTGATCTCAAAAAATGGCTAAAATATTTCCACAACCGGAGCATCAGTCGAACAAGGAGAGATGCGCGAACATGAGCAATGCGCTCTCCTTGAGACACGGATAATCGGAGCTCACACATTGGAACATGAAGGGCAAGAGCTCTGGCCACTGGCCCTTTTCCATGATGGAAGCCGTAAGCTCGGCAACGGTGTCGCAAAGCTTCTTGACGATGCTCTTGGCCTCCTCCCTCTGGACCCAAACGAGGAGATGGGCCTTGATAGTGATCTTCGTGGGCAGTGCCAATCGGGGCCATATGTATGTCTCGTCCCATGTGATCTGCTTCCTTAGGAGAGTCGTTGCCATGGCTCAGATTTCCACCTGCCTGCATGACTGCGGGACATGAACGAGCTTCAAGGCTAGAGCATCTAAATGCTTCTCCTTGCAGATGTTGAACAACGCCTTTGCCTAGCCTCTTTGCTCATTGCCAACGCTCATGAGGTGCGTTATCAAGGACTCAAACGCCGCTGATTCCGACCCCATCACGTCGTTTATCTGTGCCTCCACCTCTGCCGTTATTTTCATGGTGCCCTTGGATTGATCTATTGTAGCCTGTTGGATTGGATCGATCTCTCTCCCAATTCAAAATTAGTGCTCGGCCCACTTGCTGGATGATAGCACCCCCACCGCTTAATTGAATTATTATTTTTTTATTAAGATTATTTTTATTAAGTTATATTTATTTAAAATTTAATTTTATTAAAAAATATTAAATATTTTTCAAAATTTTAATATTAAAATAAAATTATTTTTCTTAATTGTATTACAGGAAATAAATAAATGATTTTCCCAAATCTTGTATTCTTTCGGTGTACCTTTGCATTGTTTACTGCAGCTAATCATTGAACCCGAATTTCGTCGTCCCTTTACCCAATTTGAATTTAACACGTTGCGCTGAAACAATTTCACTTGCGTCACAGTACCCCACCAAGTGGTTTGACAAGCTTACTAGTTGGAATTTAGACCGGAGAAGAATCAATGCGTGACCAATCTCGATTTAGCTGGAACTGTATTTCCATAATCCATTAACATAATAAAAGTATTGAACATGATGGCGTGTGCACAAAAGAAGAAACTTGTGGAAAAGTTGCGCTAGCAAGGGCATTGAGTCGGCTTCCGATCCAGGTTCAAAGAATGGCTGTGGAGAGTTAAATGCAATAGTGCCTTGGCAGTTAAAAAAAAAAAGAATGGATTATAATAGAGCTAATTATGTAAAATGAAATGAAATTTTAATGTTTATGAGACTAAAAATAGTCTATGGGACTATGAGTTCTTGTTTTTCGTCTTTTGCATTTTAGTTATTTTCTTATTCAAATTGATGATGAGCTGGCCCAACCTTCCAACAATCCCATTGCTAAAAAGACAATGCCAAGAAACCAATGCTAACATATTCCCATAACTTTCTTTGATGTATTTGAACACATCACTTTCCAAAAGGAAATGTTTTTTCGATTCCACTGCCCCAGACGTGAAAAATGTACATACTCACTCTTCCCAAGCTTCTTTATGCCTTTTCCACTGTTCTATTTTACACCAAAGTTGATGCGAGTTGGTTCTTAATCGAGAAATAAGAACCTTTGCCCTCCACAAAATGTTAGCTCCAATGTACTCTTTTTGTTGGAGATCATACGTAGGGTTGAATTCTTCAATATAGTACTTCTTCTTTCTACCCAAATCTTTTCCCCATACCTGTTTATGAAACTTCTCCATAACAAAATTCTTTCACTCCTTGCTATTTGTGGGACAAGCATTGAGGTAAATATTCAATTTTTTCATCCATGTGTAGTTTTGTCTCATCCATGTTTTCTTTCTTTCACTCATGCCTTCCTTGAAGATAACATTAGACCATATACCTACTCCCATTTGCTCAATTCTTTCTAGATATGTTATGAGCCGCACCATAGCAATTGCTTCGATGGGAGTTGCTCCTGTTTCACTCAACATTATCTCATAAGGTACCGAACTTTTTATTTTGAACTTGCTCATGATCAAGCGTTTTTGGATTTTCTCAATTTGCTTCCTTTTTGAGATAGGGCTACTGCTAGCCCACAATTCACACCCATATAGCATCACTGGACAAACTAGGATTCCAGAAAGCACTTTAATCATTTTCCAATCCCATAACTTTACCTGTCTACATCTGTTTTGAAAAGCATATAATGCTTTCCACCCTCCTAAGATTCTCTTCTTTCTGCAGTCCTCCCAATTAAGTTTGTTGTTGAAATCAATCTCGAGGTATTTGTACTCATTTAATTCTTCAAGAACGTTGCCTTCAAAGAAGAACGTATGCTGACTCTGCTTCCTTTTATTAGATAAAATCATTATTTTGGTCTTGCTAATATTGACTTGCATACCCATTGCTCTACAAAACTGCTCAAGGGCATATAGGGGCATTTGCAATCCATGGGTCAATTTAGAAATCATTACAAAACCATCAACATATAAAATAAGCTTTATCACAAACTCCCCCAACCAAACACCATCCTCACCTTGCAAATTTAGCCACTCTTCCAATTTATCGATATATAAACCAAAAAGAGTAGGGGATAGAGGGAAATCTTGCTTGACTCCAATGTCACTTCTAAATCTTTCTGAAATACCCGCCGAGGTTCTAATTTTGACTTTCATCTCTTCATAAAGTCTATGGACAACAACTCTATAATGTAAAGGAATTTCAAGTTCTTCCATTCTTCGCCACAACTTATCTCCAGGGATCGTGTCAAATGCATTTTTGAAGTCAAAAAAACAACATAATACTTCTTCTTTACCCTCCCAAACCTTTTCAATAATGTGTCTCAAAATGATGCCATGATCCACTTTAGAATGCTTCAGCCTAAAACCCGCTTGTCCTTTTGCCCTCTTTTCTTTTACTTCTGCCCACTTACTGATTCTATTTTCTACCATGCTGCCACAAAGATTTGAAAACAAAGGATTGATCATAATGGTTCTACAACTGGAAGGATTATTAATGTCTCTAATTTTAAAAAGGGGAATTGCCAGGATAGTTGTCCAATCTCTTGGGAATCGTTGTTGAAAGATATTGATGAATATTTCCAAGATATGCACTACAAGAATGTTCATTCTCCATTTTAGATACTTTTCTTGAAGTTAAACCAAGTGTTTTTCCTTTCCTATTTTCAGCTTCTTAATTCCAATCTCCACCTCCTGTAATGTGAAGATCTTACGGTAGTTGTGTTGAGCCCCAGGGGAGGCTTTTCCTGTGATTCTTTCTCATAGATTTGTCTTGCATATTCAAACCATTGATTGGTTGTAATATTATATTCGATTTTCTTCTTCCTTGGTTGAAGTTCTTGCCAGAAAAGCTTTGGGTTATTCTTGCCTAGATATATTAACTCTTCTCGCCTTGTTTGCATGAACTCATATTTTTTCCTTTTTAGTATCTGCTTATATAACTTTACATTCATCTTCTCCTTACCTGTCTTTTTCAAGGTTCTCCTTGCCATTTTTCATTCCTCATCAAACCAAGCATTTACAGGAAAACAATTTGATTCTGATTTCCATTTGTTTGATCTTTTGCACTTCTCAAGTGCCCTTTGAATTATATTTGTTAACTCATGACTGTTGAAGCTTTGGAAACCAATTTTCTCTTTCTCAATTAATCTCTCCACCATTGTCTTGAAGATAATATAATTTTCTTGTGTTAGAAGAATTTTTCCCCTTGGTAGTGATTGCCGAGAGCATTGGGTTTTTCTCTTATGCTTCCTTTCTTGTACCCATGATAACTTTATATAAATTGGGTTATGGTATGATTTTAACTCCCAATTATGCTCTCCAATCTTAAATTCGTCTATCTTTTCTATCAATATTTGTGAAAAAATCACATAATCAACGACACTTGCCCCATTGTATGCGTTGCAAGTGAAGTTCCCAGACCTTTTCCATCTGTCCAAACCATTGCAAATAATTAAGTTGAAAGCCCCACACAGTGTAAACAATTTCTCTCCAAAATGATTGCTAACTTTGATGTCTTCTGAATATCTCACCCATTGAGGATTCTCCTCTTCAATGATCCAAATAGGATCATGATCCTCTTTCAACAAAGAATACTAGCTTGGTGATTTTTTGTTCTAGAATTAAATTCGCCCACTAAAATCACTTCTCCATGCTGATAGTACGCGACAATATCTTGCTTTAAAGTTGCATACATATCCTTATTGTCTAGCCCCTTATTTTTGTAAGTTTTTGAGACTCCAGGGGAAAAATATCATGCTGCAATTCTTATGTGATTCTCATTATTTGATATTTTGAACCATAAATATTGTTTATTTTCATCTTCTTTCATCTACTAAATGCGACGGTCTTCTTTTTCTTTCACTAAAACTAGTATTCCCCCATACCCTTTCCCATTTTCTGCTACCTTGTTCCAAAATGATAACTTCATATATACGTCAAACACAAGAGATTTCAACTTTCATGTTCATGAGTTTCCGTGAGACAAATTATATCTCTACCTTCCGCAATAGACCCTAACCGAGGCCCCCTCCTCCAAGGGTAGCCTCTACAATTCTAACAAACTAAACTTAGGTATACCTGGGTAGGATTTTAATGCTTCACAGTTTGACACATAAGACTCAACTTTGAGTCTTTGCCCCTTTCCATCCATGTTGCCCTTGTTTTTTTCCTCCCTATTATTGAATTCTTTGTTTTTTCTTTACTGCCAGCTTGCTGCCCTGTTTTGTCCTGAGTCCCAAACACTACAATAATTGCTTTACCATTGTACAACCACTCCCTTTTCCCTTCATTTATTGCTGCTCTAATTTTCCTCACTTCTTCCCTTCTCTCCTCTTGTCGTTTACTGGTTAAATCTTCATGTAGGAAGAAGTGTGAGCCTTTCAAGAGTTTATTTTTGCTCAAGATATGGTGTTTTTATTTCAAGGTTTCCATGGTGAATTTTATGGGACGAGGCCTTTCTTCACATATCTTCCCCACCCTCCTTTCTCGAAAATTTTTCCCTTTCCAATGTAGTTTCTCTTTTAGAAAGTCCATTGCCAAATTGAGAGTACTTTCATTCCTCCCATAATCTCTTATTCCCATGATAATAAAGTTTGTTTCCCTGTCTTTTCTTTCTTTGTGTTCTCGTTCCTGTGCTCTACGAGCACTTGCATCTTCTTCTTCCTCTGTCCTTATGTAACCATTAGCCCCTTCAACTCTATCTTTGATTTCATTTGGACTGTCTTCCCTATTGTTCTTTTTTGTCCTCTCTTTTGAAAGATCTAATTGTTGAGATACTTGTGTATCTACCTGAGTTTCTTTATAAATATAAAAAAATAAACAAATATGTAATTTACCAGAGAAAACTCCTAATCCTGGATAATCATGTATGTTGTAAGAACATATGCCATATAATCTAAATTTCTTCTATGTTGTGATGGGTCTTCATACATCATACACATGTATCCCTTCACATAATTCCTTCGATTCATCTACCAATGGTTCTAAGTAGACATCCATATTATTCACTTGTCCTCTACTAGGGAATATGAGAGCCAACATAAGATGTTCTTTCTTCATGGATTACCATGGGGGGATATTGTTATTGATCACTACTACAAACCAAATAAAATAGTTTTTGTTTTGGAGGGAATATGGGTTGACGCCATCTATGGCTATGCTGAGTCATAGACTTCATACTTCATCCTTGAATATTTTAGGCCATGTATCCTCTATACGCTTCATGGATATTGAATCTATTGGGATTCACATAACTCCTGACTCACTTCTGTGTCAGGCATGCCATCCTTGCAAATAGCTAATTATTTGCAATGAAAGAGCCTTTGAATCCTTGGGATTATAGCTGGCATGTGCCTCAATATCTTATGAGGAGGATAGTGTGATTTAACCGTTTTTTTTTAAATTATGGTATCTGTCATGCCCAAATTTCAGATATATTTCTTTGTCTACATATTATCATATATATAGAATACAATCATTCAAACATGCATGATATGATATGTACTCAACACCCAAAATTTTCAACAACTGCTTTGCCTCTTCACAACTACCCAGCAAGACATTATCACTCAGAGGAAACTTATCTTTGAATAACCTGTAGTTGGTGGGGAATATAATTGTATGATGTCAATATTTAACGTTTGTAAATCGACCATTTTTAATGCTGATTGTGTGATAAGATTTCTCAAAATATAAGGGACTTGATCAATCATGCAGGTGAATTACCTCAATATTTATGAGAAACATGCATTTGACATGTCAAACTTTGCTTTTAATTTTTACAACAACATCGTTGTCCCCAACTGAGTAGGATTTGACTTGCCGCAAGGACCAAAGAGAGGCATGGTGGAAGAAGATTTCAGGCTTTCGAATAAGGTATTAGTGATATGAGCATCATCCCCTGGCTCATCATTTTGGAATGCATATAATAAAATTTCCTCCATGGCAGTCGTATCCCTTCAATAATCATCTATACCAACCTCTATTTGATTCCCTCCATTTAAAACTTTTGATGAAGAACTATTATTGCTGTAGTAATTCCTAATTGGAGAATTTGGACATAGTGGGAATTGAATATGTGGTTGATTCAGCCATTCTTTGTATGCTTCCTCTATGAGTCTTTCTCTTAATGCAATATTCTCTCAATATGACGTTTTAGTGTACTACACTAGAAGATGGTAGGTGAGTCACTCATCATCACTAGAATCCTAATTTCAAAAAATATTGAACGCCATTAGTACAATATCAATGAATATAAGCACACCAATGCAATTGGTTTGTTGAAATTACATTATACTGAACAATTATTATCATCGTTGATCCAAGATTGTGGCTGGAAGATGCCATGTTCCAATTGTAAGGGTGAATAGGTTGTCCATTTTCATCTACCAACTGCTTGCGATATACTACTCTTGATAAGAGCTTCTGACGTTTTTAAAATGGACGAATATTTAATATTTTATGCATCTAAACTCGATTCTGAATTAGGATCTTGCAAATTTTGATACATTTTTTTTCAAATTGATATCGATTAAAAATAAATAAATCCAATTAGATAATTGAAATATAAATAAAATTTGAACATACTGGAGATGGGAAGGGAGAACTCTGCGAAGGACTTTGATCAACAATATGGAACGAGCTGGAATTTGAATAATTACCCATTTGATATTATTAAGATTTTGTCCGTGCATTTGAGAAAAATAAGAAATAATTTTTTTTGTGGATATCTTAAATTAATTTCGAGAGCCATATAACCAAAATCCAAACTTCAATATAGGTTTCAAACCATTTTCAAGAATAAGTCGACTTTAAGTGGAAAATGAATACTATGAAATACTGTAATTCATGTGGATGCGTCCTAAAGGATAATCTGAGATTAATGTGCCATTTTATGTGAAAATAAAATTTCAGATAACTTTTAAACCATATCGGTGCACTTATCAGAACAAATTACATCGACGCGTTTAAATAATTACCGCACTGGGGCATTCAAATAATACCCGCACCAATTTTTGACATTCCAAAAAATATAAAATATGTTATCATATCGGTGCTCTTGTACAAAAATGCACCGACACGTTTAAATAAAAAAAAACTGGTATGCACTTGTTTTTGGGATTTAGAAAATAAAAATGAATTGTACCATCTCGGTGATCTTACAACAATTACACTATTGATGAATTTAAATACAAATCACACCATTACATTAAAATATTAATCGCATCGTTTTTAGATTTCAAAGGAAAAAAATTGTATCATGTTAGTGCATTGAAAAAATATGGAGCCATGGCAATGTCAGCACACTTTTCTTGTAAACGCACATATGCTCTTTACTATCAAATGCACCAATGTTCGGATAAAGTGAAAAAAAAAAATCAAAATCGAGGGGCAATTGATTTTTCGAAATCTAATTTCATAAAGTCTTTTAAATAGTAAAAAGTTATTCACTATTTCATTAATTTTTCCAAAATTCTCGGGGAGTGATTTTCAAGAGAGACATACCAAGAGCACTATGTAGAAACAAAATAATTTGGAGTAGCAAAACTATTTAGATGATCAGAAGCTGAAAGGTATGGTCATTCACTCAAAACCATGCATATAATTTTTTAAAAATTTTATTGTCTATTTTATTAATAAAAAAATTTCCAATTTCTGTTAGGGTTTAATTAAAAGAGATATCATTTGTAGAAGAGACATATTGGGAGCACTATGGAGCAAAAAAATATTTGGAACCGCAAAAAAAATGAAAATTTGAAAGGCATGGCGATTCACTCAAAACCCTGTATAGCAATTATTTTAAATTTTATTATTAATTTTTTTTACAGCTTATGTTAGATTTATTCAAAATTCAGAAAAATTAAAATAAAAAACCTGTATAATAAAAAAATTACTATTTATTTTACTAGTAAATTTTTTTACGATCTCTATTCCTATTTAAATTTATTCTCAATATTTTTTTCCTTATGATAGGCCTTCTCTATAGTTGTGATATTATTCATTTCTACTTCTTCTCTTATGTAAGTTTCTAATCCATACAAATGAGTTTGAAGTAATATACTTTATAATATTTTAGGGACTTGAGTTGAAAATGCTTCCCAGTGGTGATTGTGCTCATATACATCATATTTTTTCTTAATTCTAGTTATTTTTTCTAACAAATTCCTTCTCTGTCATACCTTGGAAATTATTTGAAAAGTCATATATGAATCTACCCCAACTATAGTGGCTCACCATGGTTGTAGACTTCCACAACATGTATCATTTATATGCATGATCCTCAAGTTGCATAGAAGCATACATTATTTTTCATTGCGAAAGTGAATGCTATGCATATTTAAATATTATTCTTCCTTGTTGATCCAAGCCACACTATTATTTTAATATATATCAAATTTGAATAACTAATTTTAACCACATCATGTGTCAAAATAACAATTGAGTTGAAAAGGGTTGTGGCTAGTTGACATAGGTTATGGAGTGGTAGATGTAGTTGGAGACATGTGTTATTGAGAAATCATATTCGATGATTTTTTGTGTGGCAAGGGTTCTGTGTCCCTATGATTCTTATCAATTCTATCTAATTGAAAAGTTACTTGATATTCTATATTTTTGTTGAACTCTTATGTCATCTCTACTCTCATCTTAGTCATGATTTGATTCATATTGTTTTTTATTTATTTCATGTTGAGATAATATGTTAATTCATGTTTAAGATATTTATTCTTTTGTTTGAACTCTTCTCTTAACTCTTTTTGGTTTTTTTATTAATTTCTTCAATATTTTTACAATTTTGTATGAAGTCTTTCTCAAATATCTCAATCCTTGCCTTAATTCCAATTATCTTTCTTGTTATAGAGTGTTTTTTGGCTCAATTCTGATTAAGACAAATTATTGCTATCCTATTTGAATTTTTTTCTAAAAATTATAATATTTAAGTGTGTAGGATTTCATAGTTCAAATTCATATCTTATGTTGTTGCTTTTGGAAAAACTATGAAATGTGTGTTAAGCATCTCACATTTCAAGTGGACATGGTACTTATCATCGGGGAAAAAGTGAAGCTTAGACAATATAGTAAAGAGAGCTAGACCAAGTTAAATAGAAGGAGCGAGAGTGGAGGGGGAGGGACCAGTTAGGTCCAAAAGTATTTGATTGTAAGGTTGAGAGATTAGGATTGAAATATTATTAAATAATGATCTAACTAACAATTATTTAATCAATTAAATAAACTATAAATTCAACATTTTGAATAGTGACTATTTAAGGATTATAATTTTTTTTTGTTACCTTCATAGTAATCACTATTATTATTAAACATTATTATATTAGTAATATAATAAATTATAACGAATCAAAAGGATTATATAATAAATTATAATTACAATTATTTTAGATTATAATTATTGCTATCAATTTGTTAATAAGTTAAATTAATGTTTTAACAAATAGTATTAAAATAATATGAATTAAGATAATATTAGCAATACTAATGATGATGAAAAATTCTAGAATATTATGTGATTTGGTTAGAGTTATTATACTATTACATGATTAATGATTAATTAATATAATAGGAATGATATTATTTGTATTTTATAATATAATTTTAATATATTAGTATTATTAATTTTTCGTTATTCCATATTTCAATAGATTGGAGTTACATTTATAATTAATATTTTAATATTAATATGTAATGTTACAAAGTTATATATAGGTTATTATTAATATGTAAGGAAATGATTATTATAACAAGGTCTCGTAGCTAGCCTTCCCAACCTCTTAGTTTAATTATCAAGATATGAACCAACTCCAATATTTGAACAAGGGCTACAGTGTAGCCACTCTCACTTAGTTTAAATATAGTTAAATTAAAGTAAAAAAACAATAAATTTATACAACTCTACATTAATAAAAATTACAATGGAGGGATATGTGCAACACAAGTGTAATATGCAATGTCACTGTAGTACTTGCCTCTTATTAAAAAAGTAATTGATAGCAAAATAATTAGGAAGGTGTGTTTATAAGTTTTTTTCTTAATTATAGATGTATTATTATTAATTTAATTAATTACTAAAAATTGTTTTAACTTTAAAGCAATTATAACATAACATCTTATATAATTATTATAAAGTTTCTATTATAGTTATTATAATGTTTGGACCTCAAGCGATTTGATCCTTCTTGCCACACTTGAGAAAAAGTTTGCACCTCAAGCATTTGATCCCTCTCGTCACACTTAAGAAAATATTTTCACCTCAAGGGATTTTATCTCTATAAACACTTAATATATTTGGAGCTAATATGGATATAGTATGGTTGAAAACATCTATCATATAGTGAATAATCTTGTATATAACCATTCTCATATATAGCATTTTGGTGGAAATAATTGAAATTGCTAATATTCTTATTAAATTTCAAGAATAATATTTAAAACTTTTGTAAAATATGAATGTTTATGTTAATAACTAGATTCATGTTAATTTCAAAATCTATCTTGCATGAAGACTGATCTTTTTAAAGTCTAAAAGCTTGAGGAAAGTTTTACATATTGAGGGATTTTGATCACTCACAACAAATGATAGATATAGACTTAAAAGTGATGTATGCTAGATCCATGAACAATAATAACATCAAAATTTTAGATTGTTTTCATTATATCTATATATATGTTTTAAATGAATTTGATACTTTCAAGGGATTTTATCTCTATAAACACTTAATATATTTGGAGCTAATATGGATATAGTATGGTTTAAAACATCTATCATATAGTGAATAATCTTGTATATAACCATTCTCATATATAGCATTTTGGTGGAAATAATTGAAATTGCTAATATTCTTATTAAATTTCAAGAATAATATGTAAAACTTTTGTAAAATATGAATGTTTTTGTTAATAACTAGATTCATGTTAATTTCAAAATCTATCTTGCATGAAGACTGATCTTTTTAAAGTCTAAAAGCTTGAGGAAAGTTTTACATATTGAGGGATTTTGATCACTCACAACAAATGATAGATATAGACTTAAAAGAGATGTATGCTAGATCCATGAACAATAATAACATCAAAATTTTAGATTGTTTTCATTATATCTATATATATGTTTGAAATGAATTTGATACTTTCAAAATTATTACTAATAAGACTATTTTAAAAGTTACACACGAGATAAGGAAATAATGTCCAATGATAAAAAAGTAAATTTTGAGTAAATAATAAGATGCATATAATATATAACATATAAATTAAAAATATTTTTTCCCATTTTTCCATATTAACTATATAAAAAAGAAAGTTTTTTGTTTTTTAAGTTAACTTTATTCATGAGATTTGAACCTTCAATTTCATAGTGTTACATAAAAAAAAAGGTGATCACTAGCTACCCCATAGACTTACGAAAAAAAATTACAAATTTTCAGTCAAAATGTTATACATAAATTAATATAATTCCTTTATAAAATTAACATTGATTTTTCCCAATTTAATAAATTTGTAACTTCATAAAATTTAAAAAATTAACTCATCAAAACCATACCATAATATTATCATAATATTATACCCATAATAAATTAATATAATTCCTTTATAAAATTAACATTGATTTCTCCCACTATAATATTTGTAAGTTCATAAAATTTAAAAAATTAACTCATCAAAACCATACCATAATATTATCATATTATGATAATATTATACCCATAATAAGGAGATATCAAAATAATGAAAACCATAACAACAAGGATTGTATTGTACTTAGCTTTAAATAACTGACCACTTCATAAAAATTGCATGAGGTAAAGTAAAAAGAAGATAAAATACATATTCACGAAAAATTATCATATAAATTTTCAATAAAATTATATTAAAATAGAAATATTGTACAAAATACACATGCTCTATACCACCTTAATCTATGTTAAATATTGTTTAATGCCAACCTACTCCCTTTTTCGCACACGGGAGTGCGTGAAATTAACATCTTAATTATTCATGTATTTATAGAATATATCCTTTACGACTAAAATTGGGCAATCACCCATATGTATGTGTTAAAATATCACATTGTTAAGTATATATATACCCATAATATACAAGATTATAGACATGTGATCCATGAGCGTATCCCTTATTTTCCACCTAATTAATATAAATTGGAATATTCTGGTGATGACATTATTCCTCCCAAGAAATACAAAGAAAAATAAATACAGGTTAGTAGCTATGTACGTACATGCAGTACCCCACCAAGTGGTTCGACAAGCTTACTAGTTGGAATTCGGACCGGAGACGAATCAAATCGTGACCAATCTGGATTTAGCCGGAACTGTATTTCCATAACCCATTAACATAATAAAAGTATTGGACAGGATGGCGGGTGGTCAAAAGAAGAATCTCGTGGAAAAGTTGCGCTAGCAAGGGCATTGAGTCGGCTTCCGGTCCAGGTTCAAAGAATGGCTTTGGAGAGTTAAATGCAATAGTGCCTTCGTCAGGTTTCCGGTCAAAGCAGTCGACCCTCGGTTTTTCCGGAACCTCGACCTCAGTGGGCGAGCCTTATTTCAGCTGCCATAGGCCCATTAATGCGCCTAGGCAGCTGATGCCTGCCGCACGATGATCTACAACTTTAATCCGACGGCGGGCATCAGCTTCTTGGGTGCATTAATGTGCCTATGGCAGCTGAAATAAGGCTCGCCACCTCGGTGAGGCCCAGTTGGTAGTCGTACCAGGAAAAAGGTCGTTGTGTGTGAAGGTAAGAGGCAACGGAAAGAAAGTCCAACCCTTGACCTTGGTTGGAACAATTAGGCCTTGGAATACTTTGGCCAGAGAGTTTAACACCCTAACCACCACCTAGTGGCTTACACCCTACCCTGACTAGCTAACACCCTGACCACCGCCTAGTGGCTTATACCCTACCTTGACTAGCTATTTGTCACTCGGAGAAAAAAATTATTGTGGCCATTTGGTAATTAAAAAAAATGTTCCACCCAATAAGAATCATCTAGAACATGGTTTATAATTGACATGTAACATTTTTATGTTGCTTCACCACCATTTATGGATTATAATTGAGCTTATGGTGTAAAATGAAATGAAATTTAACGTTCATGAGATTAAAAATAGTTTATTGGACTATGAGTTTTTTGTTTTTCGTTTTTTTCATTTCAGTGATTTTCTTATACAAATTGATGATGAGTTGGCCTAACCTTCCACAATACCATTGCTGAAAAGACAATGCCAAGGAACCGATGCTAACATATTCCCATAACTTTCTCTGATGTCTTTGAACACATCACTTTCCAAAAGGAAATGTTTTTCCGATTCCACTGCCCCAGACATGCAAAATGTACACATTCGTTCTTCCTAAGCTTCTTTAGGCCTTTTCCACCGTCCTATTTCACACCGAAGTTGATGCGAGTTGGTTATTAATTGAGAAATACAAACCTTTTCCCTCCACAGAATGTTAGCTCCGATGTACTCTTTTTGTTGGATATCATACGTAGAGTTGAATTTTTCAATATAGTACTTCTTCTTTCTACCCAACTCTTTTTCCCATCCCTATTTACGAAACTTCTCCATAACAACATTCTTTAGCTCCTTGCTATTTGTGGGACAAGCATTGAGGTAAATACTCCATTTTTTCATCCATGTGTAGTTTTGTCTCATCCATGTTTTCTTTCGTTCACTCATGTCTTCCTTAAAGATAACATTAGGCCATCTACCTACTCCCATTTGCTCAATTCATTTTAGATATGTTATGAGCCGCACCATAGCAATTGCTTCGATGGGAGTTGCTCCTGTTTCACTCAACATTATCTCATAAGGTACCGAAACTTTTATTTTGAACTTGCTCATGATCAAGCATTTTTGGATTTTCTCAATTTGCTTCCATTTTGAGATAGGGGTGCTGCTAGCCCACAATTCACACCCATATAGCATCACTGGACAAACTATGATTCCAAAAAGCACTTTAATCGTTTTCCAATCCCATAACTTTACCTCTCTACATCTGTTTTGAAAAGCATATAATACTTTCCACCCTTCTAAGATTCTCTTCTTTCTGCAGTCCTCCCAATTAAGTTTGTTGTTGAAATCAATCCCGAGGTATTTGTACTCATTTAATTCTTCAAGAATGTTGCCTTCAAAGAAGAACGTATGCTGACTCTGCTTCCTTTTATTAGATAAAATCATATTTTGGTCTTGCTAATATTGACTTGCATCCCCACTGCTCTACAAACAACTCAAGGGCATATAGGTGCATCTGCAATCCATGGGACGATTTAGAAATCAATACAAAACCATCCACATATAAAAGAAACTTTATCACAAACTCCCCCAATCGAACACCATCCCCACCTTGCAAATTTAACCACTCTTCCAATTTATCGATATATAAACCAAAAAGAGTAGGGGATAGAGGGAAATATTGCTTGACTCCAATGTCACTTCTAAATCTTTCTGAAATACCCGTCGAGGTTCTAATTTTGACTTTCACCTCTTCATAAAGTCTATGGACAACAACTCTATAATGCAAAGGAATTTCAAGTTCTTCCATTCTTCGCCACAACTTGTCTCTAGGGACCGTGTCAAATGCCTTTTTGAAGTCAACAAAACAACATAATACTTATTCTTTATCTCCCCAAATCTTTTCAATAATGTGTCTCAACATGATGCCATGATCCACTGTAGAATGCTTCGGCCTAAAACCCGCTTGTCCTTTTGCCCTCTTTTCTTTTACTTATGCCCACTTACTGATTCTATTTTCTATCATGCAGCCGCAAAGATTTGAAAACAAAGGATTGATCATAATGGTTCTATAATTGGAAGGATTATTAATGTTTCTACTTTTCAAAAGGGGTATTGCTAGGCTAGTTATCCAGTCTCTTGGGAATCCTTTTTGAAAGATGATGAATATTTCCAAGATGTGTGGTGCAAGAGTGTTCATTCCCCATTTTAGATATTCTGCTTGAAGTTAAAGCAAGTGTTTTTACTTTCCTGTTTTCATCTTCTTAAATCCAATCTCCACCCCCTGTAATGTGAAGATCTTTGTAGTTGTGTTGAGCCCCGGGGGAGGCTCAACCTTTGATTCTTTCTCATAGATTTGTCTTGCATATTCAAACCATTGATTGGTTGTAATATTATATTCGATTTTCTTCTTCCTTGGTTGAAGTTCTTGTCAGAAAAGCTTTGGGTTATTCTTGCCTAGATATATTAACTCTTCTCGCCTTGTTTGCATGAACTCATATTTTTTCCTTTTTAGTATCTGCGTATATAACTTTACATTCATCTTCTCCTTACCTGTCTTTTTCAAGGTTCTCCTTGCCATTTTTCATTCCTCATCAAATCAAGCATTTACAGGAAAACAATTTGATTCTGATTTCCATTTGTTTGATCTTTTGCACTTCTCAAGTGCCCTTTGAATTATATTTGTCAACTCATGACTATTGAAGCTTTGGAAACCAATTTTCTCTTTCTCAATTAATATCTCCAGCATTGTCTTGAAGATAGTATAATTTTCTTGTGTTAGAAGAATTTTTCCCCTTGGTAGTGATTTCCGAGAGCATTGGGTTTTTCTCTTATGCTGCCTTTCTTCTACCCATGATAACTTGATATAAATTGGGTTATGGTATGATTTTAACTCCCAATTATGCTCTCCAATCTTAAATTTGTCTATCTTTTCTATCAACATTTGTGAAAAAATCACATAATCAACGACACTTGCCCCATTTTGTGTGTTGCAAGTGAAATTCGCAGACCTTTTCCATCTGTCCAAACCATTGCAAATAATTATGTTGAAAGCCCCACACGGTGTAAACAATTCCTGTCCAAAATGATTGCTAACTTTGTCATCTTTTGAACATCTCACCCATTGAGGATTCTCCTCTTCAGTGATCCAAATAGGATTATGATCCTATTTCAACAAAGAATACTAGCTTGGTGATTTTTTGTTCTAGAATTAAATTCGCCCACTAAAAGCACTTCTCCCCGCTGATAGTACACGACAATATCTTGCTTTAAAGTTGCATACATATCCTTGCTATCTAGCCCCTTATTTTTGTAAGTTTTTTAGACTTGAGGGGCAAAATAGCATGTTGCAATTCTTATGTGATTCTCATTATCTGATATTTTGAACCATAAATATTGTTTATTTTCATCTTCTTTCATCAACTGAATGTGACGGTCTTCTTTTTCTTTCACTAAAATTAGTATTCCCGCATCCCTTTCCCATTTTCTTCTACCTTGTTCCAAAATGCTAACTTCATATATACGTCAAACACAAGAGATTTCAACCGTCATGTTCATGAGTTTCCATGAGACAAATTATGTCTCTACCTTCCGCAATAGACCCTAACCCAAGCCTCCTCCTCCAAGGGTAGCCTCTACAATTCCAACAAACTAAACTTAGGTATATTTGGGTAGGATTTTACTGCTACACAGTTTGACACATAAGACTCAACTTTGAGTGTTCACCCCTTTCCATCCATGTTGCCCTTGTTGTTTTCCTCCCTATTATTGAATTCTCTGTTTTTTTCTTTACTGCCAACTTTCTGCCTTGTTTTGTCCCAAGTCCCAAACACTACAATAACTGCTTTACCATTATACAACCATTCCCTTTTCCCTTCATTTATTGCTGCCCTAATTTCCCTCATTTCTTCCCTTCTCTCCTATTGTTGTTTACTGGTTAAATCTTCATGTAGGAAGAAGTGTGAGCCTTTCAAGAGTTTATTTTTGCTCAAGAGATGGTGTTTGTCTTGCACGGTTTCCATGGTGAATTTTATGGGACGAGGCCTCCCTTCACATATCTTCTGCACCCTCATTGCTTGGAAAATTTTCCCTTTCTAATGTATTTTCTCTTTCAAAAATTCCATTGCCAAATTGTGAGTACTTTCATTCCTCCCATAATCTCTTATTCCGCTGATAATAAAGTTTATTTCCCTGTCTTTTCTTTCTTTGTGTTCTCATTCTTGAGCTTTATGAGCACTTGCATCTTCTTCTTCCTCTGTCCTTATGTAACCGTTAGCGTCTTCAACTTTATCTTTGATTTATTTTGGACTGTCTTCCCTATTGTTCTTTTTTGTCCTCTCTTTTGAAAGATCTGTTTGTAGAGATACTTGTGTATCTACCTAAGTTGCTTTAGAAATATAAACAAATAAAAAAATATGTAATTTACCAGAGCAAACTCCTAATCCTAGATAATCATGTATGTTGTAAGAACATATGCCATATAACATAAATTTCTTCTCTGTTGTGATGGGTCTTCATAAATCATACACATGTATCCCTTCACATAATTCTTTCGATTCAGCTACTAATGGTTCTAAGTAGACATCCATATTCTTCACTTGTCCTCTACTAGAGAATATGAGAGCCAACATAAGATGTTCTTTCTTCACGGATTACCAAGGGGGGATATTGTTACTGATCACTATTACAAGCCAAACAAAATAGTTTTTGTTTTGGAGGGAATATGGGTTGACGCCATCCATTGCTATGCTGAGTCATAGACTTCGTATTTCATCCTTGAACTTTTTAGGCCATGTATCCTTTATACACTTCATGGATATTGAATCTATTGAGATTCACATAACTCTTGACTCACTTCTATGTGAGGCATGCCATCCTTGAAAATAGCTAATTATTTGCAATGAAAGAGCCTTTGAATCCTTGGGATTATAGGCATGTGCCTCAATATCTTATGAGGATGACCGTGTGACTTAACCGTTTTTTTTAAATTATGGTATTTGTCATGCCCAAATTTCAGATATATCTCTTTGTCTACATATTATCCTATATATAGAATATAATCATTCAAACATGCATGATATGATATGTACTCAACACCCAAAATTTTCAACAACTGCTTTGCCTCTTCACAGCTACCCAGCAAGACATTATCCCTCGGAGGAAACTTATCTTTGAATAACCTGTAGTTGGTGGGGAATATAATTGTATGATGTCAATATTTAACGTTCGTAAAATTGACCATTTTTAATGTTGATTGTGTGATAATATTTCTCAAAATATAAGGGACTTGATCGATCATGCAGGTGAATTACCTCAATATTTATGAGAAACATGCATTTGACATGTCAAAATTTTCTTTCAATTTTTACAACAACATCGTTGTCCCCAATTGAGTAGGATTTGACTTGCTGCGAGGACCAAAGAGAGGCGTGGTGGAAGAATATTTCAGGCTTTCGAATAAGGTATTAGTGATATGAGCATCATCCCCTGGCTCATTGTTTTGGAATGCATATAATAAAATTACCTCCATGGCAGTTTTATCCCATCAATAATAATCTATACCAACCTCTATTTGATTCCTTCCATTGCCAACTTGTGATGAAGAACTATTATTGTTGTAGGCATTCCTAATTGGTGAATCTGGACATAGTGGGAATTGAACATGTGGTTGATTCAACCATTCTTTGTATACTTCCTCTATGAGTCTTGCTCTTAATGCAACCTTCTCTCAATATGACATTTTAGTGTACTACATTAGAAGATGGTAGGTGGATCACTCATCATCACTAGAATCCTAATTTAAAAAAATATTGAACGCCATTAGTACAATATCAATGAATATAAGCACACCAATGTAATTGGTTTGTTGAAATTACATTATAACAAACAATTATTACCATCGTTGATCCAAGTTTGTGGCTGGAAGATGCCATGTTCCAATTTTAAGGGTGAATAGGTTATCCATTTTCATCTACCAACTGCTTGCGATATACTGCTCCTGATAAGAGCTTCCAACATTTTTAAAATGGAGGAATATTTTCTGCATATGAACTCGATTCTAAATTAGGATCATACAAATTTTGATACATTTTTATTCAAATTGACATCGATTAAAAGTAAATAAATTCAATTAGATAATTGAAATATAAATAAAATATGAACATGTTGGAGATGGGAAGGGAGAACTTTGCGAAGGACTTTGATCAATAGTATGGAACGAGATGGAATTTGAATAATTACCCATTTGATATTATTGAGATTTTGTCCGTGCATTTGAGAAAAATCAGAAATAAAATTTTCTATGCATATCTAAAATTAATTTCAAGAACCATATAACCAAAATCCGAACTTCAATATATGTTTCAAACCATTTTTCAAGAATAAGGCAACTTAAGCAGAAAATGAATACTATGAACTACCGTAATTCATGTGGATGCGTCCTAAAGGATAATCTCAGATTAATATGCCATTTTATATGAAAATAAAATTTCAAATAACTTTTAAACCCTATCGGTGCACTTATCAGAACAGATTGCATCGATGCGTTTAAATAATAACCGCATTGGGGCGTTCAAATAATACCCACACCAGTTTTTGACATTCCGAAAAATATAAAATATGTTAGCATATCAGTGCTCTTGTACAAAAGTGCGCCGACGCGTTTAAATAAAAAAAAACACTGGTATGCACTTGTTTTTGGGATTTAGAAGATAAAAATGAATTATGCCATCTTGGTGCTCTTATAACAATTACAATATTGATGAATTTAAATACAAATCACACCATTACATTAAAATATTAACCGCATCGTTTTGAGATTTCGAAAAAAAAATTGTATCATGCTAATGCATTGAAAAAATATGGAGCCAAGAAATGTCAACGCACTTTTCTTGTAAACGCATATATGCTCTTTACTATAGAATGCACCAATGTTCAGATAAAGTGAAAAAAGATCACAATAAAAAAAATAAATTCAAAATCGAGGGGCAATTGATTTTTTGAAATCTAATTTCATAAAGTCTTTTAAATAGTAAAATTTATTCACTATTTCATTAATTTTTCCAAAATTCTCGGGGAGTGATTTTAAGAGAGACATACCAAAAGCACTATGTAGAAACAAAATAATTTGGAGCAGCATAACTAATTAGATGATCAGAAAGGTATGGTCATTCACTCAAAACCTTGCATAGTAATTTTTTTAAATTTAATTGTTTATTTTATTAATGAAAAAAATTACAATTTATGTTAGGGTTTAATTAACAGAGATATCATTTGCAGGAGAGACATATGAGAGCACCGTGGAGCAAAAAAATATTTGGAACCGCAAAAAAAATGAAAATTTGAAAGGCATGGTGATTCACTCAAAACCCTGTATAGCAATTATTTTAAATTTTATTATTAAATCTTTTTACAGTTTATGTTAGATTTATTCAAAATTCAAAAAAATTAAAATAAAAAACCTTTTATAATAAAAAATTTACTATTTATTTTACTAGTAAATTTTTTTACGATCTCTATTCCTATTTAAATTTATTCTCAAGATTTTTTTCCTTATGATGGGCCTTCCCTATAGTTGTGATATTATGCATTTCTACTTCTTCTCTTATGTAAGTTTCTAATCCATTCACATAAGTTTGAAGTAATGGTCTTTCTAATATCTTATGGATTTGAGTTGAAAATGCTTCCCGCTCATATACATCATATTTTTTTCTTAATTTTAGTTATTTTTTCTAAAAAATTCCTTCTGTGTCATACCTTGGAAATTATTTCAAAAGTCATATTTGAATCTATCCCAACTATACTGGCTCACCATGGTTGTAGACTTCCACAATATGTATAATTTATATGCATGAGCCTCAAGTTGCATAGAAGCATATACATTATTTTTCATCGCGAAAGTGAATCCTATGCATCTTTAAAATATTATTCTTCCTTGTTGATCCAAGCCACACTATTATTTTAATATCTATTAAATTTGAATAACTAATTTTAACCACATCATGTGTCAAAATAACAATTGAGTTGAAAGGGGTTGTGGCTAGTTGACATAGGTTATGGAGTGGTAGAGGTAGTTGGCGACATGTATTGTTGAGCAATCATATTCGATGAGTTTGTGTGTGGCAAGGGTTCTTTATCGCTATGATTCTTATCAATTCTATCTAATTGAGAAGTTACTTGATATTCTATTCTTGTTGTTGAACTCTTCTATCATCTCTACTCTCATCTTAGTCATGATTTGATTCATATTGTTTTTTTATTTATTTCATGTTGAGATTATATTTTTCACAAAGAAAAAATTCGTAACTTTTCAATTAATGATAGGTTACATGTTACAAAAAACTGGTAGTATATACTACTGTTCAGTCCAAAAGACTATTTAACAAATCTGCCACTATGTCTATCTGTAGGCAATCACAGTCCCAAAAAAGAAACATTTCAGTGATGAAACTAGTGTCCCCATAGTAAGTTCGGTGCATAACTTACTAGCTAATATAAAAACCAAATACAAATAAGAAATAAATATACATGCCAAATATATAGTAAAGGTAGGTAGTACAAAATCTCCCAAAGGACAGCTGTATGACTAAACATCCAAAACAGCAGGTGCCTCCTCGATAAAAGGCCGATGATAATATCTGAAAATCTGTCCATCAGTGTGTTCTGTGATATGCCAGGTGCCCCAGATCAGCTCCGAAGCTTCTTTGGACAGTTGGTCAGCCACTTTGTTCCGAGACCTGTAAATATGAGTCACTGTGATGGAGTCAAAGAGTGCTCTGAGATGGTGTACCTCTCGCAGCAGTGCAGACAGTGTGTGCGAGTGACAATGAGATAGATTATTGAACCAATTGATCACCAGTTGTGAATCACCAAAGATCTAGATGGAGTTGCAGTGAATGTCCTGAGCAAAGGTAACTATGCCGAACTGCAAAGCCTCATGTTGAGATTATATGTTAATTCATGTTTAAGATATTCATTCTTTTGTTTCAACTCTTCTCTCAACTCTTTTTGGTTTTTTAATCAATTTATTCTTTAATATTTTTACAATTTTGTATGAAATCTTTCTCAAATATCTCAATCCTTGCATTACTTCCAATCATCTTTCTTGTTATAAAGTGTTTTTTGGGCTCAATTTTGATTAAGACAAATTATTGCTATCCTATTTGAATTTTTTTCTAAAAATTATAGCATTTAAGTGTGTAGGATTTCATAGTTCGAATTCATATCTTATGTTGTTTCTTTTGAAAAACTATGAAATGTGTGTTAAATATCTCACATTTCAAGTGGACACTGTACTTATCATCAGAGAAAAAGTGAAGCTTAGACAATATAGTAAGAGAGCTAGACCAAGTTAAATAGAAAGAGCAAGAGGGGTGGGGGAGGGACTCGTTAGGTCCAAAAGAATTTGATTGTAAAGTTAAGAGATTAGGATTGAAATATTATTAAATAACGATCTAACCAACAATTATCTAATCAATTAAATAAATTATAAATTCAAAATTTTGAATAGTGACTATTTAAGGATTATAAATTTGTTTTTGTTACCTCCGTAATAATCACTATTATTATTAGACATTATTATATTAGTAATATAATAAATTATAATGAATCAAAAGAGTTAAATAATAAATTATAATTACAATTATTTTAGATTATAATTATTGATATCAATTTGTTAATAAGTTAAATTTAATAAATAATATTAAAATAATATGAATTAAGATAATATTAGCCATATTAATGATGATGAAAAATTCTAGAATATTGTGTAATTTGGTTAGAGTTATTATACTATTACATAATTAATGATTAAACTAGTATACTAAGAATGATATTATTTGTATTTTATAATATAATTTTAATATATTAGTATTATTAATTTATCATTATTCCATATTTCAATAGATTGGGTTACATTTATAATTAATATTTTAATATTAATATGTAATGTTACAAAGTTATATATAGGTTATTATTAATATGTAAGAAAATGATTATTATAACAAGGCCTCATAGCTAGCATTCCCAACCCTTTAGTTTAATTATCAAGATATGAACCAACTCCAATATTTGAACAAGGGCTACAGTGTAGCCACTCTCACTTAGTTTAAATATAGTTAAATTAGAGTGAAAAAACAATAAATTTATACAACTCTACATTAATAAAAATTACAATGGAGGAATATGTGCTTAGTACCTGCCTCTTATTAAAAAATAATTGATAGCAAAATAATTAGGAAGGTGTGTTTATAAGTTTTTTTCTTAATTATAAATATTATTATTATTAATTTAATTAATTACTAAAAATTGTTTTAAATTTAAAGCAATTATAACATAACATCTTATATAATTATGATAAAGTTTCTATTATAATTATTATAATGTTTGGACCTCAAGCGATTTGATCCTTCTTGCCACACTTGAGGAAAGGTTTGCACCTCAAGCATTTGATCCCTCTGGTCACACTTAAGGAAAGGTTTGCGCCTCAAGGAATTTTATCTCTATAAACACTTAATATATTTGGAGCTAATATGGATATAATATGGTTTAAAACATCTATCAGATAGTGAGTATTCTTTTATATAACCATTCTCATATATAGCATTTTGGTGGAAATAATTGAAATTGCTAATATTTTTATTAAATTTCAAGAATAATATTTAAAACTTTTGTAAAATATGAATGTTGATGTTAATAACTATGTAGAGTCATGTTAATTTCAAAATCTATCTTGTATGAAGATTGATCTTTTTAAAGTCCAAAAGCTTGAGGAAAGTTTTACATATTGAGGGATTTTGATCACTCACAACAGATGATAGATATAAACTTAAAAGAGATGTATGCTAGATCCATGAACAATAATAACATCAAAATTTTAGACTATTTTCATTATATCTATGCATATGTTTCAGATGAATTTGATACTTTCAAAATTATTACCAATAAGGCTATTTTAGAAGTTACACACTAGATAAAGAAAATAATGATAAAGCAATATTGTCAAATGATAAAAAAAAAGTAAATATTGAGAAAATAATAAGATGCATATAATATATAACATTTAAAATACAAAAGTATTTTTTAGTTGGCTTTATTCACAGTGATTTGAACCTTCAATTTCATAGTGTTACATAATAAATATCTCATAACATGTGATGACTAATTGAGCTGCCCCATAAACTTATTAAAAAAAATTAAAAATTTTCACTCAAAATATCAAAAATAAAATAATATAATTTCTAGATATTTAAGAATTTTTGGATTAATCCTAATGATGTGATTAATCTAAAAATTCTTTTATCTACATTATGAATCACCAAAATCTTAGATCTAACAATATAATTTCTTTTTAAAATTAACATTAATTTCTCTCAATTTAATTCTTGTAATTTCATAAAATTTACAAAATAAACTCAGTCAAAACTATACCATACTAGATGACTAACATTAATATTATTTACATATAAGGAAAAGATATCAAAGTAATGAAAAACATAACAAAACATAACCAGAATTGTACTTAGCTTTAAAGGACTCACCACTTCATAAAGATTGCATGGGGTAAGGTAAAAAGAAGATAAAATACATATTCACGAAAAATTACCATATAAATTTTCAATAAAATTATATTAAAATAGGAATGTTCCACAAAATACACATGCTCTATACAACCTTAATCTATACCATCTTAATCCAATTTAAATATGGTTTAACTCCCAACATACTCCCTTTTTCACACATGGGAGTGCGTGAAATTAACATCTTAATTATTCATGGATTTGTAAAATCTATCCTTCACGACTACAATTGGACAATCACCCATATATATATACATTAAAATATCACATTGCTAAGTATATATACCCATAATGATAGCTCACCCTCACACGGAATGATATTAATGCACACCTAATGACAAATGACATGTGATCCATGCGCGTATCCCTTATTTTCCACCTAATTAATATAAATTGGAATACCCTGGTGATGACATTATTCTTCCCACCAAATAAAAGGCAAAATAAATACAGGTTAGTAGCTATGTACGTACATGCAGTACCCCACCAAGTGGTTCGACAAGCTTACTAGTTGGAATTCAGACCGGAGACGAATCAATGCGTGAACTGTATTTCCATAACCCATTAACATAATAAAAGTATTCGACAGCATGGCGGGTGCACAAAAGAAGAATCTCGTGGAAAAGTTGCGGTTGCAAGGGCATTGAGTCGGCTTCCGGTGCAGGTTCAAAGAATGGCTGTGGAGAGTTAAATGCAATAGTTCCTTCGTCAGGCTTCCGGTCAAAGGAGTCGACCCTCGGCTTTTCCGGAACCCCGACCTCGGTGGGGCCCAGTTGGTAGTCGTGCCAGGAAAAAGGTCCGTGTGTGTGAAGGTAAGAGGCAACATAAAGAAAGTCCAACCCTTGACTTTGGTTGGAACAATTAGGCCTTGGAATACTTTGGCCAGAGAGTTTAACACCCAAACCATTTCCAGTGGCTTACACTTTATCTCGATGGAGTTGTTTTTAGTGCAATTTTTTGGAGTTTTAGGTGCCGAAATCTGGTGAAAAAATTTGAGATAAAATCTTGGTTTTTGTTATTTAAACTGGTTTTTTGACTCTATATATGGATTCAACACCCTCAAAAACCCCTAGAGCACTTCGATTGTGAAAGATTAGAAATCAAACTTCTATTTTCAATAAATTCCTGTCGGATTTTAGAAAAATTACACCGTAAAAAGCCACTGTAAAAGCCTTCAGAAAGTCGCACTAAAGACTACTCGTACCCTGACTAGCTAACACCTTGACCACCGCCTAGTGGCTTATCCCTTACTTTGACTAGCTATTCGTCAGTGCATAGAAAACAAATTATTGTGGCCATTTGGTCATAAAAAAAATGCTCTGCCCAATAAGAATCATCTAGAACATGGTTTATAATTGACATGTAACATTCTTATGTTGCGTCACCAAGATTTATGGATTGTAATTGAGCTCATTGTGTAAAATGAAATGAAATTTTAATATCTATGAGACTAAAAATAGTTTATGGGACTATGAGTTCTTTGTTTTTCGCCTTTTTCATTTTAGTCATTTTCTTATTCAAATTGATGATGAGATGGCCCAACCTTCCAACAATCCCATTGTTGAAAAGACAATGCCAAGAAATTGATGCTAACATTTTCCCATAACTTTCTCTAATGTCATTGAACACATCACATTCCAAAATGAAATGTTTTTTCGATTCCATTGCCCCAAACATGCAAAATGTACACACTCGTTCTTTCCAAGCTTCTTTAGGCCTTTTCCACCATCTTGTTTTACATCGAAGTTGATGCGAGTTGGTTCTTAATTGAGCAATAGGAACCTTTTCCCTCCACGGATTGTTAGCTCCAATGTACTCTTTTTGTTGGAGATCATACGCAGGGTTGAATTCTTCAATGTAGTACTTTTATTTCTACCCAACTCTTTTCCCCATACCTATTTACGAAACTTCTCCATAACAAAATTCTTTAGCTCCTTGCTATTTGTGGGACAAGCAATGAGGTAGATATTCCATTTTTGCATCCATGTGTAGTTTTGTCTCATCCATGTTTTCTTTCTTTCACTCATGCCTTCCTCGAAGATAACATTAGGCCATCTTCCTACTCCCATCTGCTCAATTATTTTTAGATATCTTATGAGCCGCACCATAGCAATTGTTTCGATGGGAGTTTCTCTTGCTTCACTCAACATTATCTCATAAGGTACCAGAATTTTTATTTTGAACTTGCTCATGATCAAGCGTTTTTGGATTTTCCCAATTTGCTTCCATTTTGAGACAGGGGTGCTGCTAGCCCACAATTCACACCCATATAGCATCACTGGACAAACTAAGAGTCCAAAAAGAACTTTAATCGTTTTCCAATCCCATAACTCTGCCTCTCTACATATGTTTTGAAGAGAATATAATGTTTTCCACCCTCCTAAGATTATCTTCTTTTTGCAGTGCTCCCAATTAAGTTTTTTGTTGAAATCAATCCCAAGGTATTTGTACTCATTTACTTCGTCAAGAATGTTGCCTTCAAAGAAGAACGTATGCTGACTCTGCTTCCTTTTATTGGAGAAAATCATTATTTTGGTCTTGCTAATATTGACTTGCATCCCCACTGCTCTACAAAAATGCTCAAGGGCATATAGGTGCATCTGCAATCCATGGGCCGATTTAGAAATCAATACAAGATCATCAACATATAAAAGAAACTTTATCACAAACTCCCCCAACCGAACACTATCCCCACCTTGCAAATTTAGCCACTCTTCCAGTTTATCAATATATAAACCAAAAAGAGTAGGGGATAGAGGGCAACCTTGCTTGATTCCAATGTCACTTCTAAATCTTTCTGAAATACTCGCTGAGGTTCTAATTTTTACTTTCACCCCTTCATAAAGACTATGGACAACAACTCTATAATGCAAAGGAATTTCAAGTTATTCCATTCTACACCACAACTTATTGTTGAGATTCAACAAGATGATTGAGCTTAGTGAAAATCAGTCGCCTTCACTAAGTGGCCCGCAGGCTATTTTTAGGTGCAAGTCTATTTTTAGACTATGTCTATTTTTAAACGTGGTGATCATATTTCAGAAGTTGCAAAATGATCATATTGGTCAAGTTGGAAAAATAGATGAAATTATATTTTTAGAATATTGGGCGAAGTCTATTTATAGATCGTCGATCTAAAAATAGATGCATGTCGATTATTATTAGCCCTTAATAATAATGAGACAATAAACATCAACTTATTCTCTTGGAGCACTTAACTTTAGTATACAGATTTGGCAAATCAGTGGGCTGAAGGAATTATGCAATTCCTAGGGTTTACTAGTGGTTCATGCATGGAGGACTTAGTTAGAACTGAAGTGGAAAAGTTATGACAGAGTTGGAAGAGTAGTTCATGGAGTTGTTATTCAGTTAAACTCAGTTGATCTAGTTGTATCTAGTCTAACTGAATGATACACTAGTGAGAGTGGAGTGAAATAATTAGTTAATTAATTCACAAATAATAACTCACTAATCCACTGAAAAAATACAACAGTTAACTACAGTGCATGTCAGTTCCAGTGGAGACCTAGTGGAGAGGTAGGTGAAAGGGTGAGATGGTCTATCCGTTGTGACTATAGTGATGCATTGATTGCATCACACACACATTGGAGTTGTCAATGAGGATTGCGCAGTCAAGGTAAGGGTAATTCAAATTCATTTAGAGCTATTCTTCAGCAAGGATTGCGCAGTGGAGGTAGGCTATCAAGTGGCAGAAATCAGTGCATGGATTTGCAGATTTCTTCTTGTTAGTGTGTGACAATTGATTGTACTGAGAGCTTGATGTACTAAGCTTTGTATGAGATTGTTACATGATCTACATGATACATAATATATGATAGTTGGGGTTTTTAGCTTCAAGCTTTCCTGTTAAACAATTGTGTTATGTGCGATTGTTTTTATTGCTTCATGTGTTTGCAATTGAGTTTATAATTTTCGCAAAAGATTAACAGTGGAAGGAATTTGTATTTAGCAAGAAGTTAAATATTGTTACATCAGGAGAATCTAGATATATAATGCATATGTTATATAATTTATACATGGTATCAGAGCAGTGTTAATTTTTGAAGATTGCAATTGTGAAGAATTGCTGAGTTTGTGCTAGTGGACAATTGGAATTTGCTACAGAAAATTCTTGGTGCGACAGTTGAGTATACATTGAAATGTCTTTCAATGGGTTGCGATTGGAGTATACCCTTGATGGCAGCTCGAATTACATAGCCTGGAAGGATAGGATGGAGGCGGTGCTGGAAGATAATGGACTGAAGGAGTTCATCGATAGCGATGTTCCGAAGCCGGGTTTTAGTGATGCTGCAGGACTTGACACATTGCAAAACAAGGTAGCAAAGACAAGAAGAATTCTGTTGGAAGGTGTGAAGGACCACATTGTGTCCAACCTTCACGGGAAAGCCACTCCATTTGCAATGTGGAAGGCTTTGACAGATTTGTTCCAAAGCAGCAATGACCAGAGGAAGTTGGTGCTGAAAGATAAGCTCAGAAAAATAAAAATGGAGAAGGGCGACAATATTCCAAAATATCTCACGAATTTTTTCCACTATAGGGATGAACTGGGAAGTGTGGGGATTAATTTTGATGATGATGACTTGGTGAGCTTGGCTCTCCTTAGGCTTCCGAAGAGTTGGCATAGCTACGAAGACTCTGTCAATGGATGGGAGAAACTGCTGGGTTGGGAGCGACTTTGGTCGGATCTTGTGTAGGAGGAGATAAGGCGAAGTACCAGGGATGGTTCTTCATCGAAGAATGAAGATGAAGGAATTTTGCTTTGGCTGCCAAAGCAAGGAAATGGAAGGGGAAGAAATTCCCTTCAAAAGCCGAGACTAAAGGCAAGAAGCAAGATTCGTCCAAGGTGAAGTGTTTTCACTGTCACGAACATGGGCATTTCGCCACTAATTGCCCACAGAAGAAGAAGAACAAGAAGGCTATTGGAGCTGCCGGTGGAGAGGCCTTAGCCTCACAATTTGAACTTGATTTCTCTTTGATCACATGCTTGGTTTCAAGCTCAATGGGATCGGTGTGGTATCTTGATAGTGGTGCATCTTTTCATATGACATGAGATAAGGAGTTGTTTAGTGATCTGAAGGAGAAGGACCTCCAAATGCATATAGAGATGGGTGACGATGGTCGATACAGTGCGACCGGCATTGGGACCATTACCTTTGAGAGTGAGTCAGGTAATCCATTTCTATTAAAGGATGTTATGCATGTTCCAGGTCTGAAGAAGAACTTGGTCTCGGTCGCAATGTTGGAAGACAAAGGTTATGACGTTGTTTTTAGCAATGGAAAAGCTTTCCTGCGACATAAAGCAACGGGTCAAACCAAGAAGATAGGGATTCGAGTTAAGAATCTCTACAAGCTGGAGGTAGATGGATGCGCTGCAATGATGGGCAAAGTAGAAGAAGTGGTGAGCCGGGATGAGGGCGAATTATGGCACAGGAGATTGGGCCATTTTCACCATGGCGCTTTGAAGATTTTGCTGCAGATTTCTATTGGACTTCCCAAGGGTACTCTTGCGCAGTTAGATCAGTGCAAGGGATTTACTATGGGTAAGTTTGTGAAGACCACCTTTCATGAGAAGGAGAACCGTGCTTCGGTGATCCTGGAGAGAATTCATAGACGTGTGTGGACATTTCTCGGTTGCTTTAACAACAAAACACAAGTATTATTTTATATTTGTTGATGACTATTCTCGTAGATGCTGGATATTCTTCATGCAGAAGAAGAGCGAAACATTCTCAAAGTTCTGTGAGTTTAAAGCATTGGTGGAGAAGGCGTTAGGGAAGCAAGTGAAGGATCTACGGAGCGATAATGGTGGTGAATATATCTCGGGCGAATTCAAAGACTTCTGTAGCAAAGAAGGAATTTGAAGAGAACTCATAGCGCCTCATAACCCATAGCAGAATGGGGTCGCGGAGAGGAAGAATAGAACGATCATGGGTGATGCCTGACGTCTTTACGCATGACCAGGGCTTGGTACACTTCTTGGGTGGAAGCATGCAACACTGCGGTTTATGTGCAAAACCATTGTCCTCATAGAGTATTTGGCATGAGTACACCTGAAGAAGCTTTTACTGGTAAGAAGCCTGATATTTCTCATTTGAAGATTTTTGGCTCCTCTGTTTACATTCATGTGACAAAGGACACCAGGAAGAAGCTGGAGCCGACTGCAGAAGTTGGGATATTTGTGGGGTACACATAAACACCCCATAATTATCATGTGTATTTTCCAAACAGTCGGATGACTGTGGTGCGACGGGATATAAAATTCAATGAGGTGAAAGCCATGAAGTTGTCGCTTGAGAGGGAGCTACAGTTGCATGCAGAGGAGGAACTACTTGTTCCCAAAGATCAGCCTCTAGATGTGGATTAGTCACAGGAGATTCATGGAGTGGAGGATTCTAGTCATGCAAAACCAAACATCAGACAAGGCAGAAAGCGTACCACAGACGCCGAGAGATTGAAGCTTGATGCGGCACAGAATGTAGGAGTCCCTACATCACAACGCAGATAGAGAGTCACCTGACCAATTTACTGGATACATGGCTCTTATGAGTAAGTGTATCGTGACAAAGCCATAGAAGCAGTGCAGGAGCCCACATGGGTAGATGCCATGGTGGAGGAGTATGACTCCATTGTCAGAAATATTGCTTGGGAGATTGTTCCAAGGTCGGTGGGTAAATCAGTTGTAGGATCAAGATGGATCTACAAGGTAAAGCAAGCTACTGATGGGAGCGTCGAGAAGTATAAGGCAAGATTTGTTGCCTGGGGCTTCTTACAGATTGAGGGGATTGACTATGAAGAAAACTTTGCACCTGTCACACGGTATTCTTCTATACAGACCATCCTTGCTCTCTTAGCGCAGATGGGTTGGCACATTCATCAGATGGATGTGAAGACTGCGTTCCTTAATGGGATCATTGAGGAATAGGTCTACATTGAGCACCCTGAAGGATTTGAAACCTTCAGCAGCAAGTCGCATGTGTGCAGGCTCAAAAGAGTGCTGTATGGGCTAAAGCAAGCACCTCGTGCTTGGTACACACAGATTGACAACTATTTCACTGGACTTGGCTTCACCAAGAGTGAGGCGGATGCAAACCTGTACCAAATTGTGGTGGAGGGTGAGCTTTTAATCATTGTTCTTTATGTTTATGATTTAATACTAACGGGTGATGAGCAATTGACACACTCATGCAAGGCAGATCTTGCAAAGGAGTTTGAGATGAAGGATTTGTGCCTCCTTCATTATTTCCTTGAATTGGAAATATGGTAGCGGGAAGGTGAATTGTTTGTGTCTCAAGGCAAGTATGCTTGGGAGATACTTGAGAAGTTTCACATGCAAGCCTGCAAGCCTATTGATACTCCTCTTCCAGGAAATTGGAGGAAAGAGGATGCTACACCGGCAAAGGTAGTGGATGCCACTGTTTATCGACAGTTGGTGGGTTCGCTCATGTATTTAGTTAATACAAGACCGGACATATGCTATGCGGTGAACCAGCTTTCACAAGCGATGGTTAAGCCTACCAAGCTATTTTGGAAGGCAGACAAACATGTCCTGAGGTATCTCAGGGGCACATCTGAGTATGGCTTATGGTACAGACAGACGGATGAGGTGAAGTTTCATGGCTTCACTGATACAGATTGGGCAGGCAGCCCAACAGATAGAAAGAGCACATCAGGAGAGATTTACAGTATCAGATCTACAACAGTTTCTTGGTACAACAGGAAACAAAGATCCGTGGCACTCAGTTCAGCAGAAGAAAAATACATGGCAGCAAGTCAAGCTGCATGTGAGGCTATCTGGATGAGGAAGATCCTGGTTGGTTTGTTCGGTTTACATTTAGATCCTATAGTGATACATTGTGATAATCAAAGTTGCATTAAACTCTCGATTAATCCTGTGTTTCATGATAGATTTAAACATATTGATATTTGGTATCATCATATCAGAGATTGTGTGCAGCGGAAGATCATGTTGCTTTAGTACATTCCTATGGAAGATCAGGATGTAGATATTCTAACGAAGGCGCTCACCAGGAGAAAATTCGAATACCATAGAGGTAGGATCAGGGTGAAGGATAATCCCTATCTTGTTGAGAGGGAGTGTTGAGATTCAACAAGATGATGGAGCTTAGTGAAAATCAGTCGCCTTGACTAAGTGGGCCCGCAGGCTATTTTTAGGTGCAAGTCTATTTTTAGACATGGTGATCATATTTCAGAAGTTGCAGGATGCTATTTGTGGATGGTTGGTCAAGTTGGAAAAATAATGAAATTCTATTTTTAGAATATTGGGCGAATTATATTTATAGATCGTCGATTTAAAAATAGATGCATGTCAATTATTATTAGCCCTTAATAATAATGAGACAATAAACATCAACTTATTCTCTTGGAGCACTTAATATCAGTATACAGATTTGGAAAATCAGTGGGCTGAAGGAATTATGCAATTCCTAGGGTTTACTGGTGGTTCATGCATGGAGGACTCAGTTAGAACTGAAGTGGAAAAGTTATGACAGAGTTGGAAGAGTAGTTCATGGAGTTGTTATTCAGTTTAACTCAATTATTGGAGTTAAACTCAGTTGAGCTAGTTGTATCTAGTCTAACTGAATGATACACTAGTGAGAGTGGAGTAAATTAATTAGTTAATTAATTTACAAATAATAACTCACTAATCAACTGAACAAATACAACAGTTAACTACAGTGCATGTCAGTTCCAGTGGAGACCCAGTGGAGAGGTAGGTGAAAGGGTGAGATGGACTATCCGTTGTGACTATAGTGATGCATTGATTGCATCACACACACATTGGAGTTTCCAATGAGGATTGCACAGTCAAGGCAAGGGTAATTCGAATTCATTCAGAGCTATTCTTCAGTAGGGATTGCGTAGTGGAGGCAGGCTATCAGGTGGCAGAAATCAGTGCATGGATTTGCAGATTTCTTCTTGTTAGTGTGTGACGATTGATTGTACTGAGAGCTTGATGTACTGAGAGCTTGATGTTACATGATCTCCATGATACATAATATATGATAGTTGGGGTTTTTAGCTTTAGGCTTTCCCGTTAAACAACTGTGTTATGTGTGATTGTTTTTATTGCTTCATGTGTTTGCAATTGAGTTTATAATTTCCGCAAAATATTAACAGTGGAAGGATTCTGTATTAAGCAAGAAGTTAAATATTGTTAGATCAGGAGAATCCGGATATATAATGCATATGTTATATAATTTATACACTTATCTCTAGGGACTGTGTCAAATGCCTTTTTGAAGTCAACAAAACATCATAATACTTCTTCTTTACCCCCCCAAACCTTTTCAATAATGTGTCTCAACGTGATGTCGTGATCCAGTGTAGAATTCTTCGGCCTAAAACCCGCTTGTCCTTTTTCCCTCTTTTCTTTTACTTTTTCCCACTTAATGCTTCTATTTTCTACCATGCTGCCAAAAAGCTTTGAAAACAAAGGATTGATCATAATGGATCTATAATTGGAAGGATTATTAATGTCTCCACTTTTAAAAAGGGGTATTGCTAAGCTAGTTGTTCAGTCTCTTGGGAATCCTTGTTGAATGATGTTGTTGAATATTTCCATGATGTGTGGTGCAAGAGTGTTCATTCCCCATTTTAGATACTCTGCTTGAAGTTCAACTAAGTCTTTTTCCTTTCCTGTTTTCAACTTCTTAATTCCAATCTCCACCTCCTGTAATGTGAAGAGATTTGTAGTTGTGTTGAGCCCCAGGGGAGGCTTAGCCTCTGATTATTTCTCATAGATTTGTCTTTCATATTCAAACCATTGATTGGATGTAATATTATATTCGATTTTCTTCTTCCTTGGTTGAAGATCCTGCAAGAAAAGCTTTGGGTTATTCTTGCCTAGATATATTAACTCTTCTCGCCTTGTTTGCATGAACTCATCATTTTTCATTTTTAGTATCTACTTATATAAGTTTACATTCATCTTCTCCTTGCCTGTCTTTTTCAAGGTTCTCCATGCAATTTTGAATTCCTCATCAAACCAAGCATTTACAGGAAAAAAAATTGATTTTGATTTCCATTTTTTTTCTCTTTTTCACTTCTCAAGTGCCCTTTGAATTATATTTGTTAACTCATGACTGTTGAAGATTTGGAAACCAATTTTCTCTTTATGAATTAATCTCTCCAACATTGTCTTGAAGATAGTACAATTTTCTTGTGTTAGAAGATTTTTTCCCCTTGGTAATGATTTCCGAGAGCATTGGGTTTTTCTCTTATGCTGCCTTTCTTCTACCCATGATAACTTTATATAAATTGGGTTATGGTTTGATTTTAAGTCCCAATTATGCTCTCCAATCTTAACTTTGTCTATATTTTCTATCAAGCTTTGTGAACAAATAACATAATCAACGACACCTGCCCCATTGTATGTGTTGCAAGTGAAGTTCCCAGACCTATTCCATCTGTCCAGACCATTGCAAATAATTAAGTTGAAAGCCCCACACGGTGTAAGCAATTCCTCTCCAAAATGATTGCTAACTTTGTCACCTTCTGAACATCTCACCCATTGGGGATTCTCCTCTTCAGTGAGCCAAATAGGATTATGATCCTCTTTGCAACAAAGAATACTAGTTTGCTAATTTTTCGTTCTAGCATTAAAATTTCCCACTAAAATCACTTCTCCTGCTGATAGTATGTGGCAATATCTTACTTTAAAGATGCATACAAATCCTTGCTGTCTAGCCCCTTATTTTTGTAAGTTTTTGAGACTTGAGGGGAAAAATAACATGCTGAAATTCTTATGTGATTCTCATTCTCCAATATTTTGAACCATAAATATTGTTTATTTTCATTTTCTTTCATCAACTGAATGTGAAGGGCTTCTTTTTCTTTCACTAAAACTAGTATTCCCCCATATCCTTTTCCATTTTCTGCTATCTTGTTCCAAAATGATAACTTCAAATATCCGTCAAACACAAGAGTTTTCAACCATCATGTTCATGAGTTTCCGAGAGACAAATTATGTCTCTACCTTCCGCAATAGGCCCTAACCTAGGTCCCCTCCTCCAAGGGCAGCCTTTACAATTCTAAAAAACTAAACTTAGGTATACATGGGTAGGATTTGACTGCTACACAGTTTGACACATAAGACTCAACTTTGAGTCTTTGCCCTTTTCCATCCATGTTGCCCTTGTTGTTTTCCTCCCTATTATCGAATTCTCTATTTTTTCTTTACTGCCAGATTGTTGCCCTATTTTGTCCTGAATCCCAAACACTACAATAACTGCTTTACCATTTTCCAACCTGTTGATCATATGGTTAACATTCACTGTTGTTCCCAGTTTTGAAGCCTCTGTGTTTGCGAAGAAGAATGCCCAAAAGGCCTCCTTTTCCCTCTTATTTCATTCGCACTTAACCTCTATTTCTTCACCTTTTTCCCCTCTCTTATTTCCTCATTTACCCCTTAAAATCACCCAAACCCCATTTTAAACCTTTCAAATACCTTTGTTTGGCTTAAAATCCCTTCATTCCCCTTACCGTTACCCATTTTTTGCCTTAAAATGCATTGAAAATAGGCCAAAAAGTCATATTTTGCATATGAGGCTTTAGCGCCTTTCGGCCAGCCCCCTCGAACCACTTCCCCATATGCCCTGCGCCTTGGACCAAACGCTTAAGCTTGGGCGCTTATCGCAGTCGGAGATTTCGGGCAAGCGCATTTCTTTTTTAAACTTAAAATCCCCGATGCGATTGGGCTTCATTCTATGAATACCCGCGGAGATCTCGACTGTTGATTTTAATAGATCTAACGGTCCAGCGCAAATCGCATCGCGCCCATCGCAACTTTTAAAGTGTGCTGCCCGCCACACTCCTTGATTGTGATCCTCTGATTGTAATCTCCACGGTTGATCCATCGCTCTGATCCTACGGCCATCGCATAATCGCAACACCGCTCCAATCGCAATCGCCACTTTTAAAGTGTGCCGCCCGCCGCACTCCCCGATTGCGATCTGCCGATTTAATCTCTACCGTCGATCTTGACCTGGATTGGACGGCTGGCGCTCACTCGCACCGCCGCCAATCGGAAGCTTACAATGTGTCACCCCGTTGCCTTCCTCGATTGCGATCTGCCAATCCAATCATAGCTGTTCATTCAACCCAGATCCAACGGCTCTCAGTTAATCGCCCTCCACCCACGCCGGGTCCCACCATCCAAAGGCCCCGCTTTCGCTCATTTTTCATCATTTCCCTTTGTAAATCCCTCGAGCATTAAAATTTGGGTTTTGCACTAAATGTTATTTCTTTCTCCCAGCTTACTATTGACACCTCCGTCATTAACCCTGGCCGTTGATTCACCATCTCCATATCTGATTGGACGGCTCACGACTCATCTTTACACCAAGACTTCATCAACTCCATTTTCCGCCATGCTTTCGCAGTTTTACTGTTGCGCCACCATTTCTCCGGGCCTCCACAGCATTCCTTCGGCCACTCCTCGGATTTTATAATGAGTTTATTGCATTGTGCAGGGTTGTTACAGAGTGGTTAATTCACTCTGTCTCTGCAATCACAGTCACTGTGATTCAGAATGCAGAGAGGTTATTGTAGCAGCAGTAAGAGTAGTAGCGGAGACGGGTTAGGAGAATTAAAGCCTATTATTGAATAATTAATGCTTAATCCCGCGTCCAAAGGAAGAAGGCGTAGTTTGAAGACCAAAGCACACCGACGAGTCATATCTGCGTTTTGACATCGGCAGAACAGAGAGCTTTATAGCTAGATAGGACTCCAAAGAAACATCAGAGGCCCTCACCTAGCCAATCACAGTGGCTCGAGGCCGAGGATGACGATCCTCCATGCCCAGGAAGCAGAGAAAAAGATGCAGAGAGGCATTCCACGTCCAAGACAATGGATCATGACCATTGGCCGTCCTATGGGACCCTCTAGCATAGAAGGCCAGTTTTTCCCACTACTAGCAGTACTGCATGCTCCAACATGGAAGGCCAGCTCTTCCCATGACTAACGTTATCTCTTTCGCCAGCAGCAGTAGTGGTTCCACTTCATCAAAAAACAATAATAAGTCATGACAGGGCCTGTGTGGTCTTTTTATCATATATTCCCTCCACTTTGTCATTTCGAGTGAAATCTTTAGATTCACTCCCGCAGATTTACTTTTAGTTCAGTCAATTGTTACATTTTAGTTAGAAATGACTTTAGGCCTGCGTTGTAAGATCATGAGAGGCATTTTTTTCTCATCATCATTTCTATTTTGATTTAGACCTGCAACAACATACCAGCATGCGGAGAAGATATTTTCCCAAAATATCTTCTCACGCATAGGAATCAGTGGTTATAAAAGCAAGAAGCAAACACTAAGAAAAGGTTCCAAATTTTCAAAAGAAATTGCTGTGAAAGAGTTTTTGTATGCATTTTGTTGAAGCTTTAATACAAATGTGAAGAGCCCTTTGGGTCTCAATGAGAAGGAGTTTTATCTTTAATGAGGATTATAGTCTTGGTGTTTTATAGTCTATAACTCTGCCTTATGTGATATAGTTTAGCTGTTCATTTCACTATTTCCATTTCTCTTGTATCATGCTCTGGAATGCGAGTGGCTCACTGGTTCTGGTATGAATTGATCACAATTGATACTTATGCTGAACCTATCTAGCTTTTTAAATATGGCTCAGTCATGATATGTTGTTTCATTTTCCACTTCATCCACGCTTCTTCTATATTAAGTACTATGGGATGTCATTTTGAAAAGCAATAGACATGTATGGATTCTTATTATCATAATTCCATCTCATGTTTAGATCTGTTTATGGGATTTCACCTCATTAGTGGTTAGTATTCCTTCTATTTTTCATACACAGCAAATACCGTCTGATTTTTATCTCTGTAAAGCATTTTCAGAATCCAGCCCTCCTTATAGTAAGCTGCCTTTGAATTTTCTGATACATCTATATTGAGAATTCACATCTTGCCTCTACAGTGTTCTTTTCATCATGCTGAGTTTATGAATATTATGGTTCCATCTACATTGAACTTTCTTGTTAAAACTGAAATAGAAAAAGAGCCTTGTTCTGATAACTATCCTTGTTATATCTTATTGCTCCTTGCTATATAAGATGTCCTAGGCACTGGTCTTTTACAACTCAAGGCTGTCTCTAGGGTTGATAACTTCTTTTTGGCCCCGTTGCCGGGGAACGAAGTTAAGAAAATTTGAATCCCTGGGCCTAGACAAAATCTTTATTCACTCTTCAGAAAGGTGAGCATGAAGAGTTGAAAGTTGTAGATCCCTCACCTTGGCGACTCCACAGTCATCTATCAGATAAAATTACTTGCAGTCCTGACTCCTCGTAAGCCACACCTGAGGTCAGATACGTCTCAGCCAAAGACACCCTCTGTGTCTAGCCCAGAGAAGATCCTACATAGGAGAAGTTGGAGGGAAAGACAATTCATCCACACTGTGATCCCTGAATTTTCTTTAGAAGACTTTCCATCCTCTTCTTCTCAAGCGGCCCAAGTGCAAGGTTCCGACTCCACTGTGGGAGAAACGGTTATTACTCAGACAGTCTACCTCTGGGAAACATCCAAATCAAAGACGAGGCTGAATCGATAGATACTACTCATTACATATTCCATCCCACTCCAGAGGCCGAAGAGGTTAAAGAAGTCACTGAAGTATCTGCTGTTAATATTCTGTCTTCTCCATCATCATCTCAAGCTACTATTCAATACATCCCTATTGTCATTCACACCTCACTTCCACCTCCTCCTCCTCTTACACATCAAACTCTTCTGCTACCTCCACCTCCCCCAATGGCCAATGTTCCTGGTTTCCTGTTGAATAAGTATGCCCCCTGGCATTACCTCAAGTATTGAATGATATGCCACAGGACTATCTGAAGATCTTACCCCATTTCAATGGGGAAAATGAGATTGAAGCTCAAAAGAATCTTGAGGTTTTTTTCTCTTTTGCAGAGAACTTTAATGTGGAACATCTAGACGTGGTCTTAAGACTATTTGTTCAATCTCTTGATGGTGAAGCCCGAAAATGGTTTAAGACATTGGGAGACCGTTTTATCACCACTTGGGAAGGAATGGAGGATACTTTTCTTAGAAAATGGGGGGAGAAGAAATATCATGGACATTGTCTTACTGAGTTTAACACACTCAAGAAAAGACATAACGAAGGAGTGTCAGAGTTCATCAAGAGGTTTAATAAATTGTATTTGAGCCTTCCTGCTGATATGAAACCTCATCAAACTGCTGCTAAAGTTGTTTTCATGGCAGCTTTTGACTCAGAGTTCGGTTTCTCTTTGAGAGAAAGAAAGCCTGCCACCTTGGATGATGCTCAAACAGATGCACTAGAGTTGGAGGCAAATTTCTCCTCCATTGGTAAATCAAAGGGAAAGCCAAACCAAGATGCTAGAAGGAAAGGCAAAGAGGAGGTGTCTACTTCTAGCCAAGACAGAGACTCAGCTGATAATATAATTGAAGAAATGAACAAAATGATTAAGAACCTTTCAAGTAAGCTGGTCAGACTTGAATTGGAGGCCAAATATTCATCCTCCAAGAATTTCCAGAATGCTCCAAACAGGGGTTACAATCCTCAGTATAGGAAACCACCTCTGAAAATACTGCAAAGGGAACGGAAAGAGCAAAAATATCAGGTACTACACTCGCTGTATTTGGAAGGCCAGGTAGATGGTCCTACTGAAGATACTGCATATGAACAAGAAGATGAATATCTTGCTTTTTCGAATAGTGATGAGGTAGAATGTCCCTTGCAAGGAAATCATGAAATGAAGATTCCATTACAAGAAGAAGAGAAGGCTAAAGGCGAAGAAGACCTAGAGATTGATGACTATTGTAAGAAGTTTTTTGATTTCATGCAAGCACAATTCAATAGAAGATATGACCTCAGATATTCTAGGAAAAGGACTCGTACACAAGATCAGGAAGAAGAGCCATCCCAGAAGGAAGCACCCACTCAGAAGGAGATAACAATGCAAAAGGTCATAGACAAAGGTAAGAGGCCTCTGAACGAATCTTTGCAGTCTAATGATCAAATTCCTTCCTCTTCAAAAGTAGTCATTCCCCCTAATACCAAGTCTGTGTCAAAAGAAGTTAAACCCTTGGCCGAAAATAAAGAGTCAAAGGAGATTGCAACAGAAAAGTTCTCTTCTACCTTTAGTTTACAAAAGGAGCTTGAGAAGGTCAAAATCCCAGTTCCCTTGACAGAATTGTTGAAGCAGCCTGCATATCAGTCCCATGTCACCTCCTTCATGCTTCCTCCAGAAGCAGCACATATCCCAGATAGTCTGAATGTAGAAATTTGAATAACTGATATATTATTCATCGAGATTCTCCTGATCACACACTATTTTATCTTCATGCACAATACAGAATCTCTTCTACCATTGATCATTACATGCGGAAATAAAATCAATTGCATGCACACATTAAAACCATAAAAATTCACACATATGAACACAATATGTAATGGGAAAGCTTAAAGCTAAAAACCCCCAACTATCTGTATATTATATATGTCATAGAGATCATGTAACAATCATCATACAAAACTCCTCAAAAGCTCTCAGTACAATCTCCAATTTCTACACACTAATCAAGCTAGATCTAGCAAAACACATGCTCCAATCTCTGCCACCTGATAGCCTGCCTCTACTGCGCAATCCCTGCTAAAGAATAGCTCTTGATGAGTTCAAATCACCCCAGCCTTGCTCACGCAGTCTTTAAAGGCATCTCTACTGAGTGTTGGATGCAAACCATACATCACTATAGTCACAACTGATAGTCACACTGCTCTTTCACCTATCTCTTCACTGGTCTCCACTGAAACTGTCCATGCACTGAAGTTAACTGATGTATTCTTTAGTTGATTAATGAGTTTATAATTAGTGAATTAATTAATAATTAATTCACACCACTCTCACTAGTGTATCAATAAGTTATACTAGATACAACTAGCTCAACTGTGTTTAGATTAGTTAAACTGAACACAACTCCATTAACTTCCTCAATCAACTCCACCAAACTCTCTCACATGAGTTCTAACTGAAGTCTTCATGCAATAGCTCCACTTAACCCTTAGGAATAGCGTAATTTTTTTTGTCAGCTGCTGTGTCACATCTGTGCACTTAACTGAAGTGATCCAAGAGAATAAGATAATGTTTATATTCCAAATATTATTAAGAGCTAATAATATTCGACATATCTATTTTTAGACTGGCAATCTAAAAATAGATTCCGCCCAATATGTCTAAAAATAGAAGTCCATATATTTTTCCAACTTGACCAACCATCTACAAATAGCATCCCACAACTCATAGAATATGATCGACATGTTTAAAAATAGACATAGTCTAAAAATAGACTTTGCGACAAAAATCACCTGTGTGGGCCCCACCTAGTTTAGGTGATCACTTTCCAACTAGGATCAGGAATGATGTTTCACGATGCCTCCTTCACTGTTTCTTGTTGCAATCTTCAACACTGAACCTTCAGGAAGAAAGACCCATGGTTGTGTTTGTCCCCCACGTTGAGGAATTAGATGCTTCTACTCCTTTTTATGTGTCTCTAGTGATTCATGACCTGATATTACATAACTATATGTTAGATTCGGGAACTTCCCATAATCTTTTGCCTCTATCAGTCATGGAACAACTAGGACTACAAATCACCCGTCCATACAAGGATCTCTATTCATTTGATTCCAAAAGAGTTAAATGCCTAGGTATGATCAAGGATTTGGTGGTCAATTTGGTCCAGATCCCGGCCAAAAGTGTGGTGATGGACATTGTGGTGGCTGACATCCCAGCTCGCTTCGGTATTTTGCTATCAAGGTCCTGGGGGACCAAAATCGGTGGGTCAATCAATTTGGACTTAACATATGCTATTATCTCGGTTTTTGGTGGCCAGGAGAGGAGGTTGCATAGGGAAACCATATTTTTCAAGATGGTTACTAAGGTTGATAACTCGGTTAATTCGCCAGTCTACAGTAAAGAGGGCGATTTCTCATGTTTAATGCTGGAGGAAGACCAAGATTATGCTCAAGAGCCATCATTTTATCGGATCAAGACTGAGCATCCCTACGAGATCCGTGAGGCAGGAATCTGGACACTTCACTTTGATGGAGCAAATTCTAGAGAAGGTAATGGTGCTGGAGTAATACTCATCTCTCCCACAGGTAAATGGGTTCTATTGTATTTCAAGTTAGAATATGAAGCTACCAATAATGTGGCCGAATATGAAGCACTGCTGTTGGGGTTACAAACAGCCAAAAGCATGAATATACAAAGTTTAAAGGTTCTGGGAGATTCGGAACTGGTGGTTAGACAAGTGAAAAATCAGTGCCAAACCAAACATCCTAGGCTGAGGGCTTATAGGAACGAAGTATGGGACCTGGTGGAATTTTTTTTCTTGGCATTTAACATTCAATTTATGCCTAGAGAGCAGAACAGGATGGCTGATTCCCTTGCAGTAGCTGCTAGTACATTCCGTCCACCTCAGAACCCTCTCTTAAGATATGAAATTGAGGTGCGTTATTGACCATCAATCCCAAACAACATCAATCACTGGAAGGTGTTTGAGGATGAAGAGCAAGTGAAAATATTTATGGAAACAATAGGAGAATTCTCAAACATGGAGATAGATGTTTTTGAAGAAAAAGAAGCTGAAGACCTTTCAGAAAACAAATGGGAGGAAAAGGTGGCAGGTCATAAGGTGTTGCAATTGAAGGGAAACGTTATACCTAGAGGGCTGGTGCCTCTAGAAATATTTTTTGACAAGAATGACGTCCCACTGCAGCCAAACAAAGTGGTAGAATAAAATCAGGTAGAAGACCTGAATCTTGGTACTGATGCCGACCCCAAAATTATGAAGTTGTCCAAGAAAGTCCTAGGAGAATATAAAGAGCTCTACCAGAAATTATTTCAGTCCTACAAAGATGTGTTTTCCTGGTCTTATCAGGACCTGAAAACTTTTGATATCAGCATCATGCAACAAAAAATTCCTCTGAAAGGATATGCGAAGCCGCACAAGCAGAAGCTTAGACATATTAACCCTCTGCCGCTCCCCTCAATAGAGAAAGAGATTAAGAAGTTATTGAAGGAAAAAATAATTGTGCCATTGAGGTAATCTGAGTGGGTGGAAAACTTAGTCCCTTTCCGAAAAAAGAATGGAGAAATAAGGTTGTGTGTTGACTTCCAGAATCTGAATCGAGCATCCTTAAAGGATAATTACCCACTGCCCAAGATGGATCATATTATGCAGAAAGTGGTGGGAGCTTCTCGGATGCCAATGATGGATGGATTCTCTGGTTACAATCAAGTGGCTGTACTTCCAGAAGATCAGAAGAAGACTGCTTTCACCACACCATGGGGTACATTTATGTATGCCAGGATGCCTTTCGGGTTGATTAATGCAGGGGCCACTTTTCAAAGGGCCATGGACATTACTTTCGTTGGGGAGAAAGATAAGTTTGTGGTAGTCTATTTGGATGATATCACTGTGTTTTCAAAGGATGATGCCGAGCACATTGAACATTTGCGAAGGACTTTTGAGAAATGCAGAAGGTATGGTCTCTCTCTCAATCCACAAAAGTCATTATTTGCATTAGAAGAGGGAAATATTTTGGGACATATTGTAACCAAAGACGGGGTAAAAATTGATCCTAAGAGAGTTGAAGTCATTAATGGTATCTCTCTTCCCATAAATAAAAAGGAGGTGCAGGTGTTCCTTGGGCGTATTAATTTTCTAAGGAGGTTTATCCCTAACTATGCAGAGATAGTTAGACATATAAAAAACATGCTTAAGAAGAATAATGAGGTGAAATGGTCCCAGGAATCATGAGAGGCCTTTTCTAGAATAAAAAACGCCTTTGCTGAAGCCCTGGTGTTGGTTGGGCCAGACTATACCAAACCCTTTATGATCTTTTCATTTGCATCACCTCATATAGTGGCAGAAGTCTTATTGCAGAAAAACGAAGAGGGGTATGAGCAGCCCATAGCTTTCTTTAGCCAGATGGTCTGTGATGCAGAATTGAAATATAACATATTAGAAAAGAAGGCTTATGCTCTGGTGAAGTCTCTCAAGGAATTTCGTATGTATGTCCTGCAGTCACACATCATATCATTTGTACCCATAGCTGCAGTAAAAGACATCCTTATCCAAGGGGATAGTGAAGGAAAAAGGGGGAAGTGGATTGCAAAAATACAAGAATATGAGCTGGATATCCACCCTACCAAACTGATTAAGGGACAAGGGTTAGCCAAAATCCTGTCTGAATCAAACTGTCAAGCCCTGGGTATAAATCTATCCATGATAGCTAATGAGGAGCCTGAGAAGAAGGAAGAATAGCAGGGAGTAGAGATAGCCACTCAGAAAACACACATGAAGTATCTCATCAGTCCATGGTATAAGGATATCGTGGAGTATATTCTAACCCTTAGTTGTCCTCCCAGCTGTGACAAAGCTAAATACATAACATTAAGGTTGAGATCACAGAAATTCGTTGTTGCCAATGGTCGGCTGTACTGGAGAGATCCTTCAGGTATTCTGCTCCTGTGTCTCACAGAGGATGAGGTAGAGAATATAATGGCCGAATTTCATGAAGGAATCTGTGGGGGTCATTATAGTTGGAGAGCCACTGCTCACAAAATCCTGAAAGCTAGTTTCTACTGGCCTAAACTCTTTGGAGATGTGTTTGCCCGGGTTAGAGCTTGTGAGAAATGCCAAAGATTTGCTGAAAGACATAAGTTGGGACCTCTGCCCATGATCCTTGTTCACGTGGATGAACCATTCCAGCAATGGGGAATTGACTTTATCGGTGAAATACATCCTCCATCAAGTGGTCAGCATAAGTGGATATTAACTGCCATAGATTATTTCACGAAGTGGGTGGAAGCTATACCTGCAAGGAATGCAACAGATGTTGTGGTAATGAAATTTATGGAAGAAAATATCATATCCAGATTTGGCTGCCCTGCCAAGATAGTGATTGACAATGCACAAGCCTTTAAGTCTGCAAAGTTTGTCAGTTTCTGCTAGCAGTACAACACTGCGTTGGGTCACTCCATGGCCTATTACCCACAAGGAAATGGTCTGACAGAGTCTTCAAATAAAACCCCGGTGAGAGCACTGAAAAAGGCTATCAACGAAAATTAGAAAAAATGGGATTCCCAGTTGAAATTCGCTCTGTGGGCCAACAGGATTACTAGAAAGAGAGCAACTGGGAAGTCCCCATATGAATTATTATATGGGAGGGCAAAAATATTCCTTGTACAGTTAGCCTTACCAGTAGCCCGATTCATGCAAGAAAGCCAAGAAGAACCCGATGATGTGACCAGGAGAATAAATCAGCTGGTGGAGTTAGAAGAAACACGGAACCAGGTAAGTTAGAAGCTAACTAAATATCAAGAGAAGATGAAGGACCTTTTTGATTAGCATGCCAAAGACAAGAGGTTGCAGGTTGGGGATTTAGTGCTCAGATGGGATATTCGAAGAGCTGATAAGGGGAAACATGGTAAGTTTGACCCACTCTGGTTCGGCCCTTTTAAAATTGTGGAACAAGGGGGCAACAACATTTTCAGGTTGGAAAATTTACAGGGAGACTTGCTCGATGCCACTGTAAACGGTCAGTTCCTCAAACCTTACTTCCAGTTCTGATTCAGGCCGAGAGAGCTTGATGTACTATACTGTATATTAGTTTTATGTTTTCATCTTTGTTTGAATGATGTGTGTGTCGTGATGAATCATGAAGAGAAAAATAAAAAGTGCTGAAGAGTGGTGTCCACATAGAAGATTAACAGGTGGTCTACGAAGTTCTTGACACGCCCAAGGATGAACGTGTCGTCCCCAGGTGGAGCCAATGTTGATCATATGGTTAACATTCACTGCTGTTCCCAGTTTTGAAGCCTCTCTGTTTGCAAAGAAGAATGCCCAAAAGGCCTCCTTTTCCCTCTTATTTGATTCCCACTTAACCTCTGTTTCTTCACCTTTTTCCCCTCTCTTATTTCCTCATTTACCTTTTAAAATCACCCAAATCCCATTTTAAACCTTTCAAATACCTTTGTTTGGATTAAAATCCCTTCATTCCCCTTACTGTTACCCCTTTTTGGCCTTAAAATGCATTGAAAATAGGCCAAAAAATCATATTTTGCATATGAGGCTTTAGCCCCTTTCGGCCAGCCCCCTCGAACCACTTCCCCATATGCCCTGCGCCTTGGACCAAGCGCTTAAGCCCGGGCGCTTATCGCAGTCGGAGATTTCGGGCGAGCGCATTTCTTTGTTAAACTTAAAATCCCCGATGCAATTGGGCTTCGTTCTATGAACACCCACGGAGATCACAACTGTTGATTTTAATAGATCTAACGGTCCAGCGCAAATCGCATCGCGCCCATCTTAACTTTTAAAGTGTGCCGCCCGCTGCACTCCCCGATTGCGATCCTCCGATTTTAATTTCCACCGTTGATCCATCACTCTGATCCTACGGCCATCGCATAATCACAACACCGCTCCAATTGCAATCGCCACTTTTAAAGTGTGCCGCCTGCCGCACTCCCCGATTACGATCCGCCGATTTAATCTCTGCCGTCGATCTTGACCCGGATCAGACGGCTGGCGCTCAATCGCACCGCCGCCAATCGGAAGCTTACAATGTGTCACCTCGCTGCCTTCCCCGATTGCGATCCGCCAATCCAATTATAGCCGTTCATTCAACCCAGATCCAACAGCTCTCAGTTAATTTCCCTCCGCGCACGCCGGGTCCCACCATTCAAAGGCCCCGCTTTTGCTCATTTTTCATCATTTCCCTTTGTAAATCCCCCGAGCGTTAAACTTTTGGTTTTGTACTAAATGTTATTTCTTTCGCCCAGCTTACTATTGACACCTCCGTCATTAATCCTGGCCGTTGATTCACCATCTCCATATCTGATCGGATGGCTCACGACTCATCTTTACACCAAGACTTTATCAGCTCCATTTTCCGCCATGCTTTCAATGTTTTACTGTTGCGCCACCATTTCTCCGGGCCTCCACAACATTCCTTCAGCCACTCCCTGGATTTTATAATGAGTTTATTGCATTGTTCAGGGTTGTTACAGAGTGGTTAATTCACTCTGTGTCTGCGATCACAGTCACTGTGATTCAGAACGCAGAGAGGTTATTGTAGCAGCAGATACGGGTTAGGAGAATTATAGCCTATTATTGAATAATTAATGCTTAATCCCGCGTCCAAAGGAAGAAGGCGCAGTTTGAAGACCAAAGCACACCGACGAGTCATATTTGCGTTTTGACATCGAATGAACAGAGAGCTTTACAGCTAGATAGGACTCCAAAGAAACATCAGAGGCCCTCACCTAGCCAATCACAGTGGCTCGACGCCGAGGATGACGATCCTCCACGCCCAGGAAGCAGAGAAAAAGATGTAGAGCGGCATTCCACGTCCAAGACAATGGATCATGACCATTGGCCGTCCTATGGGACCCTCCAGCACAGAAGGCCAGTTTTTCCCACTACTGGCAGTACCACATGCTCCAACACGGAAGGCCAGCTCTTCCCATGACTGACGGTATCTCTTTCGCCAGCAGCAGTAGTGGTTCCACTTCATCAAAAAACAATAATAAATCATGACAGCACCTGTGTGGTCTTTGTATCGTATATTCCCTCCAATTTTTCATTTCAAGTGAAATCTTCAGATTTACTCCCGCAGATTTACTTTCAGTTCAGTCAATTGTTACATTTCAGTTAGAAACGGCTTTAGGCCTGCGTTGTAAGATGATGAGAGGCAATTTTTTCTCATCATCATTTCTGTTTTGATTTAGACCTGCAACAGCATACCAGCACGCGGAGAAGATATTTTCCCAAAATATCTTCTCACGCATAGGAATTAGTGGTTATAAAAGCAAGAAGCAAACACTAAGAAAAGGTTCCAAATTTTCAAAAGAAATTGCTGTGAAAGAGTTTTTGTATGCATTTTGTTGAAGCTTTAATAAAAATGTGAAGAGCCCGTTGGGTCTCAATGAGAAGGAGTTTTATCTTTAATGAGGATTCTGGTCTTGGTGTTTTATAGTCTGTAACTCTGCCTTATGTGATATAGTTTAGCTGTTCATTTCACTATTTCCATTTCTCTTGTGTCATGCTCTGGAATGCGAGTGGCTCACTGGTTCTGGTATGAATTGATCATAATTGATACTTATGCTGAACCTGTCTAGTGCTTTAAATATGGCTCAGTCATGATATGCTGTTTCATTTTCCACTTCATCCACGCTTCTTCTATATTAAGTACTATGGGATGTCATTTTGAAAAGCAATAGACATGTATGGATTCTTATTATCATAAGCCCATCTCATGTTTAGATCTGTTTATGGGATTTCACCTCATTAGTGGTTAGTATTCCTTCTATTTTTCATACACAGCAAATACCGTCTAATTTTTATCTCTGTAAAGCATTTTCAGAATCCAGCCCTCCTTATAGTAAGCTTCCTTTGAATTGTCTGATACATCTATATTGAGAATTCACATCTTGCCTCTGCAGTGTTCTTTTCATCATGCTGAGTTTATGAATATTCTAGTTCCATCTACATTGAACTTTCCTGTTAAAACTGAAATAGCAAAAGAGCCTCGTTCTGATAACTATCCTTGTTATATCTTATTTCTCCTTGCTATATACGATGTCCTAGGCACTGGTCTTTTACAACTCAAGGCTGTCTCTAGGGTTGACAACACAACCATTCCCTTTTCCCTTCATTTCTTGCTACCCTAATTTTATTCACTTCTTACCTTCTCTCCTCTTGTTGTTTACTGGTTAAATCTTCATCTAGGAAGAAGTGTGAGCCTTTCAAGAGTTCCTTTTTTCTCAAGAGATGGTGTCTATCTTGCACGGTTACCATGGTGACTTTTATGGGATGAGGTCTCCCCTCACATATATTCCCCACCCTCCTTGCTTGGAAAATTTTCCCTTTCCAATGTAGTTTCTATTTCAGAAAGTCCCTTGTCAAATTGAGAGTACTTTCATTCCTCCCATAATCTCTTATTCCCCTGATAATAAAGTTTGTTTCCTTGTCTTTTCTTTCTTTGTGTTATCTTTTCTGTGCTCTACGAGCACTTGCATATTCTTCTTCCTCTGTCATTATGTAATGATTTGCGTCTTCAAGTATATCTTTGATTTCTTTTGGACCGTCTTCCCTATTCTTATTTTTTGTCTTCTCTTTTGAAAGATATGTTTGTTGAGATACTTGTGTATCTACCTGAGTTGCTTTAGAAATTATCACATCCTTTTTTGTTTCCCTTGATCCTATCATGGTTTGTCACACCGTCTTCATGCTTTTCCATTCTTTTTCCTATCTCTAGAGCCTCTTGTAACATTGTTACCCGTTCTTTTAAAATTCTATTACCTTCCATTAAACGTCGATATGCAAATGTGATCTCTGAAATTTTGCGGTCCCTTTCTTGTTCTTTGGCTTCCAAAATCTCCAACCTTGTCCTGACCCTCATCAGTTCTTCGACATAGAGATCTGATAACCAAGTAAGAGTTGTGAATGTGGGACTATAAATGTTTGAATCTTTTTTATTTTTGCTGCTCTTATTTATTTTATTTCTCTCGCACTATTTTATTTTTCTTTGTCTTTGTCCTTGTTCCCATTTGAGGCAAGCAAGCCTATGCCTTAAAATTCCCCGATATTGCTTTGAATTTACCCAAATCCACTTTCATGTTTTGTCAGTTGAAACAATTTTGACTTGACCTAAATGATTGGTTTCCAGAGAACCTGGTATTTCCTTGCCATTTTTAACATTTGTTATTGCATGCTCTTTGAATAGTTTACACCTTTCCCTTAACTTGAGATTCGTTGTCTTCTTCTTCATTGTGAGGCCACCTCTTTTTAATGCAAGTATCTATCTTGTAGCAGGGGCATACTGATTTTTTTATTTATTTATAAAATTTAGACATACATAGAACAAATTTTTTCCTTTCTCTGGACTCATTTTCAATATCAAATCATCATTTTGTTCTTGTGGATATCGTCATTACATTTATTGACTTATCTTCTGCCTGCTCTTTTAAGTGGGAAGTGATGATGATTCTTGGTCCTCTAGTTGCAAGGTCACTAGCACGTGAGCGTGGATATTTTTACATTGGGTCTAGTGTCAATGACCAAAACGTACTTGACATTTATTTTTTCAAATTTTTTTTTTTGCATGACACAACAAAAATCATAAATGAATGAAAGACTAATTGAGATATTTTAGTTCTGGAGAACCGTTGGATTTGAAATGAATTATAAAACTAATTCAAATCCAGTCATCTCTATATCGCCCACTACAATATTATATTAAATATGGTACAATAGTTTGAATATTGGTATCTTTTAGTCTTCACTAAATTGCTGTTATGTCTGTAATATGTGTGGATCTAATGGACATTAAATGATGAAAATAAAATTGGTACGACAAGTGGCCTCACACCAGAGTTCCATAATCTTGGAAGTTAATGCACCAATCATATTGTTTTGGGGGGTTCCATTTTAATTGTGTACTATATCCCCGACTTCGTCTTTGAATATTTCAATGGCCATTTTATCAACCAATGTCAGGGAAGATTTTTCTTCCCACCATCTATGAAGAGTCCCTGTAAATCACTGAATCAATTTTTTTCATGTATCTACCTCATTTTTCCCTTTCATGCACATTAATTTGTATTCTATGTACACTTGGTCACTTATCTTTCTGATTTGTCCAACACTTAATGATCTGGATAAAATTTTGATACCCTCAACTAAGACCTTTTAATTCGACTGATGTGTTAGAATTTCATTTAATCAAAGCGTTTAATGAACATAAATGAACATTTGCATGCTGTAAAGAAGATGAACATAACATACAACATAAGACATTGATAATGGAGTTTGTCCAGGAGGGACTACATCTCTAGGCTTCGGTGTCAAGATGGTATAGGCTGCTACATTAAGTGATGTAAGGAGTGAAGATGTACATGGATCGTGTTTTCACTATCATACAAGGAAAATTCCCTCATGCAGGAGTGGCTAGACCTCTCTATGCGATGTTCCACTACTGGAACTCTCATTCACACATAAATGTGACAATAAGTATCTCGCCAACAGGGCAGCAAAGGGATCTCAAACATAATACAAATCCATGACATAAAGTATATCTCAAATCAAGAACAAAATAAGATCCCACATCAAACATCAACAAGGATCTGTACAACACAATGCATCTCATAGAAAAAGAGACCAAGAAGTACATGAAATCAACGCATCATATACCTCACGCTGAAGATGATTAAAGAATGATCTACTTTGTTACTGGATCTGAAATCACCATCACAATCGTGGCATCGAAAGGTGTGAAAATGACTGCTCACTCACTGAATGTTGACACCTGCAACTTCACTTCCAAAAGTGGCCAAAAAATATAAATCTCAGATTGAAAATATGAATATGCCATCAAATTTGTGACATCGAATAGTGTAAAATCGACTGTCAAATTTCTGAGTTCTGACAAAGTGAAAATCTGGGGAAAAAAGGAATCTTTTAGATTCCCCCTAGATCCCTCAAAGATGCTGCTCCATGGGTGGACTGGAAATCTACAACTCAAAACGTGAATCCGACCTCTCCATTGCATTCCTTGCGAAAAACCATGGAAAACGATTGTAAGCTTGACTATATTCCAACATGGAGAAAAATTACCTCGGGAAAATTTCAAGGATCATGGTTCCACTCCCTGTTTTTGGGCTTGCTCATGGTTCCGCATGTAATAAAAAATTCATTGCCTCGATTTGCATGCACGCTCTTGCTCTACCTTGGCATGGGTGCACTTGTGAAGAACTGGGTTTAAGTAATAAAATGTGGACAGACTTTCCCAAGAAGTCCGTTGGGCGTGTTGGTTAAAGATCCAAAATGTGAGGGGGGGGGGTCAGGTGGTCAAACCCCACCCCCTCCATAAAAAATTGAGCATTGTTTTACACCACGCAACATCCTTTTTTTTAAACCCCGTGAATACGTTTTAAAAACGTCACATTAAATTTAATACAAGGTATGGGGGGCCGGGCCCGCCCTCGAATCCACTGTTGGCCCTTGTACGTAACATAAAGAGTGGGTTGGTTTGTTGGTGTGGGCGCCCGGGAGGCAGGCCGACCATTTTAGCTGAGCGGGTTCAAGCCCTGCCGCCCACAGTTTGATTTTAAAGTGGTGTGGGGAGGGCCGAGTCTATCGCCGGTGGCCCGTCCCCCCCGTTACAATGGTTATTATATATTTGATGCAGTTCCGATGGTTTGGTGGGGGTCACAACCCATCGAGTTATGATATTCAATTATTTTTTGTCTTATAATATGACATATCGTGGAGTGGGGTGGCAAGGGTGGTGGCCTGCCACCCCCCATTTTTTTAATTTTTTTCGTTATTTAAACAATATTAGCCATTTTTAAAATACCTGAAAATAGGCTGAAGGAGACAAATTAAGTTTCCCACAAATTCACCTGGAATTTGGATGGAATCCGGTGGCCGGATTTTAGCGTAATTGCGCCTTATTTAAGCCTGCCCAGTCACCAAGTCAACCCAAAACTTTGACTGCTCCTAACTTTCACATACGAGCTCAGTTTGACGAACCGTTCACACTGTTGCGATCAGGACGATAATATCTTCAACCTGAACTTGGTTTGAGAGAAATCCAGACACTTTTATTTTTGAGCTTTCATCAACCATCTTTGTCCTGTGGGTGTCTCTGGAGCCACTTGGATCAATCCTCCCCACTAAGGAGCTTTTTGTCCTCCAAAAGCATCAACAAGAATTTGCAACTGCTGTGTACTATGTATACACCACAAGTGTCCTGAAAAAGGCCACCCTTTCATCTCCTTAACCTTTTTACTTCGGAACCTTAAGCGATGAACCAACACCTACACCTTCTGCAAATTTGTAGTACAATATCTTGCAAATGACATGCTCAATTGACCAACTATGACCCAAATATTCCCATACTTTCCATGAGTTTATAACATGTACTCGGTGGTCAAGTTTACATCAAATGGAAATCACACCCCAGCTATCATTACAAGACAAGGCATCATTGTCGCATTTCAAAGTGATGGAAAACACATCATCACTTTTACATGAAAGAAATGCATCACACGATTTAGAACACAAGGCCAAAATATCATTGTTGCTTAAACAAGTGATGGAAAAACACATCATCACCTTTATAGTTAAACATGCAACATATGATTTACAAACATGACCATGACAAGCTAACATATCTAGAAAACAATCTAGAAAAACCATCTCTCACTTATCAAAGTGAATGGATCATTTCCCTATGGCACGTTTGCTTGTCGAACAGTTTCAACCGGTTCATGCACTGACGCTTTGTCCTTAAGGTGCTGCTCTGTATGGAGCCTCTAATATGTGGCTCTTTGATCGACACTTCAGTTGCAATGGGTGCAAAAGGTATTTTTCCTCCAAACCTGCTTAGCCGATTTCTTTTCCTTTTGGGGAGAAGGCTTTCCATGCCTCATCCTCCTTTGTGCTGCCATCCTTTTCTAACACTTAGAAAACACATGGTTATGTAAACAAAAAAAATGGCACGTTTTTCGATGCCATGATTTATGACCATGGTTATCAACATTCTTATAATCAAAATGCACTCTGGAATAATGAGATTTATTATACCTTCTCTGGTGATCTCTTGTGCGATCATGGTGATGGGAGCTTTCCTCAACTCTGCAACATGCATTAACATGGAATGATGGTGAAATGTTCCCATCAATCCTCTTCTCTGGTGAGTTCAACAAAGTTTGTTTGCCTTTGATGTCCTTCAAACATCCTCCTTTAGTGTACCCCAAACCTGCATAGCGAGGTCTCTACACAACCTCCAATGGTTGGGTTATGCCTTGGCCACGAACGCCAAGTCCTCCTCCTTTGTACCCCATAGTGGTGAGGAGTCTCATGCTGGTTCATGTAATGGGGATCTCCACACTTCCAACAGAAATGACATCAAATGAAGATGAAAATGAATAGAAATCAACACTGCTTACCTCTTCTGTTAATTTTGACATAGATGAAGAAGCTTCTCTAAGCCTTTATTGCACTTTGCCTCCTCCAAGGCCTCTGTTGTAGCTTGTAGCTGAAGCTACACTCGATGCTTCTCCTCCTTCTCTTCCTGTAGGAGTGCCTTCAATGCATCATGATCTGCTTGAAGACTTTCGTTGTTGCGCTTCAATTCTTCCCACGCCTCTGCCGTGGCTTGCAACTAAAGCTGCAATCGATGTTTGTCCTCCTCCTCTTCCTGTAGGAGTGCCGTCAATTTGATGTTCTCTGCTGCTTGTTTTTCATAAGCCTCGTACAACATGTCTACTTTCTTTGACACCCTGAGCATGGTCTCGTACATGTCCTTGGCATTCTCCATGGCTCAACTCAGCGATTGTTCAATAGTTCACGCCTGCAATCTAATCAACAAGAAGACCTGCTCTGATACCACACTACAAGGAAAAGACCCTCTAGCGGATGTTTTTGAGGAACCCCACAGAAAAATGCCCCATACATCCGTTATTAGAGGAGGTTGGCAGGCGGAGGGTTTTGCGGATGTTTTCCTCTCGGTGCCCTTATCATTAAACGTCGCCCTGGTGCTCTGGAACTGAGAAAGCACCGGTGTGGACCAAAAAATTGGCACACCGGACATCGTGCACTCCATACACACCCGCCCGGTGCATCTTATTATTATATAGCACTGGTGCGTCACAACTCTTCCGCGCCGGTGCATTATAAAACACCACGCCAAAATCGAAACCACCTGGTGTGGTAGAAAGAAACCGCACTGGTGCATCATAATACATCGCAACAAAACACAAACCAACCGGTGCATTTGTAAGAAACAGAACCGGTGCGCCTATAAACCACGCGCACTGGTAAAGGGTTAAATTAAAAAAAATTTATGGTAAAAAACCCGGATTTTTCAGTTTTCCTGTGCTCTTGAGCTCTTAATTACCGGTGCGCGCCCTACCATAGAATGCACCGGTGCGCACAAAACATTGGCACACTGGACAGCGTGCGCGACGTACACACACCTCCAAGGCGTCCTATTAATGTAACACACTGGTGCTTCACCACAGTTCCGCGCTGGCGCATCATAAAACACCGCGCCAAAACTAAAACTTGTCGGTGCGTTCTTATCCAAGAGCACCGGTGCGCCTATAAACCGCACGCACCAGAATAGCGTTACATAAAAAAAAAAAAATTAAGGCCAAAAAACCGGTGCTTTACGACTATTCTGCACCGGTGCTTTACAAATATTCCGCCCCGGTGCATCATCAAAATTTCGCGCCAAAACTGAAACGTCCCAGTGCGGTGTTAGGGAATCGCCCCGGTGCATTATAAACAATGCGCCAAATTTGACACAGTCCGGTGCAGTTGTAGGTAAGCGTACCGGTGTGCCTATAAAAACCGCGCATCGGAACAGTGTTAAATAAAAAAACATTTACGGCCAAAAAACCTCATTTTTCACTTTCCTCAGTACTCCAGAGATCTCAAGCACCGGTGCCATTTCCCCTTGTCTGAGCCGCCCTGACATTGGTGCTCTCATTGCACCCATTGCACGCATTACTGCTTTGCATTGGCCACCAATCTCCAGCTTGCATTTTGAAAAATGGTGGGAAAATTTTCTTTTGCAAATTTTACAGCCAATATGACTCCTCGACGGCGAAATGTACAGGTATTTTTCTAGTTTTTCCATAATTAAGCCTTTTAGCAGATTATAAATTGAAATAACCTTAAAAATAACCATTAAAAAAGAAAAAAAAATTGTCGTGCGGTGCACCGGAGCTGTTCGGCTCGCATCGGATAGCGGTGCTGCATGTAAAATTTATAGGCCGCACCACCACTGGTGCTAACGGTATCCGCACCGTTTTCGGGGCAGTACCGAAAGGTGGCCCGAATAATTTTAAACTAAAAAAATAAAATAAAAGCTGGTGCGCTCATTTATCTATGTGCACCATTAACCACGAGAATCACAGTGTGATGCGTTGACAGAATTATCCATCCCAGTGTATGTCAGCGCACCGCATTCTGGATTTCGAGAGGGTCAACGGTGCGGACGGGTAAAAGACCGCACCGTCGACTATGTAATTATCATGAAGTTGGTGCGCTGACACGACTATATGCACTAGGGCATATATTTCAGTCAGCGCGCCGCTATTCTGAACTTTGATAAAGTTAATGGTGCTTGAAAAATAGATAGTTGCACCAAGGCTGGTGCGTTGTATTTCATTAGGGGCACCGACATTAGTGCGCTACATTCTTAAGACGCACCGCCACCGGTGCGTGACTGTTTTTATGGCGCATTGACTTGTCTGTTTATTTTTTTTTCAAAAAAAAATATAAATGTATATTCCTAAATACATGTTTGTTTTAATAATTTTTTTTATTTAATATGGCAATGATTTAGAAAGAAGAGGAGGAACAACATCAAAAACAGTTGAAAAGTATGACATGATTCGCTAATGGGAGGCTCGAGAGAGAGAGAGAGATGCATACCATCACCCTAGAAATGCAGATACCCAGGGGATCCTTAGGCAGGTAGGCCTCCTCAAGTTCTATGAGGAGGCTACTTCCCTAAAGGCGCATAGTGTGTTTTTGAGATATCTTATCTGCAGGTCGAATGCCCACTGACAGGATTTCTAGGTTGGTCCTGACCTGTGGTACACACCCATTGAGGAGGATATTTATTTTATTATAGGACTATCGAGGAGAGGGGTGGATTTTCCCTCATTCCCAGACGTGCCAGCTGGTTGTGTAGTAGGGAGTCAGTTAGTTTACTCCCAGAGATACATTGGAGCACATGTACTATCTCCTTCAGAGTTTCAGGTACCTGGAGGTCAATGACGTATAGATGCTTTTGGTAGACAGGACGTGCAGTGCCTCTCCCTTATCATTTCGACCATTTCGCACAACACCAGTGACGAACAATGCATTGGTTGCTCACTTTTATATTATGTTGATTCTTTAGTACAACAACCATGACTTGTGAGGTGGTTTTCCATTTTTTTGCGGCATTTTTGTATGATCTTAGATAGATGTCATGCTCATGCACAAGGGACGGTCAACTTCCATTTTTCTTCAGAGCTGTTTGTTTATTTTTTGAGAGGTTTCCAGAGATGAGACCTAGTTTTGTTTGACAACCTCGTAGGCCGATGTTTGAGGCTCGGATGCACATGTGGGGGCAGATGATGCCCAAGAGGGGAGACACTTTGTTTCCAGCCAGGATATCACATGATTCACAGGACTTACTAGCCAGTGTTGACGGGATGCATCCCTTGATTATGGTCCCATGTCCTTATGCTGGCTTAGATTGGCGAGGGTGTCCCAACATCCTCTTCACAGCTGATGAGTCGCCAGATGATAGAGGTAATATTACTGTTTTATTTATATTTATTCTAACATGTTCTTTAACTTGTTTTTATTAAATTGTGTAATGAAATTGTCTAATTATTATTGTGTACTTGTATATATTTTGCAGACATTGGCTCTTTTGATGGCGAGGAGATGCCGGGTCCACCACATGATCCAGGTGTGGATCTTGATGATGACGATCAGGACATGCTTGATGACGAGGATGATCATGATGAGGATGAGGCCGGTGCAGCAGAGAGACATGCTCATGCTCATGGTGCACCGGTGCTGCCTTTTGCTAGGCGTGGTCAACCTGAGACTAGATATAGCATGGAGTTGGACAACCAACTCTGTGCATTGATTATTGATGCGGGAATCAGGCTCGCTCATTACAGAGAGATACCGGCCGATGATAGGCTATTACGGATGTGGAGAGGCATGCCGCGTGACATGTATGACCTCATGCGGCATGTCGTAGGAGCTACAACAGCTGTTATGCGACTGAGGAGGACTGTCCATAGCTATAGGCGTCGTCAAGCAGCAGCACATGATGGACAGTTCGCGAGCAACGACTCACATGCATCTCATGATCGTTCACCTCGGGGCCCGCCTGATGAGCATGAGGCTCCACTGGCAGCATTTGACAGTCTTCATGGAGATGACGCTGGACCATCGACCACGTCCAGTCAGCAGCCTGCAGCATCCATCAGTACTAGTCATGATCATGCGCAGGTTGGACCATCGACCGCCGAGGTTGCACTATTGACTGAGCAGGCCTCCACTACTACTGCTCATATTGATGTTGTACTACCACTAACGGATGCATCCATCAGTACTAGTGATCATGATCATTAGCAGGCTCGACCATCGACTGTCGAGGCTGCACCCAACTTTACTGAGGAGGCATCCATTTGTACTGCTATTGATGTTGTTATACTACCACCAGCGCCTGATCCATGACATTTATATTACAGTTGTATATTTTTAACATTATTCAATTATATATATATATATATATATATATATGGTCCATGTATTTTATGTTCATGTTGCATTTGTACTTAATTTTCATGTTGGTGATCATCATGATGTGGCGCATATTGTTAGGTCATGTTAGATATGTTCATTTAATGTTTAGCTTGCAGATAGATGTGTATATGTGATAGCATGAGTTATTTGACATATTGAGATGTATATTTGATATTTGTGTTGTGATGATGTTAATATATAATGTTAATTTGATGTTTGAATGTGTTTATTAGTCGAATATGATGTTTGTACGATGGTTATCATGATCGTGATGATGTTTATTAATTAATTTAATATTAAATGACCATGATATTTATAAAATATTATGTTGTGATTGTAATTGTAATTTAAATTTTAATTGTATATATAATTGTAAAATTGTATTTGTATTTGTACTAATTGTAATTTTGACTGTAATTATATGTAAAATATTTATTAATGTAAAATTTTAATTGTAATTGTAATATTTAATTTATTCTAAAATGATTGTAATTGTATATATGAAAAATTGTAAAATTGTAATTGTATTTGTAATTGTAATTTTAATTGAATTGTATGTAAAATATTTATAAAATTGTAATTGTAATTGTAAATGTAATTCTATGTAAAATTGTAAATGTAGTTGTATGTAAAATTCTAAAATTGTAATTGTAATTTTAATTGAATTTTATGTAAAATATTTGTAAAATTGTAATTGTAGTTGTAAATGTAATTCTATGTAAAATCGTAAATGTAATTGTATGTAAAATTCTAAAATTGTAATTGTAATTTTGATTGAATTGTATGTAAAATATTTGTAAAATTTTAATTATAATTGTAAATGTAATTCTATGTAAAATTGTAAATGTAATTGTATGTAAAATTAAAATTGTAATTGTACTTCTAATCGTAATTCATGTATGTGAAATTAATGTAAAATAGTAATTGTAATTGTAATTGTACTTTTAATTGTAATTGTATGTAAAATATTTGTAAAATTTTAATTCTATTAATGTGAAAATTTTAATTGTATTAATGTGAAATGATTTTATTAAAATATTTAAATTTGCAAATAATTGTAAAATAACAAATTTAGAATAATACAAATTTTTGTAACATAATAAAGTTTAGAAAATAATGAAAATAGATTCATGTACTTTATAATTATCATTATTTTATTATGATCTTACATACAAAAAAAAGAATTTTATATAGTTCGGTGCGCTTATCATCCTAACATGCACTGGTGCGTCGTATTAATACAACGCACCGATGCGTCACAACTATTCCGCACCAGTAACGAATAAACACAAATAAAAAAACGCAACTCTATTTTATTTAAGTGAAAAAAAATCGGCAATTTGAAAAATGGACAGAAAAATATTTTCAAAAATCTTATTTCATAAAATAATTCTTTAAATACTAAACACTTTTCATTATTTCACTATTTTTGCTAAAATTTTCAGCCAGATATTTGTAGGAGACAGACCTGGAGTAAGAGAGTAGGAGGGCACTGTGGAGCAGCGAAATACGTTCAAACAGAAGTATTCAGACAATCAGAAACCAAACCTATGGTGATTCAAACCCTGTATCATAGAATTTGATACCATATTGCGATTAAATTTGATTATTTTTTTTACTTTTTTTTTTTCTGCAGTTTTTTCCATTTTTACCCTAAACCCTTCATTTTTTTGTTTTTTCCCTTTCTTATCCCTGTTTCTATGATTTTAGAATTAGGGTTTTTCATTTTAGATTGACTTCCAACCCACGGGAGGACTTGCATAGTCGGATCCCAATCCATTCGGTCATTGCATGAATTTTTGGAAAAATGGATTTTTCTTTATCGGTGCACCTTGCGTACACCACTGCACCCGTGCACTGTATTATACAGTGCATCGCGAAAAAAAAAATGAAATTTTTTTTTCTAAATCTATGTGCCAAATCTGAAATAGGGCACCGGTGCTCCATTTAACTAGGCAAGCACCGCACAGTGTATTACACTGTTTTTACGATGCGTTTATAATACCCCACACACCGTTAAGTCTATTACACTGTTTTTTGTGGTGCGTTTATAATACCCAACACACCGTATGGTGTATTATACTATTTTGTGGTGCGTTGTTAATATCCCCACGCACCGGTTGCGGTGCAGACCTCATGAAAGATGCATCGGTGTCTTTAGATTTATTTTCTACATGAAAAGTTGAGAATTTATTTATAAATATATTAAAGAATGATATGGTACAGGTTTCAGATTGATAAAGAAATGTCTAACAAGAGATCAAGTAACAAAAAACACTGTTAACACATCAAGAAAAGCAAAAAAGGCAAGTTCTTTGTAAATTCTTTATAAAAAATATTATTTTTGAACTATATGTAAGTTTAACTAATATGTATTTTTTACTGTGTATCATGTAGAGCCACAAAATGACGAAGCTCAGTATGATTATTTTTGATCTAGGACCAGAAGAGCGTAAAAGTTTAATGGGAAAATTGCAAAAGGATGAATCAGGTGATTGAAAAAATACTATCGATCCAATATGAGTTTCTTTTTTAATTATCATTAATAATATACTTAAAATTATTAGATAACATGTGTCAAACAATCTACTAATTCACATTTGTTTAATGTTCTACAAGGACCAACAACTCAGAAAATGAATGTTGTTCCAAGAAAAGAAAAAAAATAGAACATGCAAATGAAAATCAATTGCTCCTTCGCTCATTTGGAGTGGTGCTGGAAGTTAACGAAAGGGGGAAAAACTTTTACAAAAGTTTGAGGAATCTAGTGGAACAAATGTATAGACGTTCTTTCCAACAAAAACAACGTGCTTCAAATGTAATATGTAATCATTGAATTTTTCGATCATTAGGTACAATAAATAAACAATTTAGCATTAAATATTAATTTTCAAGAATTTTCTTGTAGAAAAGAAAAGAAAATGGAACCCATTCAGCACATAAAACAGGACGACAAGGAAGAAAATGGTTGATCTCCAAGTTTGTGAGTAATTGTTACTTCCTTATAACAACTTAACTAGATTTCATTTTTGTATTTTTTAAGTTGTTTTACAAAATTCATCATTGAATGTCTTCAAACAGGTGCTAACATACAAAGAAGAACTATCAGACGAATTCATTGGAATTGGGTTAAATATGGGTTGTGAGTATATGTTGGCATATCAGAATTTAATTGTGGAATTTGTAAGCATCTATCGATATTGTTTTACTTAGCTCCGTCTATAATTAATAGAACAAAAACATCTTTTATATTAAATATATGATTTGTTATGGGGTATAAAAATTGCAGGAAACAAAGTATGGAACTGCGCCAACAGATGAAATTTTGAAAGATGGCATGGTACATGGTTTTGAAAGAATGTGTATAGTTTACGAGTCAATTGTTGCTATGGTACGTCATTTTTCTTTTTGATTTACATTGATGTATATTATTTAATATTGCAATTTTCATTATTCTCACCAATGTATATACACTCATTTCAGTTTATTTTTATGTTTGTAGATGGAAGGTGAAGAAGAAGAAAAAAATCAGCGACGTGAACACAACATTCCTGAAAATAACCCAAGTCATGGAAGTGGCTCTAGCAATGACAACAGTTCAAGCGAAGAATTATGATCACTATGTTTGGATATCAAAGAAAAGTGTTTTATTTTTTGAAATATGTCTGTGAAATCAAACATTTTGTTTAATGTAATGGATATACTGTCCCATTTGAAAGACAAAGGGATATGAATATTAACTGTCCAATTTTGTATGATAAAGTATTTCTTATTCATATATATATTATATATAATCATAAATATGTTTTAATTTATTCTATTGTGTTCTCCATTTTCGCTATTGCGTTCTCCATTGTCGTTCTCAAATACACTAATAAAAATTTAATTCATATGAATATTGTTATAAGATATATATGTGTCGACTCTTGATGAATAATGAATTTTAAAAAACCAAAATAATTCTGATATGATATAACAAATTAATCCAAACAACACATTCAAATGCATTAATAAAAATGTAATTAATATGAATATTGTTATAACATGTGTCGACTTTTGATGAATAATGAATATAAAACAATCACAATAATTGGACTATCATAGGTCGATGTTTCTAAAAAAAAAAAAAATGAAAACCGGTGCGTGTCAGTAACTGTCAACTGGTGCGTTTATGTGTCTATACACACCGGTGCCTATACGCATCGGTGCGTTTATGATCTATGGGCACCGCACAAATACCGATACTAGTTACAAATATCGGTGCGTTTGTGTGATACTTCGTACCGGGGCGTTTATGTATCTATAACCACCAGTGCATTTGTACGATCCATGTGCACCGCATGAATACCGATACCAATTATAAATCCTGGTGCCTTTCTGTGATATGGCACACCGGTGCATCATAAATGTATACGCACTGGTGCGTTGATACGACCTATGGGAACTGCTCAAATCCCAAGACCAATTAGAATGGCCCCGTACGTTGTATCACCAACACTATGCCCGATGCTGTTTTATACCTTAACGACCCGGTGCATTCTCCTTCGACCGCCCCGGGGTGCCTTCTAAATGTACGCACCAGTGCGTTAAAGCCAGAGTAGCGCACCGATGAAAAAACATCCGTAATAACCTACGACCGCCCATTTTTTTTTAGTTGTGTTGAATTTCCATTAAAAGCTCTGCCAAAACCTCTGTTCCCAGAAATGGATGTGGTAGCATATGTTTTTTTGACAGTTTTGGCCAATTTAATAACACTAAAAACCTCCTTTATAACCTCTGCTAGAGGGTATTTTCCTTGTAGTGCCACTTTGTCCAGGTAAAATTTTGATACCCTCAACCAAGAACTTTTACTTCGGCTGATGTGTTAGAATTGAATTTAATCAAAGTGTTTAATGAACATAAATAAACATCTGCATGCTGTAAAGAAGAGGAACATAACATAAAACATAAGACATTGATAACAGAGTTCGTCTAGGAGGGACTACGTCTCCGAGCCTCGGTGTCAAGATGGTGTAGGCCACTGCGTTAAGTGTTGTAAGGAGTGAAGATGTACATAGTTGGTTTTTTCACTATCATACAAGGAAAATGCCCTCACGTAGGAGTGGCTAGACCTCTCTACGGGATGTTCCACTACCAAAACTCTCATTCACAAAAATGACTCCTATTAGTATGACAATAGCTCACACATAAAGACTATGAGTATCCTGCCAACATGGGAAACAAAGGGATCTCAATCAAACATACATGTGACAATGAGTATCCTGCCAACATGGCAACAAAAGGATCTCAAACATAATACAAATCCATGACAAAAAGTACATCTCACATAAAAAACAAAACACGATCCCGCATCAAACATCAACATGGATATGTACAACACAATGCACGTCATAGACAGAGAGACCAAGAAGTACATGAAATCAACCCATCATATACCTCATGCAGA